>OZ037766.1:29533139-30106073 GCA_964035545.1 Bugula neritina | reverse complement strand
GAGAGAGAGAGAGAGAGAGAGGGAGAGGGAGAGGGAGAGGGAGAGGGAGAGGGAGAGAGAGAGGGAGAGGGAGAGGGAGAGGGAGAGGGAGAGGGAGAGGGAGAGGGAGAGAGAGAGGGAGAGGGAGAGAGAGAGAGAGAGAGAGAGAGAGAGAGAGGGGGGGAGAGGGAGAGGGAGAGGGAGAGGGAGAGGGAGAGGGAGAGGGAGAGGGAGAGGGAGAGGGAGAGGGAGAGGGAGAGGGAGAGGGAGAGGGAGAGGAAGAGGGAGAGGGAGAGGGAGAGGGAGAGGGAGAGGGAGAGGGAGAGGGAGAGGGAGAGGGAGAGGGAGAGGGAGAGGGAGAAGTAGACGGGGGGGGGAGAGGAGGGGCAAATAGATCTTTCTATGTTTTGCTCGTATAAATGTATAATATTAGTTATGGAACATTAGCTGTCGTGAATCACTATGGGAACTTAAATTGGCTGACTAATTCACTACCGCTAACTTCAACTTTGCTAATTGCTATAAGCTCTTTCATTGCTATATTAAATCAAATGAGGTCTATAAGGCTCATCAGACTTGTGTATGATTTAATTCTAATGCTGCTTTCTTTTTAAGATAGAAGTAGCTATAAAGAGGTGCTTTATATGGCATATAGTGCATTTTCTGGTGCAGGCTGATGAGTTGTTACTGCTAGCCATTCTCTTAGAAGGTTTTTTCAGTGAATTGAGTTACAGTTTCATCACGACACTATAAGATTATAATGCCAAAGTAAAGATTCCAATAAATCATCCCACAATGCATTCTTAAGTCCAACTAGCCATATTATAATCTTGCTATTATAGCTGTTGCAGTAGGATACACTTAATTTCAGTTTTTATGACTTTCTTTTGATTATCAAAGCATAAATCCGTTTAAAATTTTAGGTATTTTTGTTAAAGCACCCACTGGACTGATATGCAAACCTAAAAAGCTGCATACTACGCTTATACTTCAAACATTGCAGCATGGCTAAAGCTGTATGGGAATCTTATAAATAGTTATTAAAATGTGTATCATTTGAACCTGGCATCCTTAATTAAATAGAAATAATGTCTGCATTTTTGTATAATATGAGTAAGTTGTAGATATGACATTGTTGTGATATAACATGTAGGTGATAATTACATACCGTAAAATGGGGTAACTTTAGCCACTTGGGGTAACTTTGGCCACTTTGGAAAAAATGTTTAAAATGTAGCTGGTGCTATATCTATGGAGTCTAAAGATATTTTAATTGTATATATGCACTGACTGTAGATTGGTGCATCCTATTCCTGAAAAATAATTGATATACTTATTTGCTGCTTCTTGCTGTCAGCCATTTTCAGTTTCCTGTTTGACAACAAGATTTTCAGCGCTGTCCAACTTTAATCTATTTGAAGGCATTAGAAAAGCTGGACTCATTTTCTTTTTTGTATTAAAGAACTTTGGTAAGTTTTTAACCAGGATATTTGTAATTTAGGTAAATAAATTGAAATCCAAAATCAAAATATGTGTCTTGAATTCACTGTGTACAATTTTTGACGAATTTGGGGTAACTTTGGCCATGACTAAATGGTACTCCAAAGTAGGTTTCTGGCAGCGCTGCGAATTTTTTGTTACTTCAGACACATAGTACATTACTCTCTAAAGGCACAATCATTTGATTTACCTATACCCAATGCTTTAGTTATATATTTGAAACAACTTAGAGTCCGAAATATGAAATAATTACATGGGGAATTATGCATTTTTGTTCCCAGACAGCAATTTTGTGTTTAAAATGTTTTTTTTTATATAATAATTTGACCATGCATTGTAAAATGTATTTTTCAAGACAATTATACTCAGAAAATATTAAAGAAAAGTAACATCTCCAAGATATGGTATATCTGAGGAGATCATTGGTTTTGCTTTATTCACAAGAATTGACAGCTGGAAAGTCTTGACAAGAAGTGGCTAGAAATATGATATTACCAAAGGAACACTACAAAACAGAGCCGCATGAAGACACAAGCTGAAGCCTGGACACCAAACTGTGTTATCACAAGTAGAGGAGGTAGCCATTGTTGACCATACCTACTACAAAGCTGGCTCAATGGGGCTTTCCATTAGATAAAACAGACTTTCGAATAATAGTCAAGACCTATTTTGACAAATGTGAAAGAAGAGTGCAACATTTCAAAAGCAACTACCCTCAAGATCTCTGGAGTCTCAGTTTTATGTCAAGACATAAAGATAGCTTGTCTCACAGGTTGTGCCAAAACATAGCACCGGAATGGGCAACAGTTAATTCTGAAGACATTACGCATTATTTAAAAAATCTACAGACAACTGCCACAGCCTATAGTTTGAAAGGGCATACTTGAATTTAAGATTAAATTCAATGGAATTTGAACTTGTACAGTGATTTATTCAATGTTGCCAGCAAAATACATGATTTTTTATACATATACAAAAGTTTTTACACTTATTAACAATGTACCTCGAATAGCTGTGGTTTCAATGCAATAATTACACTATTATAGCTTGCATTTTGTCTAAAATAATTTTTTTTTTGTAGTAATGAAGTTGAATAATGTTGTTCTTTAATTTCTAACTGGCTAAAAAAGCTCCAAGTGCTGCTAACTTTAGCTACATGGAGAATAACGACACCGGCCAAAGTTACCCCGAAAATAGGGTAACTTTGGCCACCTACTTTTTTTAATACCACAGGAGATCTAGCAGTCCCAAACTGCAAATGGTTCTTTCATTTAGTGCATATGTTGATAAGCTTCATTTAGCATCCAAAAATTTTAAAGAATATTGTAATCCTTTCATATGACACCCAAAATAAGTCTCAAAACGGCCAATGTTACCCCATTTTACGGTAGTATGTTTTTATAGTACCAATTTTGTTTAGTTGAAAATATTTGTATAAACTCTGTGTGCTGTTTTGAGAAGAACCTATAAAGTTTAGAAAATTTTACTAGCAAGATTTCTGAGTTTTTATCTGTACACATACTTTGGAAAACATTTGGAATGCATTATAAGTATTTCAACATGTACATATTTTATTAATCTAAATCAATAAACAGCTACGTTTGATTACATAAACAAGTTACAACATGCTAATGTATGTTTAAAGTTATATAATCACTATTCTAAAACTCCAGAATTTCAGAATCTCTAAGAAATTTAGGTAGGTAGTAGAAAAAAAATTACCTAGACGGAATAACTACATATAAAGTCCATTCTATAGCTCCATATAGAGAAAATTCACTCAAATTTGAGGCAGCAATTTATGTAAAACATTTAGATTGAAAATTGTATACCTGCATAAAACAAACGGTTTTGAGTTTTTTGCCGATAACTAAACATTCTTCTGCAAATTATAGTCATATCCACTATCATAACTTGCAATGAGTAAGACTGAGAACCAACTAATCTTGTGAAGAATGCAATTAGGGCTCTCCACCACACCCTCTATGCTTGCGCATATAGACATGGTTTACACTCTAAAACAAAGTATAGACTTAGAGAAACAGTTGAGCACAATACTGTTATGATAGGCATATTGTGCTTGTAGTGTTGAGTTTGCGCGGCAGCCCCTGTGCTGTAATGTTTGCAAGCTGGAGGTTTTGGGTTTGAATCCCGGCAATGCGGGCAAAAGTTTCATAATGTTGAAATCAGAACATAGTTAATGTAGTAAATACAAAGCTGGTTCTGTGCTTTGTTGAAATATACTGGAGTTTATGATAAGGAGGTTATAGGAGGTAAGAGGAACAAAGACTGGAGTTTGTAGTCATAGTTTTGAAGTGATAATCTTTAAATGAAAGACTAAATGTTTTGAGCGTCATATATATACAATAAATCAAAAATTCTGATCTCAAAGAAAATTAGTAGAGCATTTTGTCACGTTCAATAATGTTATTGCTATTAAAAAATTGCTAAAGTAATATTGCTATTGCTATTATAGTTTTAATGTTAATTTATATTTAATTATAATATTGTTTTTTATTTAATGATATGTATTTGTTGTTATAATATTGGAAGAGCCTATATATATATATATATATATATATATATATATATATATATATATATATATATATATATATATATATATATATATATATATATATATATATATATATATATATATATATATATACATTTTAAGCTGAATTTCATTTTGTTGTCTTTTAAATTCCAGATGTGTCTGCTGAGTTGCGTGCTGTTAGCTTTATCTGCATGTAGGAAAGAGGCTTTGTGGTTATTGAATCTGGTTTTGAAGGTAGTCGAACAGAGTCCTATGTATGAATGGCTGGAATTATTGTCATGTCTTGTTACAGTTGCTTGGTATATTACGTCTTTGTATAAGCATTTACCATTTAGTGAACAGTGGGAAGGTTGTTTGCAGTTACATTGTGTGTCATTTAGTTTAGTAGCGGTAGTAGGGGTGTGTGCGGTTTTAAGTTTGTGATGGTTCGAGCAATCGATCAATAATGTTTTTCATGTTGGGCATGCATGAATAGCTAATTTTTATAGTTTTCCTATTGAAAATTTTACTTAGTTGGTTGGATGGTGGAAAGCATTTGTCGATGATTTGAAGAAATTTCTTCCCTATTTTGGTTTTTACTGTTGAACTAAAAGGTGGGTTGTACCACAATATGTTTCTATTTCTATTTCTATTATTGTTGTTGGATTTGGGTGTCGGGTTATATTTTAATTTATAGTCATATCCACTGTTTGATAGTGCTTCTTGGTACGGTTGTATGGTGGTTTTAAACTCTTCTTCATTGGAGGATAGTGAGCTAAGTCTTCTATTTATATTTTCTGGTATGTTTTTCAATACTGCAGGTGGGTGGTCGCTTTGTTTGTGAACGTAGAGGATAGTGTTTCCAGGTTTTGTATAGGGTTTATAGGATTGGTTAGTCAAGTTGAATGTTACATCTAGAAAGTTTACAACTTTCTTATTGTTTTGTCATAAATGGGCTGAATTCACAAATTAGCAACTTGTCACTTTTATTAATTATTTATTAAAAACTTTAGAAAATTATTCCATTAAAACATATTTTTGAAAAAATTATCTACAACTACAATTTACGACTCATCAATAAGTAGGACGACAACTCCGAATCACCTTTCCGGTAGAATATTATGCTGGTGGATTTTTGGACTAACTCTGTTGTGAAAAGTCGTAGATACTGAAAAAATATTTTCATGATATATGCAGATAACATTAATGAGATGATAGCAATTTAAAAAAATCCTGTATGACTAGGTTAAGTGAAATAACTCATATTGGCTTCTATCACGGCCAGTAGCAGAGCTGGAAATTAGGTCATGACTACCATACTTGTGTGCTGGAATTTAAAAGACAACAAAACGAAATTCAGCTTAAAATGGAATATTTTAAAGATTTGCAAATCATACTCAAACCTAACCAATAGATGTAATTTATGCAACTATGAGAAGTATATAATTTTAAAACAACCGGAATTATCTTCCCTCAACAAACGAAAAGAGCTTTCCACCACGTGTAGACATAAACGCAAATTTTTACTTGCGCACTTAACAGACGCTAGTTAAAACATTCCAGCGTAGTAATACACTAACAATACTAGTTTCAAAACAAAATCACTCAAGCGTACACACAACGACCTGATGATCGTAGCTCGCACTACGTGAAACAATATTGTAGTCAATAGAATGAAGATCTAAGTTTATTTTTATATCCAAAATTGTATTAGTACCAAATATAAATACTCTATTTTTCGAAATATTGAGTTCTTTCGATTCATTTTTAATTATAGAAACTACATATATATATATATATATATATATATATATATATATATATATATATATATATATATATATATATATATATATATATATATATATATATATATATATATATATATATATATATATATATATATATATATATATATATATATATATATATATATATATATATATATATATATATAATGTATGCTGATTGTCAATCTAGTTGGAGTTCCAGCAAAGTATAATTAATACTACAACATAACTATTTGCATTCAGATATTATTATACTCACTATGATATTGTTATTGATGTTATATATGATATTACTGCGCTATCATAATATTTTTATTTTCAATTGACAGATAAAATATTTTGCCTGCATATATACATATAACAAGCTATAATTTAATAGCTGATATATATTATGAATTTAATCAATTTAGTTATATTTGTGTAGAATTGTCAACATATCTTTTTCAGAGTAGGTTGTATAATATTGTGTTGAAGATACCCGTACTTTGAGGTATGTCATTCCATGCATTGCTTGTGTTAAACAGCAGCCCCATTCCCATATAAGTAAAGAGGTTTGTAGAGATCAAGTAAAATAGCCTGTGCCCCAACACTGAGGAAGCAGACAGTAGTTGCGAGGATAAGGCAGGATTTATAAAACATAACAGGTTATAGAGAATGAAAATTCAAGATCAGCAAATGTAACATTTATGTAACTATTATCTTTATTTTTTGAAAAATCACAGTTTCCTAATCAATTATAAGTTATACGTTGAAAAACACTTGTTATTTCAATACTTTTTATACTGTCAAAACGATTTGATAATTGCTTGCAGTTTCACAAAGGTCTTTGAGTAACTATAGCAACATAATAGAGAAAACAAATTACTGTGTTTGTAGATCTATAGAAATTTTATATTCACTTGTCTAGGTAATTAATCAAATGTCAACTGTGGAGTTGTCTTCACAACAATTATGATGAACTTAATTGAAATCTTTAATCAAGCTTCAGTAAATCAAATACCAGAACTGGTATAATACAGTAGACACACAAGTTGCGTTTATACCTCTGCTGAAAAAAGTACCGAGTTTAAGTTAATAACGTTTTTCCGGGTACCCCTTTATAGTCAAACTTAAAATCGTTGAAATCATATTGATGCAGTTGCTCACTTTCTGAAATTGAAATTTGACTCGCATAATAGCTATTTGATGCCCTTTGTAAACGTCGTGAATTAGTGAAGCGGAAAGCATAAAAGCGATAATTGAGAAGGCGTAGGCTATATAATTATAACCGTTTAAGTACGTTGTCTAATCGCCAAAGTAATAACTAAATAACGATTTTTACAAGGAGTTATTACTCCTATTCTAAAATTTGCCGATTAAGTTATCACAGTACAAAAATTTCAACGAGTGGCTTTTACAATGCAATGCAACTCGGAGAAATTTCAACCCGGCCAAATTGAAATTTTGACCGAAAATCGTGAAGGTATAAACGCAACTACACACATGCACGCACGCACGCACGCACGCACACACACGCACACACACGCACACATGCACGAGCACACTTACACGCGCACTCCTACAGCTATATAGGCACACACTTATACCCGCACACCTATACGCACATGTATACATGTGCGTATGTGTATCTATATATAATATATTAATATGTTGGTGTATGATGTTTGAAGCAGCAAAGCATATGAAAACCCACTGCAAAACCGATTTTCTCATTACAGCACAGCTGCTAACTTGTTTTAACTCCAACCTAGATTTTTGCAGCTCCTTAAAACTCAGTAGCTAGGACGAAATGCGTAATTAAAAAGGCAACTCCCATCAATATAATATGACAAATATTAATATTTATATCGTCATTATTATTTAAGTTATATAAATTTTATAATGTGGTTTATGATCATATTCAAATTTTGTTTTTCATTATGAATGCAAACTTATAATCTTGCGACTGTCACTAAAGTAACCTAAACTGGACTTTTCCCTAGTCTCCCCTAGACCAAAGGTGAACTTCACAGCTGTGACTCAGGCTGCATAATTGCAAAAACGTGCAGCATCTGGCTTTAAACTAGATCATCTACAGTTGCTATTGTAACTTTACTGCACATAGATTGTGAAATTCATTGAAGCATGCTATAGTTGCAATGCCTGCAATAGTATCTCGTAATAGTATACTGGTAGTAATACGTAAGGGGAAATCCCTTTATTTACTCCAAATTTCTGCCAATGTGGGAAACACTAGCAATTAAATCTACATAACTGTGTCTGCAAGCATCGCTGGCTTCTATTAATAAGTTGATGTTAGTCAGTAGTCAGACTAGCGTTGGAACTATCTGTCTGGAATTAAAGTTTGGAAAATACTGAATAAGATATTCCATAGCTGAAATATATTTGTATGTTTTAGTTCAGCTGGAGAAATAATATATTTTTATTGGATGTTTTACTTTTTTTTGTCTATATCTTAAAGTACCATGCACAGTAGCCTATTTTAAAGTTAAGGGCATTTGAATGCTAACCTGTTCTTAATAAAAATTCAGTTATATACAGTGCTTTCAATTCTCCATAAATCTGTTGTAAGCTAGAATTTTTAATATATTGAATCCATTCAACAGTATCGTAAAATACAAGATTCTAACTAAAAGCTTAGAAAAAATGATTCTAACAATGTTGGTTATAGTTCATATAAGTCTTTACTGTAGGCTATTATATTATACTATAATATGTCATAGAATATATAATCAGTATTACTGTATATAGTACATCATATATATATATTAGTACACTCATATGTACATAGAATATCATATACATTATTACAGTATTGCTGTACGTAATACATAATATATATTTAAATATTACCGTATAGTATATTATACACTAGTTGATTATTGCTGTAAAGTGCATTTTATACATTATAGTAGAGTACTACAGTATAGAATATCATATATATTAATATAGAGTAATACTTTATTACAGTATACTGTATTTTATAGTAGAGTATAATACGTATATATTTAGTATATTATATATTTTAATACAGAATTAACGTTTCATAAAGCAAATGATGACTCATTTACCAAAACAGGCAACAAGCAAAGCCACACTAGGGATATTGCAGCACTTTTTATCTAACCTGTGTTCTATTGCTTTTCAATTAAAATATTGTGTGTACTCTAAAATAATCAAGTACAATAAATATAATTATCACCAATTTAATTTCAGCTATGGCTGGTTAGAAATTTTCAATTTGAAAAAAGTTTTTGACAAAGCATAAATATGATGTTAAATCTATATCAATTTCCCAAATACTTATATCAGCAATATATAGGAAACTTTTCAGAAAGAGCAGAAAAATGTTTAAGAAAAGTTTGCTTTCTTTCAATTATATCAGGCACTTTGGGTATTAATTACAATTAGATGACATGAGTGCTACATTGATTATGTTACAATTAAGCAATGTGGCTGTCGCATGGCAAAGTTAAAATACGCCTAAGCAGGTTAGGTAACACAGATGTTTAAGGAGTTACTAAAATTATTTGTCTGTCTACTAGCTTTTGAAAAACAAAAAAACAGAAGTCCTTAATGAATTGCATCAATAGACATTTTTTGCTATATAGTAAATATTTCGTTAAAGTTTTCGTATGATATAATAGTAACGATGCAAGCATATTATTGTGATCAAGAGATATGCTTCATTCTCTTATACAAATATAGCATGTTAGCTGCATAACAGGGTTGAAGTTGAAAAAAATGAATAATATTGTCAATTATATATTACAGAAATGAAGTACAAAGAAACAGGCATTGTCATTGATTTAATATGAGAACAGAATTTCCAAGCTGTATATTATATAAAGCAGCAAATTTGGTTGGGCAATGGTGACTCATGTTTAATTGCAACCCTACCTGAAAACATTGTAATCGTTTGAAATATAAATGTAATTTGTCCATAGCTTACTAGTACCAATTACCATGCCAGGTGTTTTCAAGATGATTGCACATACGAGGTATTCGATTAGGGATTTCCCCATTTATAACTACCAACTCGGTAATATCCCCATCATTTCACGCTAATAGTATGCTTGTGCAGCTCAACTTAGAGAGCTAGCGTTTAGTTCTTGGCACCATATGTGCTTCAACGCTGCTATAGAAAGTACAAATATGGTCAACGTTTAGCGGAAGACACGTGCTCTCAATTATAATATTTTTCATCATGGAAAAAATTGTCTGCAAAACCGGAGAAATTTTCTGAGCAGTACTTTTTAGTATCTGATGGAAAAAATCAAAGCTGATGAAGTTGCTATATAAAAGGCTTTAAGAACTGGTAAGTTGTCATCATACTTCATTCAGTTTACAATCAAATAAGCAGTCTTAATTATCTTCAAGACAAAAACATGAGATTCCAAACAGTGATTCTAGTGGTGGTAGTGGTGGTAAGTAGACAAGCTGGTATAAAATTATCATAACTGTAATAATTTATTCTTACATTATAAGTGTGCAATAATTTAACAAAAATCAGTGAAAATAATATGTATATATCTTAAATTCTATCAGCGTAATGGCTATGCATAAATTGGCAAATGAATTTGCAAAAGTCAATATTTATAGCATTTTTGGTGTTGAGTCTTTGCAGTTTTAAGATGTTAAAAGCAAACTGCATTTTTAGTTTTTCTGCAGATTTTAACCTATGGCATTATATATTAGCAGATTAACTTGCTTGTATGTCATCATATTTATTTTACAAAATCAATATGTGAATGCAGGACATCCTGCAAATAATATGATTAATGTAACACAGATCTGTATTATAATTATAATATTCTTTGAATATGATATCCTGCATTCATATATTGCATCTATATTAAATAGCATTTTTACAAGTATGGATAAGTTGCTGGTTTTGAGGCCATTATACTTTAGAGGTATTTGCTGTCTATAAAGGCCAGATGTAGTTAAATTAATTTGCCTCAAACAATGCAGTTTATATACAGATGTAAGTGACATATGGTATAGTATTGCAACATTTATAGAGTCTTTCATTGTCTTGCAGATCACTGCAGGGGTTACTTCAAACCCAGTTCAGCCCTCTAACAGTTTACCTGATCTATCTACAAGAGCTCAAAGTAGCCCACACACACAGCAAAGTAATGGCCCACACACACAGCAAAGTAATGGCCCACACACACAGCAAAGCGACACTTGCTATCAGTTGACAACATTTGATTACAAAAGACTAGCCTTGACTCAAACTGGTGAAGTAGTTGTGGCAGATTTGTATGAAAAAGAGAGCAACTCCACACTAGCTGGTTAGTAACCATATGCAATACAAACTGTTGCAGCGTTTCGTTATAATCACTGCTGTAAAGCTTGCAACGACAAGCATTTTCAATTCACTATAATTCAACTGAAAACAGCAAATGTTATATATATGCTGCTTTTGCTTTTTCAATTTTTTTTCCATATTTTAGTACCTGGCCATTTTAGTTATTTAAACAAATACATATATATAGTACATGCCAGAACTAGAGTATAAAGCATACGTTTGTAACACAAAAAAGATTGTATAATATTACACACATGTATTTATTATACTGTATGTTAGTATCATTATAATACTGTATTAAATTTAAACTGTGCTTATAGTGTATATGTAGTATGGATGCGCATTGCAGGTTTCTTATTGAGATTTTTGGACCCTGCATTCTACTCCTTTGAATACAGCGTTCCTGAAAACGTATTTATTTGGGAAATTATTTCCTCTGACTACCAGAACAACAATCAGGAGTTGTCCTCTACTTTGTATCTATCAGCTGTATGTGGCGAAAACTTGAAAGTAAATAGCTCTGTAAGTTCGAATAAATAACAATAATATTGTCATGGTTGATAATTAAATATTATGATATATAGCAATATTTATTTGAATAGCCTACAAGTGGTCATTATAGGTAATAAATATATAATATTAGTTTTCAGATTTAATTGTTACATATATGGAACTATATAGTTATTATTATATGTTGTAATAATTTTCAGGTAAATGGAGAAAAAATTCCACTAGATGGTCTTTTCACTAGGTACAATTCCTCTGACTTCAGCAACTTTAGGTAGGCAAAGATCTCCTTTAATACTATAACTACTCATTGCTGCAAGATTCTGATAGGTCACCCAGCGTTCACATCAGGGGAAGACAACTTATCAGCATTAGTTAATGCAATTTTATGATAGCAGCAGTTATATATAAAATTCTAGAGCAGTAAAAGCTGTGCTGCAGTTTCAATTAAATGTTATATTTTTAATGACTTCTTTAAAACTTCAACTCAGTTATTTAAGAAAGAGAGACAACTCCCCAATTATTTTATTTCATTTCATTGGCATTAACAATTACTATTCTTAGATCATTATAAAGAAAAGTTTTGTGAAGAGCTGTGTGTTACACTATAGCATATACAATTATATATGAAGTGATACAAGACTATTTTATATTGAAGCATTTACACAGCCATATAGCAAAGCATATTAATTAAGCAGTAGCAGGCCATCTATTGAGCTATATATATGCAGAGTTACGTATTGAATTAATAGACAATGTCATATACAAATTAGGTATACAAAATATGTTCAATGGTATATTTTAGATACAAGCTCTACACTTCAGAGAACTGCTACTTGCAGATACAGCCAAATGGAGAAATAATGGCTGTAGATTTCACCTACTACAATCTGCAGGTTTCCCTTCAGAGGTTTCCTGTATACAATTCTCTCTATGACATGACATTGCAAGTAAGCATCGGTTTAAATGTCAAGTCGATTCAATCGGCAGCGCTTTATAGTTCTCAATGCTCTTTACTTCACATTAGAATAGTAGTCTATGAGAAAGCATAACATAATTTTGTATTTTAAAAAAGCTAATGTATTGTTGTCAGTATTTTAAAAGGTCTTTCTCATTATATTTTCACAGGTTGAGAGATGCCCGCCCGGGTTCTAACGAGTTCGACAGCGCTAGTTTCTGACAGCTTGTATAACTGGTGCCTGCTAGGAGCCATGATGGCAGCTGCCACATCTATATAGTATCATATATTAGCTTAGAATATCAATTATAAGTTACATTTTGGACGATATAGAAATGTTTACAGAAAACCATTATGTATTATGTGTTATATATTTTTCAAAATTATTAAGTATATATAATTACAATAAAAATTTAATAAAGCCCAAACCTGCTTAATATAGTATAATGTGAGCTGTTCATATAGTAAAACATATGCACTAATAACATTTCTCAAGATTCAATTGGCTTTATGAAATGTCAAGGCATGCATATACAGTGCTGAATTGAAATTGGTTTTTGAAATTCCCCCATCCATTTATTCATGGGAAGACAATTTCAAGACAGCTCAAGAAAAGAAAATTCTCAAACTTTCAAATTTAAATGGGTGGCTTCAAATTTCTAAGGTTTATGTAAAATAAAGGTCTATAAGAATGCATTATAATTAAAATAGCTCAACAAAGCAATACTAAATTTCTTGAATTGAGTATCAACTTAAAATTTTAAAGCAAGTCTTTGCTATATATTTTATTAGCAGATATTGCATCTAAAAGTATGACTTAGCTTTAACTTAGGAAGTTTTCTTCACTAGTCACCGCATATTTTAATAGTACTTATAACATGTTATGACCATCACTGATATCTACCAGTAACTTGCTAATTATTGAGGATTGTATAATCCTTACAATAATAAATTTTTACATCAATTAATCGGGTTTGCTACTTGATCAATAATTATTATTTAGCTAAATACCAAAGTTAATTTTTGATAAAAACTAATTTTGGCAGTTTGTTTACTATGTGACAGTCATTAAAACAGCATAAAATTCTAAACTATATTCTATTAGGTTTCAATATTTTTTAAGTTAGAATCATGTAAATAGAATCTCATATAGGCATGCAACTTTATTTTACCAGCATTACAAGTTTGTTACCACAATGTTACATAACTTAATGCATCACTGATGGCTATAACAGATTAAACCAATTAATAAATAAATAAAAACAATAATTACAATTTTAAAATAATGCTCAATGCAAAGCAGAACTCCTTTTCAACATAACACTGCTTATATGAATTTATTTAACTGAAAGTTAATAATTATATATGCTTCAAAGGATGATTTTAAATTTCAAATTGGTTACAGTTAGTCTAATAAAGCATGTAGGCTAAGTATTTTAAAACAATTTCAAACGCTCAGTGCATGAACAAAATTTGAATGCCCAAAGTTCAAGGCTAAAATTGTTCTTTTACATCAGCTCAGCCTGTAACCAAGTGAGTAATCACTCTTTAAATTTGGTTGTCATATTGACATGCTTGATCCAACATATGAGGTTATTTTTAGGTTTTGCCACATTACACATATAAACATTATGACGCTATATATATAATAGAATACTTATATATAGAAAAAAAGTTTATAAACAGGCTGCTCTTTGCTTGAAAATAATATATTTTTGGGTCTATGATATGTAATTGGCTTTTGAAACAACCAATTAGCAGTCATGCAAAATATTTGCCATTTATTTTAAAGGAAATTATCAATCATATAGCATTAAGAAAATATATAATAGCCATTAGTGATTCCTTTTAAAATTCATAAAAAATTAAAAACAGCTCAAATATGGAAGTCCTAATATAGCTAAAGTAGAAGCTCAATCAATATATGGAATAACTCGAGGAAATATGATGCTTGTGGAATAGTCTCAAATGTAGTTCCAAAAATTTTCCATTGTTAATATTATTGTTTATAGCAGACGGCGCACTCAATAACCCTGTCTTCAGTCCAGACTCCCAGACCAGATCTTACAAACTTCAGTGCCTGTAGCTGTGGCTCAGTCTGAACTGATGCTGGACTCGTACGGCTTTCAGTACCAACACATATGGGTTCAGATGTCATTCCTTCAAGTTCTGCTGTCATCAAATATCCAGAGTAAGAGAGAGTCCAACTGTTGGTGTCAGTGAAATTGCAGTCCACTTGTCCAATCACAGTAAACTACAACATATAATAGCAAGTAAAAAATTGAAAGTTCAAATTTCTTATAAGTAATTACTTGACAAAACATAACTTAATTTATGAATTTAACAGAAATCAATCATAAATTATAAGTTTTGCCATTATATAGTCAGTTGATATAAGATTAAGGTTTAATATAAAGAGAGAAAAGTTCTAAACAGCAGATATGGAGAACAAGATTGGTGTATAGTGTGAATTTTCACTGCTGTATAATTTTATTATTATTCACACTTGGCATATATTAGGTTTTACGCACCCTATAGCTACATCACTTAAACTGTTGAGATATTTTCGCTATAAACATAACTGAATATATTCACTATAGCTCTGACCAATTCTGCACTTGCAAGCTAAGACTGTCCTGTTGGCCTAGGTTGTCTGCAAAAGCTGAAGGTGAGAAACAGAACAGCTTTGAATGATATTTCACTGCAGTATAAGAAAGGCAAAGAGAAGGCTACTTTACCAGCTCAGTGCTTGCATGATGACATAGAGTACACTGAACAAGTTGGCCGTGGAACTGAGAGTCATCTAACTGGTTGGGGGCCCCTTGTAGGTTGTACCGAACTGCTGTTAACTTTGGTCCTGAGAGAAGTACCGGATCCTGCTGTGTGACAGTATTAGATGATGGTGCACAGAGCAATGAGTTAGATCCTGATGCTAATCCAACAGCATAACCTTTAATATATAAACTATACTTTTTATTTAAGAACAAAACAGTCCTTATAACTTAGTGTGGTGAATCAAGATTAAAGCTGCACTTATTTTTATTAGAGGCTCAATCTTGGGGTTTACCTGAATAAACTTTACTAGCCCTGTGTGGGCATGAAACTTTTCCCCAGTTGATGAATTTTGCATCTCTTCCTACAATGCAAATAAATATAGAACTAGCTGTTGAACAGCAATATGTTTTATTCTAGTTATATCCAATACGAAAATATTTGTTAAAACAGTGTAGTAACTATTCAAAATACCTTTACATGCGAAATTGTATAAAAATAACATGGTGATACCTCATAGAATTATAATATTCCCATATTTTTAGATAGATATTTTATGTCCAAATAATTTATTTGAATCTGCAAAAATTACAATGCCATAATTTCAACAGCTCTTTAGTCAATTTTGTAAATTTGTCTCTTTAGTATACTTTTACCTTCTACAGGTGGAGAACCATCACGGCCTGGTGTACCTGTAGATCCTGGTGTACCAGGAGGTCCATCTCTACTAGGAGTTGCCGCAGAACCTGCATCTCCTAAAACTCTATCTGAATTTGAATCTCCTTTTAGCATATTTTGACTTGGCCCTCTTCCATCAAAACCTGGAGGTCCAGAAGACCCAGGAGGTCCAGGAGGTCCTGGAGGCCCAGGAGGTCCAGAGGGCCCAGAAGGCCCGGGAGGACCTGGTGGTCCGGAAGGTCCAGGTAAGCCAATGCAAGCAGAATGAGATCTTCTGTTAAGAGTACGCCAGGACTGTCTCCGGTCTGTGGTCACTGCAGACCAGGTTCTTGGTGAGCAGTTACAGAAACAAGGTGCGGACCAGTTTCGTCCGGAAACTGCATGATACAGAGAAATATATTTACAAAAAGTAAGATACAGTCAATGTGATAACAATGGGAAAAATTTATTTTTAGTTACCCCTGTTAATAACTTAATGTCCTGCTCAATAATCTTTTCAAATTATTTATGTTTGAGTACATATAAATGCTTTCAAAAATAATAAAAACAATTGATGGATGGATTAGTTTAAAACTATATAGAAAAGTCATTTTAATTTGCAATGTATGTGCTTAAAAAATATGTTTGTATTATTCAGCGGACTTGTATAAACAGCCATGCATACATTATATTAACTGTGTGCATGAGTTGCCCAAACTCTAGTCTAGAACAATAAGGCTTAAATTAGTTGTACAACTACAGAGCTGCTAAATTTTCAAATAATGCAGAGAATACTCCGTAAGATCCGCTCTAACTAATTAGCACTGAGACTTTATGGTGCATGTTTCTATTTTATAGCTGTTGTATGTTCTATTTTCTTATTCTGACCTAATTATTACTTTGGAAGGCAAAAGCAAAATAGAACTTAATGTCTAGCATGATTTGACGTTTCCTCAATTAAAATATCCAACACTTGCAGTGCCTTCAATACATCAGGAAACACATTTGACTACAATTGTTTCTATGTTATTTTTAAAACTTACAAATTAAAACTGCTATGACTTTGTCACAACTAAGGGTAAATGCAAACTGTTTGTCTTATTTCAATAAGAATGGGGCAGGTTGACAACGCTCAGAGAAATGGTGCTCATGCATAAGCAAATATAGGAATTTTGATTGAAACCTTATATTATATTGCAATAATATATATGCTATAGTGCAAATTTTTTTCAGGTAAATATCAAAATTAATTACAATATATCGAAAGTTTGCTATATATAATAATATTACTTATACTGAAACTGAAATTCCAAATTGTGTTGCTTATCTCATTTCATTTTATGTTTCAGTTATAAGAGAATCAATGAAAATGGCAGAGCACATATTAATATATGCATAAGACTTCTACTTCAAAGGCAGTTTTACCTAAAAAAAATTATGTGACTAAATTCTGAAATAATCTAAGGCATATATACTAATAACGGTTGCACTTAATGCCTTTTTATTTAAAGAATTTTTTGTAATGATATGAAATTTTTAACGCAAAAGTTGTTAATACACACATATACTAAAAATGACAGCAACTAAAAGAACAGAATATCTTTGTTTTGAGTTTAATCTATATTTGTAATTGCTTAAGAAAAAGCTCACACAAGTTCATTATAGTCACTGTGAGAAAACCCCTAATAAAAGGGGTTTTGGTAAATTGGGCTATAAGGACTTATTCAGAAGAGCTAGGCACACTAGAGCAATTATAACTGGATGCTTTTCTTAACATCACCAATGACCTTTTTCGGGGCTTAAAACCATGGGTTCGTACTTATATATATGTAGTGTTGAGTTTACCTAGTGGCCCCCCTGGTGTAATGGTAGCACAACAGGTGGGGGCAAAATTATTTTTCAATATACTATAGGAAAAAACGCTTTAACCCCTAGACCAGGCTGCATGCTTCCTAATAGCAATTGCTTGATATAGTATACTCCTTTACCATTAATTATTAGTTAAACCATTATAAATTTTTAGAGAAATATTATATACAAATCAAATGCAGGAGACCACATTGCATAATAACTTATTTATCCTATTATAGTTTCAAAAAATAATTACAATTGAAGAAAAACTTACCCGTTCTTTTAAATCTGTTCTTGATAGTTTCAGATTTTGGCTAAAATAGTATTTTAAGCAATATTTGATTAATTTTCTATAATTCAGATATCATGTGTTAGCATATTTTAATTTTACTTACACCATATACTATACAGAAGAAGTGAGTTCATTTCAAATGACTAAGCTGTAAAATTTTCTATTATATGTATGTAATTCTAGCTTGGATGTTGCTGAATCAAATATTTAACATGAAGCTCATTACCAAAGTTTAGTGAAGTAACATAAAAAATATTACGTTTAAGTAATACGATGCTAACTTACCTTTGAAGTTATAATATTCTCCCAGTTACTTGGTGTGTCAGGCGATTGTATATTATAGATGCCAGTTTTTAAAGTCATAACTTGATGGAGTAGATATCCAGAAAAAGCTAGTGTTGCTAAGTGAAATAATCCAAATAGCAGGAGTAAAGCTTTCACATTTTGTGATAAGCTAGGTGAAACCTTTTCTACCATTTTTCTACTCTTATTATCTACAACTATAGTGTGGCACTATGTGTAAAACACTTTAGCAATTGCATGTGTTTCAGTCCAACGATGATTGCTTGATAAGTAGAAACACCATTGAAGTTTTGAGGTTTATTGTTTTTTACTTTTATATACAATTTCTTGCAGACGTATATCATAGTTATAACTTAAAGTCATTAAATTTGATGAATAAGAAAGTTAAACGCGTGCTTCCTCAATAATTTACATAAATATAAGGATATGCTATTATAGTTAACTTGTAAAGATATCTTGAAGTTTAATAGTTTTTAACATGAGTCATGCATTTTTGCTTCAGGAAAATGTATATTTAGCCAAATATAGTATTAGTGATAATATATATATATAGCGTATGAGCAACGCCATGTTTGTAACGATGCAACACCATAACTATTAGCCTGCATACGTGTATATAGTGGACCAGCTTTCATAGTTTAAGTGCCAAGTCGTCTCCCAATCGTTAAAGAATTTATTTATATATGATATGTGATATATGATGTGTGATATATGATATATGATGTGTGATATGTGATATATGATATGTGATGTATGATATGTGGTATAATATATATGATATATGATATGCGATATATGATATATGATGTGTGATATATGATATATGATATGTGATATATGATGTGTGGTATATGATATGTGATATGTGATGTGTGATGTGTGATATATGATATGTGATACGTGATATGTGATATATGATATATGATATGTGATATGGGATATATGATATATGATATGTGATATGCATAAAAATATTCATATAAGCACACGGAGTGTTGCACTAAACAGCTCATACTCTTTAGCGATACAAATACTTACGTAGCTTAGTTGGAAATATGATGTATTTTATATTCAGCACTTTGCACTTCAAGTTATAAAAGCAGGTGGTCAGCCTGCAATAGTTTTATAATAATAAGAGTAATGGATAAAGTGCTTCCTTAACTGCAAGTACTTTGATAACTTGAAAGTTAATTGGGTCTTTACTCTAAAACAATTTATATATAACTGATACTTTGCGGTCATGGAAATTAAACTGCCTGCTTAAAAATACAGTATGTTTAATTTTTTTATATGTTATTTGTTTTTCAACTTTAGCTTGGTCTAGAAAAGTAGATTGTTACAAATAATTTTCATCAATGTAAATTGATACTATACTGAGAAAATAACTCCTGATAACATCTGAGAATAGACAAGGTCATGGATTACGCTACATTTTTAAAGCGTTTTAAACCATGTATACTAATCATACATACGCTGAAAACATCATTTCAACGTCTATTCAAATTAAAACATTATAAAACATAATATTAAATGCAAATAAATTAATACTTATCATATAGTCAACAATTGCTTCTATGCTGTTACATCCAAAGTTTGTATCTGATAATTAGGGCTTGTTTTAACATGGCATTGCTTACAAAATTATCTAATTTAGGCAGTATAATATATATAGTCAAAATAGATATATAAAATAAAATCATAGTGGTGAATATTTTGGTATTTTATGGTTTGCCAAGGAGTTATATTTAGCATTTAATGTATAAAGCAAAATTAAGGTTCATACAAATGTCCACCCTAGGATGTTCCCAACTATAGTTGAGCAATTATACTTCAGTGAAAATATTTCTCAAACTTTAAAGCACTTGATTAAGCTATAATGCGTAGTTGCGATGAAAAAATGACATAATTTATTCCAGCATTGCATGGTTACTATAATTAATTTAGTAAGCACCATAATAATATAGACCAAATTTATTGCTATAACCAATTGCTTCCTTTACAAACTGATATGCCTGTGTTATGATCTATAATATAACGGTTTTTCAGATTATGAATTATTGCAAAATACACTCTTATACTTGAAAAAAACTAAAATTACCAACTTTAGTAAAAGTATAAGTTGTGATATGAAAAAGTATGGAATTTTATATGTAGAAGTAGAACTTATAATAAGGTTATATAGCATTATTAGATGTAGTAGATTAATGGGGCATAAAAAATTTCAAATTTTAATTTATATATATATAAGCAATGAAATATATATATTTTTCTATATTTATAAATGATTGCAATATATACAGAATTAATATATAGTATAATGAAATCAAAAAATTTGTGAAATACAATAGTTTCAGTTTAATTAAGAATTGGTCTTTTATAGCAGACGGCACACTCAATGACCCTGTCTTCACTCCAGACTCCCAGTCCAGATCTTACAAACTTCAGTGCCTGTAGCTGTGGCTCAGTCTGAACTGAAGCTGGACTTGTACGGTTTTCAGTACCAACACAGATGGGTTCAGATGTCATCCCCTCAAGTTCTGCTGTCATCAAATATCCAGAGTAAGAAAGGATCCAACTACTGGTGTCGGGAAAATTGCAGTTTGCTTGCCCAGTCACAGTAAACTACAACATAGCATGAAGCTAATGAGTTTATTAGAATTATTTCATATATAAACTTAGTGCAAAACAGGGATGTCTAGCTATTGATGTTTGCTTGCAAGTTATTTACTCAGAAACCAAAAAGTCTTGCTTAATTAGTATTAAAAATAAAAATTGTATTTGGAGGTAAGTAAATAATTTTTTTTACAAGAAAATTTTTTTTAAAACACTAATAGCTAATGGAAAAAAAGCTACTTTACCAGTTCAGCACTTGCATGATGACAGAGAGTACACTGGACTAGTTGGCCGTGGAACTGAGAGTCATCTAGTTGATTGGGGGCCCCTTGCAGGTTGTACCGAACTGCTGTTAACTTTGGTCCAGATAGAAGTACTGGATCCTGCTGTGTGACAGTATTAGATGATGGTGCACAGAGCAATGAGTTAGATCCTGATGCTAATCCAACAGCATAACCTGTATTAGTATATAAATAATTATAAGCAAAGTAGATCAGCAGGGTGTGACTTTAAATTTCTTCAAAAAGCTTATAGTCTTCATGTTTACCTGAATAAATTTTAAAAGCCCTGTGTGGACAGGAGAATTTTCCCCAGTTGATAAACTTTGTATATACTCCTAAAATAAAAACAAACAGCTTTTTAAGAAATAAGAGCCATTTCATATCATAGCATCAACTATTCCAACTTGTTTTTAAAAGCAAAAGTTATGCTACTAAAACATAGTATATTCATTACTGCAGAATACATAAAAGTTGTAAGTCTTTTTGATAGGCAAAATATATATAGAATGTTTTATAAAGGCTTGAAAATGACATTATTGTTTAACTTTATTTGAATAAGGCAGTACAAATTGTTTTGCAAAATATCTATCTATTCCACTTATTTAAAACTTGAATAGGCATCTTTTTATTCCGCCTGCACTATATTCTTACTTTCGGTTGGTGTAAACCCATCAAGACCTGGTGGGCCAGGAGGTCCATCTCTACCTGGCTCTCCATCCCTACCAGGAGCACCTTGAGCGCCCATGGTTCCTGGAGCTCCATCTTGCCCAGGATCTCCTTTCAGCCCATCTCGACCTTGCAAACCTGGAGCTCCAGGAGCTCCGTCTGTTCCATTGAACCCAGGAGGCCCACGAGGCCCGGGTACGCAAGGAGTTTCTCTTCTGTTGAAAGTACGTACGTACTCTCTCCAATTAGTGAAAGAGTGCACTGAGCTCTGTTGTGATGAGCAGTCACAGGCACAAGGTGAAGGTGAGTTTGGTTCTGGAACTGCAATGCAGGCATCGGTTCACATAAACTACTAACTTAGTTCTCATATACACTACTAAGTTAGTTCACATACACTGTACTAAGTTAGTTCACATACATGTTGCATATCATAGTTTGTTATGCTTTATTGACTCCTATGTGAATTATCTTTGAAACAGCTCACTAACCTTGAAATTCCTACTTTTACGCAAGTCTCATAACACAAGCTATAAACACAGCTTAAATTAAGCACTTCCTAAAAGTGGATCTTTCTTTATACTCAATTAGCTTGTTTTATATTCATTTATGTATTTATGCTACACTTCAGATGTTATAATAGCTTCAAGCTATCAACATTAAATTTTTCGTTGAAAATGATGAATATCTAATCTGTGAGGTCTACTTAGTAAAGATCATATTGCAGTTACAAAGAAACTTACTTGCTCTTTTGAATTTGCCATTGGTAGTCTGAGGGGGTATCTAAAAAAATATTGCAAAGAAATAATATTACAATTGTACTATGTGGCTATAATGTTCCCTTTCAATTATTTATTTACCATAATATATACCAGAAAAATATACACAGTATTACTTCGCATCCATTTTACATTACAAGTCTACAAGTATTATATCATTTTTATCAAAGATTCTAATAAATAACATTAGTATAATATAATTTTAAGTTTTTTTGTATATAAGTCAACTTACACCTGAGCTCTTCTCCCAACTACTTGGTGTGCTAGCAGATTGTATATTATAGACGTCATTTTTTAAAGTCATAACTTGATGGAGTAGATATCCAGAAAAAGCTAGTGTTGCTAAGTGAAATAATCCAAATAGCAGGAGTAAAGCTTTCACATTTTGTGATAAGCTAGCTGATAGTTTCTCTGCCATTAGGCTCAACCTGAGTTACTCTCCCCTAACTATCAATCTAAGGTTGCTTGTGTATATAGTCTGGTCCAGCTATAAGAGCTAAATGAGACTCTGTAATCAATGAACTCACTTTATATTTCAGAGACTTACTCATTCTATTGCGATATGTTATGCTAAAGTAGGACACAAATATTTATCAACTTATCAAGTTTGCTGAATCACTCAGTTCAACTTGTACCAGTTCCCAACCAATTTACATACTATGGGTGGTGTTAGTAGTTTGCCAAAATATTTTGAATTCCACAGTTTTTTTAATTCATCTCACATATATAAGCTTAGAAACGTATGACAAATACGTTAACTATCATAATTATTAAGGTAGCCATAATTGATTTGGTATGTGTATGAATTGTGCAACACAGAGCTTACTATATATAATAATAAGTCTTTGCGAGTGAATAATTTATTTTCACAGCATGAACCTCTTGAAACCTACATTTATGAAAACACTTACTTGGTTAAAAGCATTCTATATATTATAATCAAATATTGTTGCTTAACCTGGCTATAAATTGACCAAAACGTACCACTTCAACTATATCATTCATATAGCATGGATGTTTATTAAAAAGCAAAAGAAATACAAAATATTGTTTTACAAAAGAATTTAATTGCAAGTGTCTGCTTTTGAAGTTTGTGTACACTATATTGAACAATTTAACTATAGCCAATGATGTTGTGTACATACTATTACAGCATTGTTGTTTAGTTGTTTAAAGTACATTGCAAATTATTTAAGTTAAAAGTTGTCTTCTCTTAGTATCTCTGCTGAAAATCTTTATTCCATTTTAATTTTCTTATACTTTGCTTTTTGAACAATTTGAAGGCAAAACCATTTATAGCAATCAATGGATCAATTTCAACATTAAGCTTGATTGAAAACTTTTGAAGGTCAAATTATGAATAACTGTTGGGGGAATCAAAATTTTGAAAAACAACTGGTTGCCTGAATAATGTTAATCTATAATTAATCAAAGTAAAAATTTTGAAGACTATATATTACTAAAGATTTAATAGCAATCAGATACTATAATATATGTTGTTTTGGACTCTACTTGTATTACATTGCACTATTTTTATATATATTACAGTACGTATAAACAATTAGTATATATCATTATTAGGAATCACATATACATGGCTGTTAATATTCGCAATAAATAAATTCTGCTAATACATGCAAACCATCATTTTTAGAGTAAAAAAACAAACTCTCATATGACATTTTCTAAAATTAGTTGTTTGTACAAGGGGCCACAGTGGAACAGAAAAAATTTAATAATATAATTATGGTAACAAAAGAAAACAATTCATTAGATATAAAATATCACATCCCAATATTGTGCTGCAATATAAATAACAGCTAAAATAATATATCATTGTACATTTTACTGCAAATGGAGGTTATATAAAATTACGCACCATAAACAAATTTTATTTCACAAGCAAAATATATGGCTATATTATTGACCGTATCAATAAAATATCCTTTAGAACTGCATTTCCTATACATGGTAATTACAAGACAGGGTATTCCAACTTGTCATTGCAGTTTAGGAATTTCAGTCATACTGCAATAACTTTCAGCCTAGTTCCTGTTGCACATACTAATAGTGAGGGCTAAAGAATGTATGGCTCTATATTCTGTGGCAGACGGCACATGACAACACTTTGTCTGCACTCCACACTCCTTGTCCCGACCTGACATGTTTTAACCCAGGAAGTTGGGGTTCAGTCGCTACTGACGGAGGATTTTCAGCACTGCTGCTGACACAGATAGGCTCTGATGTTCTTCCTCCAAATTCCGCTGCCATTAAATATCCAGAATAGGAGAGAGTCCACTGGTTGTTGTCAGTGAAGCTACAACCTGTCTGTCCGACTACCATAAACTATAAAGAAGAGTCAACAAAACATAAACAAAGTAGGATTTATACTTGCAAAAACTGCATAATTATAGACTAATTTTCATTTACAGCCTGCTGTAAGAATATTTCACTATTTACATATTAATGCATTCATAACTCCACAGTAATCATAAGCAGCAGTAAAACATTGGCAATATTAGTAATCATGCAGGATCAATGAGTTTGAATATTTAGGTAACAATAGTTTTCAAGTATAAGCTGAATTGTTCATTGTTTTTTAGAAGTGGGTTAAATACTTCTATAGAGTATTTGTGCAGAGAAAATATGCGCCAGTTGACATCAAATGATTACATAACATGATTAAATTAAAACAATTAACAACAAAGAGCAAAGTGTGAAATTTAAAATAGTCTATTCCTCACACTAAGACTTTCAATGGTAAAAATTGAATGCACTTGATGAAAAATAAATTTAAAAACTTTGTGACAAAAATGTGTTTGAATTTCTAAAAACAGTATGTGCAGCATTATATTACTAACCAGTTCTAAACTTGGAAAGTCGCATAAAGCACACTGTACTAGCTTCCCATCAAACTGAGACACACTCAACTGACTCTCACCACTCTGTAAATCAAATTGAATGGCTGTTAACTTAGGTCCAGATGTTAGAGGTGGGCTGCCAGAAGTTATGATGTTTGGGGTTGGCGCACACAGCAATGAATTTGATCCTGAAGGAGATCCAACAGCGTAGCCTAAACAGAGGTAAATAAATGTTTCAGTTTAAATATCATGTAAAAAATTGGAAGCACAATGAAATGTAGAAGATATATTATATAGAATTGCAGCTTTCAGAAGATAATATTATGTTTTATCTAGTTATATGTGCAAATTTTAAAGAGTTTATCTGAAATGCATAGATTGTATATATCTTGTTTGATTTAGCAAATCTGAATAATATGTTGAGTAAAGTAGCAGAAACTTTGGTTTTAAAAGACTCACCTGAGTATGTTTTCTGAGACCCGGATGGACAGCTAAACTTTCCCCAGTGAACAAATTTTGAATCTTTCACTAAAAGTAGTTGAGGATAAAATTACTGCTAAATATAATTGTTGAAAACAAAATTATACTTACAGTAATTTCTAAAGGAAAATTTTAGGTGCATATGCAGACCTACCATTAAAAACTGGAGTATTAGGATTAAGGGGTCCTGGGCCTATTGGTCCTGGTGCACCTATATTTGGTCCTGGTTCTCCAGGTGGCCCAGGTGGACCGGGTGCACCATCTTGACCTGGTGCACCATGTTGACCTGGTGCACCGTCTCTGCCTGGTAAGCCTGGTATTCCCGGTAGACCTAGCTCCCCATCTTTTCCTGGAGGTCCTTGGGGTCCTGGTGGTCCCCGTACACACAGCCTAGAGTGCTGTCCCCCAGAGAGAGATCCCAAAATGGCTCGCCAGTCTCCTGTGTATGAAGGCGCATTAGTACTAGGCCCTGTGTTTCCATCAGCTGCAGTTGGGCTTACCCCTGTACCCCCACAGTTTGATACACATGGCTGAGGATATGATGATCCACTGGAAAGAGCTATAAGAAATTAAAAGAGAATATATGGTTTCGTTGAAGTAGGATAAGCTTTATTTTATAGCATCCTATTGTGATAAGATATCAAGAGAATATGTTACAAGAGAGATCATAGTGATTTTATTTCTTCATTAATTCACTTCCTACAAGTGGATATCTGACAGGTGAGTTCCTACTCGGGTGTGAAGCAATTGTATTTCTGAACAAGTACGAGGATGAAAAGTTTGTTAGCTAAAAGTGATAATTTTATGTAAGGATGGTTTATTTAAATTATGAATAAATTATACAATTTTTGAGCTATTAGAGAATAAAGCTTATTATATATTTCAAAATTACATAACACATTGTTGTAAGTGATATTTAGTTGCAGCCATGCAGCCACACAGTCATACAGCCTTTTAGTCCTATAGAGTTGTATATTATTAATATACAGTCATACAGTCATATACAGTCATACATACAGATATACAGTCATACAGTCATATATAGTCATATATAGTCATACAGTCATACAGTCATATACATTCGTATGCTCAACTCATTTTAGTGTGACTATGACTCACCTTGCCGTTTGAGTCTTGCCTTGCTTTTTTCTGAAAACTGGAAAAATAGATGAAAATAGCATGATGAAATCATGATGGTGAGTAATGCAAAATCTCAATCATGGTTGAAAATAATTAGTTATTGTTTTGTGGAATTGCAAACCTGTGCTATATGCTCAGTTATATTTAGCGTGTATTCAAGCATTTAAATAATCAAACCAGAAGAAATTCATTACATATTTCATAATCTACATAAGCTAATAATTGAGTAGGTAAATTTATTTGAATCGTCAACAAGATGCAATTGCCAACTTACATTAAACAACTTCTGATTGAAAACTTATCCAGGTGACTTTTTAGTCTTGTTTTGTTTTGGCAATGCGGCTGTGATGTTAGATTGATTGGTGATTAGTAAATTACCAAAATGCGTACAGAAGAAAAATGATTTAAAATTACCAAAGTTTATGCATAATAAGCCATGTTGCTTCAACATTGTTTCGGCAATACTACCACGAACTAAATTTACAGTCTTGTTTATTTATTTAATAAAATAAACGCTTATTATAAAACTAAATAAGCAAAAAAATGAATCGCCAAAAAACAGCTAATGTACTGTAACTCTACTAAAATTTTTAAATGTGCCATTATTGTTTAAATATTATATTATAAAGTCATTTTGTCGTACTCTGTATACTTCTTAGAAAAGCATTAATATATATTTTTTTAATCTTTGGCCGGAAAAGCAGAAATGAAATGCATTTTCATCAATCAATAAATCTATCTGGTTATTTTTATAGATCATCAAACTTTTTATTTTAAAATTGAATTGTCGAAACAGTTTATATGTCATCTACTGAAGTAGGACGTTACTGAAGTTTATGAATAATGCAAGTGTTCTGAAGTGTGCGATACATAATTTATGTTTTACTTACTTTTGTATGACTGAAGCTCGCCCTGTTCACGGTCAATTTGATGTTGTCCAGTTCATTTCTCAGGTTCATACGATCATAATACAAGTACCCAGAAAAAAGAATAGTTATTACATGGAGCAAGCCAAACAGTGCCAGCAGCAGACTTGAGCCACGTGGATTATGGGTAATCTTTTCATCCATCGTGTACTTTTGAGTAAATATTTCTATAATTAAACAGATTTTCTAAGCAGCTACCAACTCAGCTTGACTGAAACAACACTTATATAAATTTACTGGCCTTATTTATATTTTTATACCTTGTAAACTAGTCTCAACGCTAGTGGAGCGTAACAAAAGATAAAAATAAGTAGATTATAGTTTATGTTGTTTTGTAACGTTAATTCATAGTTCACTGAACACTGAAAATATTGCAGATTATTGCGTGGGTACAGAGCAAATATGAGTCATGTTATTTGCTAAAAGTTCCTCGTTGTCTTGTTTTAGTTTACCATTTCACTTAAGATAATTGCACCAGTTTATCTAATTACGGGGATTTAATTATTTCCCATAATAAACTACTTTATATTGCAAAGTTAGGCACTTATATGGTAAAGCTATGTTGAAAGCCCTTTAGTTCAGATATATTTTGGTAGTTTTATTCTTTGATCAGAAATAGCGTAAAATTATTATAAGCATGCAAATCACTATTAATACAAGCGTTTAATAATATCTCAAACATGCTTCTTACTTTTCACTAAACTTTATAGGTTTGCATGGCCTGTGCTGTACACTCGGTGGCAGCAACTGCAAGCAAACAATTCTAGAAAGTGTTTTTTTATATCCTTTTTCGTCTGCAATTAGGATATGCATAAATTGTAACTTCAAAATAAATAAATTATATAGACTGTCAATCAAAGAACATAATGTGGATAAGCGTGGAAACTTTGAACCACATTTTATAACTCTTTATAATTGTTAGATTTTATTCAATTACCATATAGATGTTATGGTGAAAAGCTCCGAGAAAGGAATTTATAATACAAAATTTAGCTTGAAAAACTTTTGAATAAAATAAAGCGACAAGGTATAAAAACTATAGCCCTTTACAAAAGTTTTTTTTTTTAAATAAATTTGCGTTATGAGCTCGAAAATGAAATAACTTATAAAAGGTTAAAAAGAAATTGAATTTATTAATTTTTCAGTTTGATCTTGTACCTATATCCCACCATGCTTAAGATTATGTTAATAATTACTTACTATGCACCATGGTAGCTACATTTTGATTAATTATCTAACTTCAAATACCTTATGCCAATTATTAAGTGTATGAATAGCTAAAACAATCTATCTCTCTATAAAATATATCAACCAATGGCAGCAAATGTGTCACTCAAAAAAAGTTTAGCAACCTTCTGTTCTTTATTGCTTCAGATATTTAAAAAGAACTATTACTCACTATCTTCCTGATTGCATCATGATAATTAAATATAAAAAAAACTTTATTTTCCAAAGTGAAATGTTACATCATTCTGAAGAAATATTTGCATAAAATTGTAGCCAAGAGTAATGGAACCATCATGACTGTAATGGAATTCAGTTGCACATGCCACCTGTAAGATTGCTTATTGCTGATGAAACAATGACTCATTATTATAATTGTCAACTCCCTAATTTTTAGACATCTAAGTGACTTGCATCACTTTATATTAATCGCATCATATTTTAGTCATTTAAAATATGTAATTTTTAAACTTTGATTATATTATATTAATGATTTTCGCCAAAACCAAGTTAATTTTTATATTTGGCAACTTTTTTGTGTCCTGTTGCGCAAAGTCAAAGTCCCCATTCTTAAATGGAAATTCAAAATTATGATCTTTTATTCTAGATGCATGTGCAGCTTTGAAAAATGGCTTAGACATATAAATAAAAATTCAAACATTAATTGTCAGCAGAAAAATCTTGAGAAAAAAATATAAACTCAGTTATTTGACTTTATGCCAACTGTTTTAGCTAATATTTTGGTGAGCATATTATTTTGTGATTTTTTGTTGAAAGGCTGAGTTATAATTGTCACAAGGTTTCATAAACTACAGTCACAGATCAACGAAGAGTGATGTTAAAATTGCCAATAGTCTCAAAAAAGATACACAATAATTTAAACTTGTGTCTAACACAAGTTTAAGTATGTGACATGCAAATCTCTCATTAGAATACACAAAACATATTTAATTGTAGCCAACATACTTGATATCCTCTTTTCCTGAAACAAAAAACTCTATTTTTATACTGCATCAACTTATTTTTCAAATAGTTTCTGTGTAATAATTGGGCCATTCATTTATTAAATATTTTGCTTGACAAGGCAGTAATACATGCAGTCAGCAAAACAAATATTTAAAATACATGGGCAATGATAATATGCTTATATATAATTGATAAGATTATACGTACATCATATCAATTAACCTTTAATATTCTTTTCTATTTAACATGTTTAATTATTTGTAGAAAGATAATTGTATATATTACCATAATTGCAAAATAGGCTGCACACAAAAGGTGTTTACAGTTTTATGGGTCTGCAAAATGTGGTAAGTAATTTAAATGTTTTCTGACACAAAATAACAAAATTGATACAGAAAATCTCATTTATTTTTTTAAAAACTGTCATTGCAATGTTTTGCTTTTTCTTTGATTAACGGCTATAGCTGTTAAAGCTAAGTTAACATATTTTTTGGTAAAACCCATAACAATGATTCTTATGAAGTTATAACAATACGTCGCTTTTATTACATATAAAGCAATTACATCATGTTGCCTAAAGTTTATCTATATATGTTCTAGTTGAATGCTTAGTTAGGTGAATATATGTTTAACTAAAAAATAAAAATAGTTTCGAAGTCAAAAACTAGCCGTTTCATCAATTTATTTTTGTTTTATTAACCACCAGATTTTTTTTCTTTAGAAGCAATAATATATTTGATGATATTTTCTTATAACTGTTCCACTAGGTGTTCATAGGTTCAAGTTGAGTTTTGAGTAGAAGCTGATCTGCTACCTTGCGTCATATGCAAATTGGCATTATTTGAAGGCGTAGGTGGTTTAATGGCACATATATTAAAGTAGTGTATTTCCTTGATGAAATAATATATGTTTGTGCATAAATTCCTTGTTCTAATTCAAGGAAAAAGGAAAAGGAGGAAAACTCAAATTTATTTAGTGCAGAAAAGCAACTTAATTAGTATGGGTGGTTTTCAACAATTATTACATAATATACCATCTCCTGGCAAAACATTATCTAATTATCGTAACAATTTAGATTTATGAAGTGAACTTTAATCAAATAAGCATTCTTCAAATCTATTGGCTAAACATTCAGCAAATCGCCAAACATATCTACATTATTTTTACACTTTGCCAAGGTACGTTGGCCACTATATTATAATAAACATAAAAACTTGAATTCTTTTCCTGGTCTTTAAAAGTTTATAAATATTGCTTTACGTAGCAAAAAACCCATATAATTGGGCGAGGATATATATTATGACGTGTGAATTCCAAGTTAACAGCGTGCTGATTGGCTGATGCAAAGAATTTTACCCAACTGGCAAATAAACAATCTGTATCCGCATGCTATGAGTTATTGCCACTTCCTATAGTTTCAACTTGGACAAAACTCCATTGATTGACATACCAGGAAACAAGTTGAGTACATATGTATAGAAGTTGTAGCATAATCTATAATCTATATTAAATTTTATTTATAATATACCATTTCATATTATTATACCCGCTACCCGAACAAGACAAAGTGGAGACAGGATAGGATATGTGAGAATTTAATTATAACTATAATTGTTTGTGTAATCCAAGCTTTCAGGTATTGTAGACATATGTACCTATTTGAAACTCCTGGCTAAAATATTATATCTAGATTATTAGAAGTAGACTTGAAAATTTAATTCTACACAAGCTTTACAAATTCAACAGTTTAGTATCATTTGTGAGCAAAAACACTCTGGCCACAATTAGATCTATGAGTTTTTGTTATAAATGAGAAAATAATAAGTCCTCTCTCTAGCTATATATAATCACTTTGTGAAAGATGTGCATGCAGTAACTATAAGTCAACGTTAATAAACTAAAAGTAAAAATCAACTTGAATGCTTAAAGCATACAGTAGAAAAGTCTCTATAACTAAACGATAGAAAACTTAATTTTGACAGCTAAGTATTAAAATTCAAAGAGCTCCATTTTTAGATATTGCATAGCTTTACATAGAGTGGCCTATAATAGAAAGTTAGGAAGTAAAAGGTGCAAGTGCAATACACTGTGATATAGAATGCTATTTGAAGTGTATAGTAGTGCAATGAAAGATATTATAATACAAAGTGCAATAGGCCTACCACTGAGTGTCCTGTTAGTTAGTATCTTATAAATAATAAAATACGTAGTAATATAATACAGGATATTTTAATACACATTATAGATAGTACATACACAATATAAAATAACACAAGAATTGCGGTTTAATATATGATGCAGTAAGAAAAATTTGAGAGAAAACGACCCGTTCTTCATATTTTTATTCTGGTAAAACTGAAAATTGAAAAATTAGCTTGCCTAAAAAGGCTAGGATATAATTTTTTATACTATAAATTGTCTAACATCAAGTTCCTTTATTAATGTTGAAAAGTTATAGCAATAAAAGCTACAAAATCTTTCCTGTAGAGTGTAGACTAACATAAAATAATTATATTTATATTCTAATAGCCCACTGAAGAAACGTTGAGAGATCTACTGCCTTAGTTGGTTAAATAGTTTTAGTCACAAGATCATTGAGGCTTAAAATGCTAGAATTGTACAAAATTGATTTTAAATTATGTCACCATGGAGTAATATTATGATTTTTATCCAATCAAGATAATCTTTTCCACACTTCAATGCTTTGCTATAAGCTTGCAGTATTAATAACGTTAGCATTAATAACCAGTGCTTCAATCTGAACCATAATGGCTCAGAATAATCTTAGTGAGTAAAACGTTATCAACCAAAGCATCATGGGACTGCAAGAGGACGAGCTCATTGTAATAAAGTACAAGATAAAAGTATTTTCAACAGTATTTTTCTGTCTGCATCTTTTCACACTCATTTTATGTGGATTTATATTCTTTGAAACTTTCTACGGACAACCTAGCTGTATTACTCAGCCTTCTAAACATGAGAGCTCATCTAAAGAAAGCGCTAGCCAATCAAATATAGACGACACAGTGAGTATGAAGTTAACTAGTTCTATTATTTCAATCTTGTTCAGTCACCATACCGCACAGAACGAAAGAAAGTTAGATAAAAAAAGCAAAACTTCAACAAACAATTACTGACAGCTTAAAAATTTGTTGCGGCCACCTTAATTGCACGTGATTTAACCCATGAAATATCTTCTTTAGATTTTGAGTAGTTTTTTTTAAACTACTATATTTACGTTTGTCAACTCTCGCACTTGCAACAGAGCTCGTATCAAAATTACAAGTTTGCTTAAAACACGATTGCGTTTTTGTGAATGACAGATTTACTATTTACCAATTAGTTTGCAAAACATAATGGCAATAATATAGATATTATAGTGCCATATGTCTTTCAGGTTATATTTGCTTATTGTATATGTTAATATATGTACATACAATGTATCAGTCAAAATGTAATTTGTGATTTGTAAGATTCATCAAAACAGGTTTTTAACGTATATGCACATATAATCACATAATCAAATACTGAATTTTGTGAAAAAATGGAGTAACCTTCATAAGGTAACAGGAACTGGCTATACATGCTGGTCATATTCTATATAGTGTGAATGCATGTAAAACAATGGAAATGCTGCTGCCTGCAGGTGCATTACATACATGTATGCATGTCTATGCTATAGCAACTATTGTCAACTGGTAAACAGACTTACGTATGACAAAAATTATTATAATAATATAGTTTCTAGTTTCTACTATTATATAGGGGAGCAGCCGTGGCTTAGGGGTTAGAGCATTGGCTTAGTAAACTACCGAGTCATGGGTTCAAACCCGCAAAGGCCATTCGCGTTGTTATAGGAAGAGCATCCAATCATAATTGCTCCTGTGCCACATCTGAATAAGTTCTTAGCCCGATTTAACAGAAAACTGTAAAATAATTTTGCCCCCACTTTTGAACTCGAGACCTTCGGCTTGCAAGTGTGCTAACGACTGAACTGAAACTATAAGGGGTTATAGTTCAATGGTGCTAACCATTACACCACGGGAACCACTGGGTAAACTTAACACTACAAAAACCCCTTCTATCAGGGGCTTTCACAGGGCTAGTGACTATAATAAACTTGTCTGAGCTTTTTTTCTATTACTAAAATAGAAAACAGCACACCTCATTGGAGCTTAAATTAACGTACTACACAACAATAGTTTGGTGACTTACTCAGCTTGATACGAAGTAGCACCACATCCTAGTCAGGTTGCAATCTCTTTCATTGAGGTGTAGACTAAGTAATTATTCATTGGCAACTGACAGAAGATTAATTTTGTCATCTATAACAAGTGCTTGTAGCTTTCAAACTCATGCAAGCTATATAGCTAAGTAGTCATGGCAACCAATACCCGTCAAATCATCCCTATTACTCCTCTGCATAACGTTGGAATGAGTAGAGACTTTACAGATGGCAACTTGTCTGTATAACTAATTGAGTTAAACTACCTGAATTTCATCATTGATTTTCATTAAAATATAATGCAACCAGTTGCAAAAACATGCATTATAAGGTACAGAGATCAAAGTCAACTAAAAAAGCATTGTTTATAAAAAGCTACTTGTATCTTATTAACAAGCCTACGAATCTCACTGTTTGCAAATGTACAGCCAGAATAATTTAGTGATCATTAAAAGAATATTATGCAATAAAAAATGGTTAAAGGATGTCAACAGTATATAACATAACTATAAATAAGTTTGCCTAGCCTCTTTTGCCATTCGGATACTGACACTTCTTTAGTTCCTTACATTCTATGCACAAGATTTTGTGCTATATATAGATATCTTCAGTGTGCTGCAAAACTTTCTATATCGGTTTCAAAACTCTGCAGTAGCTATATATTTAGCGCCTTTACTTTCAAAGTGTGAAATGCAGTATAATTTACTTTCAAGTTATAGGAATCCTACTAACCATTCAGGATTGCTAAAGCTATCTATACTAAGGATAAAGATTATACACATTATTTATTGTCTTATTGTCTTTGCCTAAAAATGTATTGGTTTTTCTGTGTTATCTACTGTTTATTTGTATGTTTTATAGATCAAACAAAAAAACTTTGAATTTCAAGGAAAGGATACCACAAGAGTAAAAAGACAAGGTTTGTAAGGCATTGTTTGTTGAATATACTCCTATTTTACTTTGGACCAGCCCACCTCTATAACTAATGCATCATAGAAGCTGCTTTAGACACCACTGTCTTTATTTTTACACGAAGCTCCTTATTTTGACTGTTTTCCTAGATGTTTACACTATGTGTAATGGCAAACTGCTCACATTGCACCCTTTCTAGCATGATTTGAATAACATATCTATTGTGTTGTTAGTGTCATAAACTAATTACAAATGAATATGACTTTAAAGCTGTTGCATAATAATTAGCAATCATTTGTGGTAAGTATATGAAAGATTTTATCTAATTAATATATCATATCAACTTTTGTAAGTTAGTGTAACATTTTGATGGCGTAATACAAAAGCATGCATAAATTGACCGCATTGAAAAAGAAAAATACAAGCATCATATTTTTATAGTACAGTAAACTAAAATTCTAATCACAGAAAACAGCAAATTTATATAAATAATAAAGATAAACATAATATTAGTTATCACTGTGTGTAAAAATTATTTTAAAAGCATAGTATTATTGACATTGTAAACTGTTTGTATATGTTCAAAATAACAGTAGACCTCTTGAAAATTGAAATAGCTAACTATATAATATATTATATTCTCCAGAAAAGTGTACAATAGATTTTTTGCACATGTAAAGTTTCAGCCGAGAAGTGTGGGGGTACTGTATACGTACCAATAGACTCCTTGGAAAGCTACAGATTTCAGTCTCCAAACTACCCTGGAAACTACTCCAACAATCTCTTTTGTGAATGGAATTTTGTATTAAGATTCCCAGTGCCGGAGGCCTATAAAGGAAGTGCTTTGTTAGATGAGAAGTCACTGAGACTTGCTTTTGAGGAACCAATCTTTGTAGAGAAGACCAACAACTGTGTATATGATTACATTGAGGTATTGCAACACTCTATTACTCTTGGGAATTTTTTTATTATTACTGCATAGAATAATAGTATAAAATTTAAAAATTTTCTGCCATATTCAACATGAGACCGGTGTATAAAGAAATATATTGATAACATAAATGCTACTTATAGTCAAGTGCGCTATATATATTACCTAAATTTAAAACACTTTTGACAACATATCTTCTTCATGCATTGTGAGTCACATATATAATATTATGTATAATTTAGAATGTTTATATATGTGTAATATAAATTGTGCAAATCACTGTAAAAAATATAGATAATAATAGTATGAAAAATATCTGTGTAATCAAAAATGTTCATATTAAATTTTTATTTCAAATTACTACTTTTCAAATTAATAATTGTAGTTGCCAAACTTGAGCGTACAAATTTACTGAGCAATTCGACTTCACTATAGTTTTAAAAAACTAATAAATAAAGTTCTAATCAAATGAATTCAACATCTCATTTTTTCAGGTTAGGGGAGGTAGCTCTACAGGTCAACTACTTACAAGACAAAGGATTTGTGGGATGAATGAAACTCAGACTACAATAGCATTTAATGGACCAATGTATATCTCTTTTAAGACTGATTCTTCAATCACGGCTAAAGGATTTAGAGCTGAGATTTCAGGTATATAGAAAACACGGTTATTAGTACATTAGATGTTGACTAGGAATTTTTAAGATTTTGATCATCTTGCATAATAAAGTGTACATAAAATTGTATGTACTTAACTACTTTTCTAATTTTAGCTCTATAATATTTTATACTATTTTGATTAGTTAAAAAATACACATCACTTTTAATTGTTCCAAAAAACAAGTTGTGATTACCTTTTATGTATCTGTTTTAAATTTGCTAATCAAATTGTCAGAAATCACGTTTCAGCATTAACTAGGATAATCAGGTTTGGTCTGTTTTAGTTATTCCATCAAGAGTTGACTCTCCAGCTGCTACAGTGCCCTACCCATTAGCACTTGCTACACTCAGTATTCTCTCTCTATCACCTGAAGACTTGAGAATAAAAATTCAAGATGCTCAAAATGCGCAATTAACAACTCAAACAAGTCAATCAGCACAGAATAACAGAGCTTTAAGCACACCTGGTAGAGATGGTGCACCTAATTATCTGGGTCACTCTGGAGTTCCTGGCACATTTGGTAGAATTGGCTCCCTAGGTCAACCTGGAGCTCCTGGTCAGCCAGGTAGAGATGGCACAGCTGGATTACCTGGTCAAGCTGGAATTCCAGGCACATTGGGTAGAGATGGCATAACTGGTTCTCCAGGTCAAAATGGAGCTCCTGGTCAACCAGGTAGAGATGGCATAACTGGTTCTCCAGGTCAAAATGGAGCTCCTGGTCAACCAGGTAGAGATGGCATAGCTGGTTTTCCAGGTCAAAATGGAGCTCCTGGTCAACCAGGTAGAGATGGCATAGCTGGTTCTCCAGGTCAAAATGGAGCTCCTGGTCAACCAGGTAGAGATGGCATAACTGGTTCTCCAGGTCAAAATGGAGCTCTTGGTCAACCAGGTAGAGATGGCATAGCTAGTTCTTTTGGGCAAACTGGAGTTCAAGGTACACCTGGTTATCAAGAAATAGTAAACCAATCAGTAGCTATAGAGACATTAAGACATTGTATAACTATTACTTTCAACAATATAAAGAATTATTGTACAACTGCATAAATTGTTTTAGCAATGTTAGTTAAGGGCCCAGATTAATACAAGTGCAATTTTTATTCTTTGGCTCTAGGGTCTAAAGCTATATAGAGCATAATATCCTAAAAAGGCACAAAATTAATTTTCTTCATTTTTTTACAGCTGAGGTCACTTTTATACGATACGGAAGTTTTAGTTGTCCTTCTACGCGAAAGTTTCATGATGGTGAGTCTGTAATTGTCAATACAAAACATTTTGGGCAGTTTTCCTTATTAGTAAAATTTAGAACAATTTCTTTGTGCTCGTGACTATACAAATAAGTCAGAATATTCACATAATTATTTTGCAAGCAAATCTTATGAAAATAAAATCAGATTGGATAATAATTATATATATACTGTTCTCTACTGAATATTATACATATTTCATTAATATCTTATTGTCTCATTCATCAAGTGCTATAAACAGAATGGAATTAAAGTTATTATTTGCTATTTGAAAATACATACTGTAAGTTGTATGCACATCTATGTCATTTTACATGCTAAAAATGAATTAACAACTTACCATGAAAGATTTTAAAGTTTGCAATACAAAACATATTTTGTATAAAGTTGAATAAACATATGAGTTGGTAGTAGCTGGGCCCAGTTGTCAACTTTCTCATATTTTTCAGCCAAAAAGCTTTTATTTTGTGTTTAGAAGTTTTTTAGTCACTGTACAACAAATTCTTTGGTCCCTTCACTACTATTCTATACTAGAATATGCTCTCAGATTCCAGCAATGTAGGCGCCAGAATTAACCCCATTTATTTGGACTGCAGATCAATAGTATACATGCTCTTCCTTTCTTCTCTTTAGGGTATGTAGTTGGACTTGCAAATAGTGGATCCCAAACACTGCAGTGCTCACCTCTTCCTAATCAGATCAACCCGGAAGGAGTTACACTAGAATCTGGACCAGAACTAGTGGCTGCCAGGTTTAATCTGAGTGAAACTGGTGTTCAACCTCTGATTGATGTCTACCACAACAAGGTTATCAGATGTGCCTTGTGTCATGTTTCCCAAGCTGAAATAGTAAGTAGAAATGCAGCTTTCAATATTGTAAAGAAATTGAAATCGCAATACGTAATTTTATATACTGCAGATATATTAAAAATGAGCTAGTTTCAGAACAGATTCGAAACTTGGAAAATTTTGTACTAAACAATATAAATTGGAATAGATATAAATAGGCTTTTAATTTAAAATTATTTTTACTAGGGTAAACGTTTTACAATATCGCCACCATAGTACATTATTTCTTTAATTAGCATTGCAGTAGTTTGTAACAGCTTTTAATAGGGGTTGAAGTTTTCAAAGAAAAGTATTAGCTTAAAAAAGAAATCAAAGTGATCACATAATACGTAGCAATGTATCTAGAATAAAATCATGTTGACCACTTCAACCAATCAGCAATATTTTGATTTAAGAAGACATTTGACTAATAATTTTATTGTGTATAGATTACCTTGATTGGTTGGAACACTTGTAACGCTGGCAGAGAGTGGTTCAGAGCCTATCACGGATACTTAATGGCAGCTGAATCAGAACATGGGACATCACAACCAATATGTATGGATATAAACCCTGAAGTAACAGAAGGATACGGTACAGATCCTGCAGCTCCAGAAGTGAAACTGGTTAGATCTGGTAGAGGACTTTGGGTAGAGCAGAAAGCTGTACCTTGTGTTGTGTGCATTAAAAACAATTAAACTTTGCACAAATAATCATATGGCCATGCATGAACTGAAGTTTGCTCAAGTGTGTGTTTTGTACAAGTTTTGATAATGTATGAAAAATAAAAGCATATTGTATAATAATAGGTGATTGTATTTATGGTATTCTTCTTTTGCAATCCTTTATGAAATTGTGTTACTTGCTCATTTACATATTTTTCTACTAAATAAACTGTCTAAAATTTCACAATTGCTATGCTAAAGTTTGATGATTTTGATCTAATTTATTTAAACTGCAACTCAAAGCTAGAAAATGATTTTACCATTTTTCTAGTTACCAAAAATGTGTTTGCAAAGGTGAGTTTCATTTAGGAAAGACACATCTATAAAAATATGCAGTAAATATATGAATAATAATATTGGATAAAATTACTTATTAAAGATAAGCTTGTAACTATGGTAACTTCAACTTAAATAATGGAAATTGAGAGTCTTAATAATAAGTGTAAGATTATATCTCGACACACTACGTGAAAGATTACTGCAATAGAAATATGGAAGACATAGACAAGCAACTAAGAACCATTCAACATAGAGTCAAAGCATTCATCTTACTGTTCTTATTCTTACACATACTTACTCTTAGTATTTGTGTTCATCTTATACTGTCTCAGATTTACATCAAAGATACACCTGTTCAAAGTGCCCCAACAGCAACCTTAGAGCAACACCATGCTGGTTTCACTGAATACGATGATGTAAGTACATTTCTATTTTAAAACTCAGTCAATGAATAGATCCCTGTGATATCTGCTATATAATTAGATAATTGCATGTTTCCTAATAAAGCTGGCTATCTAAACAATTGCTTAGAAACTATGTGATGAATTTGAAGACACATGATAAAAGTTTAATTAAACTAATAATTGCATGTAACCAAAGCTATATTATAATTATTATGACTTTTTGCAACTTATTTATATTTCCATAAACAATATGACACTTTTATTTTAATTGTGACTGTGTGAAGTTTTCATTATAGTCAAAAACAACCAGAACCTTTTCCACACCTGGCATGACAAGGTACAACTTATATATCACTGTTTTATTGTATTGATAGAACTAATTGAATGTTATAAGTTTGGAAGACCTGTTGAAAACAAATGTATATTTACTTTGTACAAAGCAGACTATAGCATTTTGTTTGGCAAACTAACGATATAATTATTTTTATGAGTGTCATCTGTTAAACTGCAAGGTATCACCCTGTGTCGGGTTTTACTACTTTTTCCTTGAGTCTAAAATGGTTCTAATCCTGTATTTCTTGGTGAGAACTTGTAGGTTTAATTATAAGCCACATAAGCCATGGTAGCTGTAAAGTTTTTCTTCCACTAGACTAGGCTTGGGCACTGCACTTCATCTGCATGCATGGGGGGGGTTCATGCCGGTCCCCCACTAGCTCTTATTGCTAGTTCAATTGCAAAGCTAGAATGACTCAGCTTAACTCAAATATATAGCAGGCTATTCCGGATTAAGTATTGCTGTATAGCTATTAATCTGTTGCTTTAAAGCATTGCCTTTATTTTAAGCTGTTTATAGTAAACAGCTAGTGAATACAATTAGTAATCAGTAATTAATCTACTATGGGCATATAAAATTCACAAGGTAGCTATTTTGTATTGCATCATATTATATTCTATATTCAAGTTTTGTTTTTTGATAATTCATAATGTTTTAACTTCAATTTGAATAGTGATATTTCTTGTATTTATGTTTTTGTGTTACTGTCAGTTGCTCATGTATTCTATAGTTAACATTGTTTAATAGGTTTCACTGTTGGGACAGGTTGGTTGGTAAGCAAAATTAGTTGCTGATTGATTCCTGGTTATCTGTTAAAAATAAAAAGGAAATTCAACTCGTTTGTCTTTCTGGCCTTGTAGTTTATTCAGTGCTAAACGAGCAACAGACTCTATACTTATATGCACCAAAAAACCATAAGTCTTGAGAATGTGAAGTGACAACTTCATAATACCTTTCAATGATGAAATATAACCACAATTCCTTATTGTAGCTTCCATATAGGCCTATATATGTACGAGTGACAAAGTAGACAAAACATTAATATATAATACTATCACTCATATCACCGCACACTATAAGTGTCTCTAATTCTGTCAAGAGTGGTTTCAAGTAATTTTATGAAGCCAATAATTTTATGTAATATTCTACTTATTGTAACTATAATGATTATATTAGTTTGTTATGTCAGACTACAAAAGCGCACCTTACTAAAAAATTAGGAATAACCCCTGATTGATGACTATAAAATGTTATCCCATGATTTTTCATTAAGATTGCTTATCAGCAAAACGATTTTATATGACAAAGTGGTTTGCAATATACCTTAAAGTGGCAATTGAAGCTCTAATCATTATATAGTTGTTTGCATATAAATGTTTTCTATGAAACTTTTTTAGTAAATACTGTTTACTATCTACTTGTACTAAAACGGAAGTTGAATTTTTTAGCTTAGCAGCAAGTATTCAAGTGGCCATCAAAGAATAACAAAAGTCAAAAGAGAAGGTAGCTTAATGGCACTTTATAAAAAGTTGATTCTAAAGACTAAAAATCTAGATTCTAGCCTGCAGCAGTTTTGGTTTATATTTCATGAGATTGGTTCTGCATCAAGTAGTGTGCACAACTTACACAATATAGTCCGGTAATGCTAAGTATATAATATTAATGTGGGTATAGTTATTAAACAGCTTTGGTAACTTATGTTTGTGTGGAGAAGACAACTCCCGACGCAATAGGGTATGTAATTATATGATTTATAGATATATGACAAACATATAATTATGAAGAAAATCAAAACTCTGTTGTTTTTGAAAACAAATAAATTTATATACTAAAATTTTTATATAAAGCTGATCATAATTTGTTATAGGTAGCCTGTTTTGTTTCTCTTTTAGAGATGCCTAGTTATAGCTGAATATTGTGCTGAAATGTGAGACAGGCTTGCTTAATTATCTTTTGTAGTTGAAGACTGTGGACATACTTTGTACATCCCAATCAACTCTCAACAAAAATTCAAGTTTCAATCTCCGAACTATCCTAGAGATTACCGGAACAATCTTGTCTGTGAGTGGAAGTTTGTGTTGGGCTTTCCAAAACCTGCAGCATATGTAGGAAGTGCTGTGTTAGATGAAGCTGCTCTAAACTTGTCTTTTGTGGGACCCATCTTCATTGAAAACAGCATAGGCTGCATTTATGATAGTTTGGAGGTAATAAACTAGACAAATACTGTGTGTGTGTGTGTGTGTGTGTGTGTGTGTGTGTGTGTGTGTGTGTGTGTGTGTGTGTGTGTGTGTGTGTGTGTGTGTGTGTGTGTGTGTGTGTGTGTGTGTGTGTGTGTGTGTGTGTGTGTGTGTGTGTGTGTGTGTGTGTGTGTGTGTGTGTGTGTGTGTGTGTGTGTGTGTGTGTGTGTGTGTGTGTGTGTGTGTGTGTGTGTGTGTGTGTGTGTGTGTGTGTGTGTGTGTGTGTGTGTGTGTGTGTGTGTGTGTGTGTGTGTGTGTGTGTGTGTGTGTGTGTGTGTGTGTGTGTGTGTGTGTGTGTGTGTGTGTGTGTGTGTGTGTGTGTGTGTGTGTGTGTGTGTGTGTGTGTGTGTGTGTGTGTGTGTGTGTGTGTGTGTGTGTGTGTGTGTGTGTGTGTGTGTGTGTGTGTGTGTGTGTGTGTGTGTGTGTGTGTGTGTGTGTGTGTGTGTGTGTGTGTGTGTGTGTGTGTGTGTGTGTGTGTGTGTGTGTGTGTGTGTGTGTGTGTGTGTGTGTGTGTGTGTGTGTGTGTGTGTGTGTGTGTGTGTGTGTGTGTGTGTGTGTGTGTGTGTGTGTGTGTGTGTGTGTGTGTGTGTGTGTGTGTGTGTGTGTGTGTGTGTGTGTGTGTGTGTGTGTGTGTGTGTGTGTGTGTGTGTGTGTGTGTGTGTGTGTGTGTGTGTGTGTGTGTGTGTGTGTGTGTGTGTGTGTGTGTGTGTGTGTGTGTGTGTGTGTGTGTGTGTGTGTGTGTGTGTGTGTGTGTGTGTGTGTGTGTGTGTGTGTGTGTGTGTGTGTGTGATTTATATTTAGTAGGCTAACTTGTAGCTGTAAACCTCAAAAGCAAATTTAAGCTTTAGTTTGTAGTAATTTATTAAAGGTGAGGGGAGGCAGTTCTACTGGCCCCTTACTCACGACAGGAAAGCTCTGTGGAATAAACAAAACCCAGAATGCAATAACCTTCAATGGACCAATATCCGTTACATTCAGATCAGATAGAGTTGGTACAGCAAGAGGGTTTAGTGCTGAAATATCAGGTAAATACTGCATACTTTATTTAGAAATTACATGAAACGTATAGAATGTGTGTACTAAAATTACCAGCGCATTAGAACATTTTATTTTAAGCAGATGAAGTGGGAAACCTAAATTTTCTTTTTACGCTTAACTGAATCAGTTCCTATAATATGACTCAAGTAATTATTCCAACATCCAAAGTTAAAAAGGTAGAATAAATCTCAACAAAGCATTATGTTGTCGTTTAGTTAATTATGGTTTCTTAAGTATTTTCAAAAACATAGTCCACTTTAGTTTCCTGTTTTGTTTCATGTTCAAATAAGTTGACTACTGCATGTAAATGCAAAACCTTAGCCAGTTGTTGAATACATTATATTTCCGCTAGACAACATTAAGTGTTGGAAGTGGCATTTTTAACTAACAGAGAGTACTGCACACCTTTAGCTAGTATCTAATATAAAAAAATTTATTTGTCAGCATCAAACTGTTATTGGATGAGTTACTTATTTCTAGTGACTTCCTCTAGAGCAAGCAGACCTATTGCTAAAATCAACCCTCTCCTTTCTCCTACATTTGAGATTCTCTCTCATAGACCAAGGAGCAAGCCAGTAGCCGAAGAAGAAGCTTCAAATCTAACAAGTTCCAGTGTTCCACATTTCTCAAACTCTCCACATGAAATAAAAGCCTCTAATTTTGTTGATAGATCCAGCAGTCCAACAGCTTCTTTTAATGCTCCTGAACTAATCAATCCTTCTGACAATGGTGAAAGTCAGCAAAATCTTATAACAACTGCTGGTTCAGCAAGCTCTCAACGTAACGACAATAACTTTAGGCCTCCAGAACCGAGATTTCGAGACAACACGAGAGCTGTTTATCAGCAAAGTCAGCGTGACATTCCAGAGTTGTCTGAGACAACACAGCATTTCGATTATAGCCACTATAGAAAAGCTAATGAATTTACACCAACAGATGATGAGACGGCTACCAACTCAACTAATGAAGGCAATTCATATGAAAGTGCTGGGCAGATCAACAATTTTTCAGGTAATGAGAATATAACAATGATAATAATAATCATGGTGACACCTCTAATGTTTCTAATTCCAACTTTACAGAATTTGAAGATTATAGTTGGAACAAAAAGAGCAATTATTTTAATGGCAATGGAATTGGTTTTAACAACTTTAATTATTACAATCGAAATAATGGCAACAGCATAGGCAACTTTGGATTCGGTAACAACAACCATAGATCTTCTGCATTTGGTAAATATAAAAATTTAAACATGTACTTTTTATATAAATATTCTATAACATATAACGTATTCAAGTAGAAAATAACATTAGGTACTAGGCTGGTGTGACTATAAAATAATTTATCTATGTGACATAAGGTTAGTTGTATAAGCATTAATTGCTTATTTGTTGCCTTTGTTTATATTTGAATATAAAAAAGAGATTTCAATTTAAATATAAGTAGATTTTTTAAGACCTGATTACAATGTTATAAAGTTGATCTTATTGTATGAGCGAGTTTTGGAAAATCTGTAATTTGTTGTTAGCAAAACAAATATCTACTTACAGTACCAGTTGTCACCTTTGTTCAATATGGAAGATTTGGCTGTGCTCTGGGTAGAAAGTTCTATGATGGCAAGTTTGTAAAATAATTTTCTATGCATAGTTCACTTTTACATTTTTTGCAGTTGCATATTTGAAATAAGGATTTTCAGAATTCTAGAGAAAATTACTTGCTGACCTACTATAACATGTAGCAGAGACTTTCGAAATCTATATCTCCTATATTTTATAAATATTTAACGTTAACATATTTTCAAAGTAGATGTATTTTTCTAATTTAAAGCTAGTGAAAAATAACATTAAGATTTTAGGAATGTATCTTCTTGGTCTAATCTGTTTAGCCTGTATTGCCATTTGCCTTTACACCACTATGATTTTACACAGCTGGAAAACAAAAACATATGTCTTAATTTATGCAAAGCTAATTATATACAACAGGATATCTAATTGGATTTTCTGCTATTTTTATTTCTTTTCTTTAGGGTATGTAGTTGGACTTGCAAATAGTGGATCCCAAACACTGCAGTGCTCACCTCTTCCTAATCAGATCAACCCGGAAGGAGTTACACTAGAATCTGGACCAGAACTAGTGGCTGCCAGGTTTAATCTGAGTGGAACTGGTGTTCAACCTCTGATTGATGTCTACCACAACAAGGTTATCAGATGTGCCTTGTGTCAGGTTCCTCAAGCTGAAATGGTAAAATAGAATATTAAAAGCAGTTAAATTGAAGACTTTAATACCTTTAGAATTATAATAATTATACATGCAAATTAACTATAATTATATAAAGCCTATAGGAAAAATCCAGCTTTTCAAAAATAAAGGCTTTTAATAAAGTATAAGGTCGTTATAATATATTATAGCTATAGCTTTTTCGTGTGTCTGCTGTAGTAGCTGCAGATTCTTTCAGTGCAGTTAGCTGTTACTTACAACATTAACCAACTATACCTTCTTTTGTTACTACTAAAAATGATTACTGTGATTGGCTGGAACACTTGTAACGCTGGCAGAGAGTGGTTGAGAGCATATCACGGATACGTAATGGCAGCAGAATCAAAACATGGAACATCACAACCAATATGTATGGATATCAACCCTGAAGTAACAGAAGGATACGGTACAGACCCTGCAGCTCCAGAAGTGAAGTTGGTTAGATCTGGTAGAGGACTCTGGGTAGAGCAGAAAGCTGTACCTTGTGTTGTGTGCATTAAAGCTAAGCCCTAATTCAAAACAAATATAACTCTGATCATTATAATTTTCTTCATCTGTACTTATGGCCTTTTGTTTAAAGTATCTCAATTCTTTATCATTGATTCATAATATTTTTTGCCAACACAATAAATAAAATATTTGTTGCAGTGATAGCAACCCATGATAATATTTCGGTATAGCCTTATTGATTTTAAACTCATTGATTAATTTGGCAATATGCAATTAAATCAAAATATTTTCAAAATTATTTTTTTTAGATTTGATGTAATAGCTGGTGTAAAACTTATGACACAGCAGCTTTTATATTAAAAATAAAAACGTTGGAAGCTGAGTACCATACTTTCCAATAAACATAGTCACCAATGAACCATATAACAAATACATCACCACAGCCATACCACGAAAACCATGTAATTTGTCTGTAACTAGTTTTGAAACTGCAATATGATCAAATCAAAATTTCTGCTGTTCTTTGATGTAACTTTTTGAATTCACAAGAAAAGTTTAATTATATTATCATTTATAAAGTAATTGGCTATATATAAGCATTCAGCAAATAACCAGTCAGTGTTTAGTGTTTGTGGAAAAAAGTCCATTATAAACCCCTAAAGAAATATTCTAAGTACAAGCTATTTCAGCCCTGCGCGGGTGTTGTTGGGTGCTACTGCTCCTAAGGTGTTGATGGGCTGGTGGAGCCCAAAAACTGACAAGCTAGAATAGTGGGGGGCAGTGAAATGTGGTGTAGTGATTACTCATGCAGTAGCCCCTAAAGCCTAATTGTTAAATGCTAGCTTCCTAGTTGGAGGTTTGCTGCTCAATTTTCAATGGGCAGTTACTTTACAAAATCAACATTTGTTCACACTCTCTCAAAGTAGGTTGGTTAATCTATTATTATAAGCACACTAACTTAAATTTTTTCTCAGTTTCTGCAAGTTTATACTTGTTGCTACGTATATAGCAAAAAAACATCGGTAGTTCACTGATGGAATCGATTATGTTGTAAAAAATTTTAGTTAACTGCATGTTGATTGGCAAATTTAAAATCATTTCTTGCCTAGAAGACACATTAACAATTTGTATCCTCGTACTATGATTTATTGGCACTTCCTAGTTTCAATTTGAACACTATTCAGTGACGACAGACCAGGAAATAAGATAAATGTAGATCAGAAGTACTTACGCATATACTCCATAATCCATATTAATTTGTGTCTTATATGTGATAACATTTCAAATATAATTATTAGACTTGTTTATCTAATCTAGGCTTTAGGATATGGTAGGCATATTGTATGGTCCATCAATATAAGTTTGCTGCTGAAAATATGTCTATATAGTCTTAGGAGTCAACAATTTAAATCAACGCAAGCTGTATCACTTAGGGGCAAAGAACTTACAAGCCGATCTCAAAGAGCTAATTGTAAATGAGAAAATTATATTTTATTTTTGCTATATAATGACCCTGCAACACGCACGGCTATAGAGTGCCAAAGGGTCAAAAATTTACTTATTACGTCTCATATGCTCACAATAAAGTGTTTAGCCATTATTCTCTCATATGCTCACAAAACGCTCTCATTGGTCTATAATTTGCTCTCGTACCCTCGTTATAATTCATGCTTTAGGCAAATTATTTGGTGTCATGTACTATAAATATATTATATACTTTTAGTACATGACACTAAATAATAGACCTAAGAGCATGAATAATGAGGGCATAAGAGTAAATTATAAACATATGAGAGCATTTTGTGAGCATATATGTGTGAGCATATATACAAATTCAAACAACTTCATAACTAAATATTGAACCCAAATATTATATGACGTAGCAAAATATCTTAAAAATAGTACTTGTAAATACAAAGTTATGAAATAGAATGTATAGTGTATAATATACAATGTATTTGAATACAAAAGTGACTCGTATAATAGTGCAATAAAACATAGAATACGACCTACTATACTGTAGTGTTATACTGTAAATAGTATATTATAAATAATAAAACACAGGATAATATAATACAGGGTAGTCTAATGCAATGTAATATAATATAATAAAAGCTGTGGTGTAATGTGATGCTGTATGAAAAGTTTGAAAGAAAACATGAATATTTTCATCAGATTATGGTAAAGCCTTAGATTGAAAGATGAGTGTAGAGTACCAAGCTATAACCACATACATTTTTTTATACTCATTATAATTCAATTCCAATAGCCAGACATAAAGTTGCCTTTTCAATGCAAAAAGTAATAATAAAATCTTCGAAGTTTTTTTTGTGAACTAACATAATAACATAATCATACTTATATTTTATTATAGACCACTGGAAAATCTTTGAGAAACTAATATTGTGAAATTGGCTTAGCTGAGTTACTCATAAGATTATAGAATAATTATAGAAAATTGATTTTGAACTATGTCACCATGGAGATAATATCATGCTTTTTTTATCCAATAAAGATGATCTTTTCTTAACTTCGAAACCGTGCTATATAAGCTGGCAGTATTAATAAAACTAACCTCAATAATAACTCATAATAATGCAGTCTGTACTGTAATAGTGCTCAATTATCTTGCAAAGTGAAATATTACAAATCAAAGCATCATGGGACTGCAAGAGGAAGAGCTCATTGTAATAAAATACAAGATGAAAGTATTTTCAACAGTATTTTTCTGTCTACATCTTTTCACACTCATTTTATGTGGATTTACATTCTTTGAAACTTTCTACAGACAACCAAACTATATTTCTCAGCCACCTCAACACGAGAGCTTATCTAAGGAAAGTGTTACCCAATCAAATATAGTAAACAGAGTAAGTATTGATTTAAGTTGTTCTGTTATTTCAATTTTGCATGTTCAGTCACTATAGAGCAGAATTTAATGGATCAAAGAAATATAGTTTAAGAAGGTCAAACTAAAAATCATTGAATTAAAGCTCAACAAACAATTAGTGACACCTAATAATTTGTTATAGCTATAATATGTGTACACTGCTATTTAAACCCAGCAAATACATTACTTAGCTTTTGCAAACTTTTAATAAAAGCCTATTTATGTTTTTCAAAAGTCATCCTGCGACAGAGTTAGCAGTAAAACTATAACTCTGCTTGAGATTAAAATTACTTCATCTGAAAACTGATATATACTAGTCAACATAAATATACACTAATTAATTGTTAAACAAATAATGTTTAAATGAAAGACATATTGTGCTATATCTGCTACATAGATAAATATAATATATTCTATATTAGATTATCCTTTTACCGTATATATAATATGCTAAATATACCCGTGGTAGTAATTGGCACTTGAAGAATGATTTTTTTAAACTTGTATATTGCAAAGGTAGTCTTAGAATAAAACCTAAAATATTTCGAAATTGCATGGAAATTGTTTAGAGTAGAGGCCTTTCATGCAGGTGTAACAAAATCTGGCTCATATACATGCAGGCCGGTTAGTTTCTACAGCAAAATCACACATGCATATAGGAAATAGTGTGGACAAGCACATTACATGTGCATAATATGTCTATATTCTATACTATATGAACTCTTGCCAACTGGCAAATTTACGTATGTACAACAAACATATTTCATTACGACTATAATTTCTACTACTAAAATAGAAAATCAGAACACCTCATTGGAGCTTAACTTAACGTACTACACAACAATAATTTGGTGACTTACTCAGCTTGGTACGAAGTAGCACCACATCCTAGTCAGGCTGAAATCTCTTTCCTTGAGGTGTAGACGAAGTAATTATTCATTGGCAACTGACAGAAGATTAGGTTTGTCATCTATAACATTTAGTGCTTGCAGTAACTATAATAACCTTTCAACTCATGTGAATTATATAGCTATAGGTAGTCATAGCAACCTATGTGAAATTTTAGCTCCATCAATTACTACATTCATAATATTACTATCATTAACTGTAACACCTTTAGAAATGGCAACTTGTCCATATAAATAAAACTGTGTGAAATCTACCATTGAGTTTCACTAAATTATAATTCAGCTTCAGCTGCAAAAATATGGATAATTACTTACCCAAGTCAAAGGAAGCTATAAAATAAGCTTTATTTGTAAAAAGCTGTTTGCAGCTTAGAATCTTTGTTTAAATAGAACTCTTAGTTGACTGATTATAAGTAACAAGAGTTGTTAAAGATTATATATTGAGAATCAGTGAAAATCAAAGAAAATTGTCAAATGAATTACTTAACTTTGAATAATGCATTGAAAAGTTGTGCAATAGCGCTATAGTATGTTTATTTTACCGAGAAGTTTCTCAATTGATACAAAAATGTTGAATTTTTAGCCATGACTTTCACAATATAAAATACAGCACAATTTTATTTCATGTTGTTTATAAGAGCACTACTGCTCAAGCAGGTAAAATTAGATTGAACATGTTTATTGTTTGAGGCTACTGCCTTTGCTTGAGCAGATGGTCATTTCTTTCAACTTGTATATTTTCAGAGCAATCAGAGAAACCTTGGGTTTCCAGGAAAAGATAGTGCACGAGTAAAAAGACAAGGTCAGTAAAGCTTTCTTATACTACTCTTATTTCAGTGTTGACCATGCAGTCCACCTTCAAGCAATATATCATATAGATGATAGTTGCTTTAGACATCGAGCTATGATCTCTATCTTTATATTAATTTATTTTTCAAAGCTATTATTTACAAGTTTATGTGCACCAACAAAAAGGCCATTTTGCAACCTTTATCATATGTTTTGAATGAGATATATATATATATATATATATATATATATATATATATATATATATATATATATATATATATATATATATATATATATATATATATATATTCATTATGTTTAGGTATAGTAAAACTAATTGCAAATGTATCCCTTTGATACTTTTGAATGATCGTATAACTGTTTAATAGTGAGGCTCATAAAACATTGAATCTATAAATCATTATGCAATGTCAATATGTTATGTAAATTAGTTTAACAAATCTATAGTAAAATACATTTAAGCATATGCACCATGCAGGACCCTCTATTTTCAGGGAAACCACCACATTGATAGAAAAAATACCAACGCAATGTGGTTTTAAAGCAATAATATTTTAAGATAGAAATGACAAAATAATTATAGCTTCAATTCATATACATAATGTAAGTATAAATGTAATATATATTAGCTATTGCTGCAAGTAATGGTTTGCTTGTTGAAACGAATAGCTGATTATCATTCTCAGTAATACTTTTCACTGAATTTATCATTAACATTTTAAAATTAATTATATTTTCAAAAATTACACCAAAGTGCTAATTGAAAAATAAAATAATCAGATATATATATATAGTCTTCAGTGAAGTGTACAATAGATTTTTTGCATGTAAAGTTACAGCCGTGAAGTGTGGGGGTACTATATACGTACCAATAGACTCCTTGGAAAGCTACAGATTTCAGTCTCCAAACTACCCTGGAAACTACTCCAACAATCTCTTCTGTGAATGGAATTTTGTATTAAGATTCCCAGTGCCGGAGGCCTATAAAGGAAGTGCTTTGTTAGATGAGAAGTCACTGAGACTTGTGTTTGAAGAACCAATCTTTGTAGAGAAAACCAACAATTGTGTATATGATTACATTGAGGTATTGCAACACTCTATTACTCTTGGAAAATTTTAATTGTAACTGTATTTAGACTAAAAATACAAAATTCAAAAAATTCCTGTTATCTAACATAAAATTCAGTGTATAAAAATGTTTTTTGGGTTTTTTTACTAATATACTATGTTTCAAAGGAGCTACTAACTTAGTTTAATTTTCTTTTGACGTTTTTTTTTCTTGCATTGGAAATTATATATGTATAATTTTTAGAATGTTTTTATGAAAACAATAATTGCATTAGGAAACCACAAACTGTAAAAAATGAAGTAATAGTGATATAAAAAGTTCTGGTGTGTATAGTAAAAAATTGTTTGTACAAATTTTCATTTACATGTAAAATCATTGCTTCTCAAATTGTCAGGTGTAGGTACCAAACTTGAGCTGCAAACAATTTAATATTAGTAAGCAATTTGATTGTGATCACTAAAATTTAAATAAAAGCTTTAACAGCTTTATAAAAAAATTCAACAATTTCTTTTCAGGTTAGGGGAGGTAGCTCTACAGGTCCCCTACTTACAAGACAAAGGCTTTGTGGAATAAATGAAACTCGAAATTTAATAGAATTTAATGGACCAATTTATATCTCTTTTAGGACAGATTCTTCAATCACGGCTAGAGGATTTGGTGCTAAGATTTTAGGTATAGAAAATAAAGTAATCAGCAAGTTGCCTATTTAATAGTAGATGTTGAAGCAAACTATCAATTTGATTTTATGAATAGAAACTTTTTAAAATGGTGTTTTTGTTTTGACTAGCAAACTGTACATAAGATTGTATGTACATAATTTAACTTTCCTAATTTTAACTATATAACACTTAATACTACGTATAATAATTAAAAACATTAGGTTTTTAAAGCTATCTAGCTATAGAATAAAATTTATTTTTTTCACACCCTTCACACCTATACGGTCGTAGTCCAGTACGGGTGATCGCAATAGAAATTACTTCTATATAGTTGTTTTAAAAATGAGTGAAATAATGGTTCTGTATTTTTATGCAGCTGCTTCAATTTACCAATCAGATTGTCAAAAATCTCGCTCCAGCGTTAAATAAGATAACTTTGTAAAAGGTCTGTTGTAGTTATTCCATCAAGAGTAGACTCTCCAGCTGCTACAGTGACCTACCCATTAGCACTGGCTACACTGAGTGTTCTCTCTCTGTCACCTGAAGACTTGAGAATAAAAATTCAAGATTCTCAAAATCCACAATTAACCACTCAAACAAGTCAATCAACACAGAATAATAGAGCTTCAAGCACATCTAGCGAAGATAAAGCTCCTGGTAATCGAGGTCAAGATGGAGCTCCTGGTGCACCTGGTAGAGATGGTTCTCCAGGTCAAGATGGAGCTACTGGTGCACCTGGTAGAGATGGTTCTCCAGGTCAAGATGGAGCTCCTGGTGCACCTGGTAGAGATGGTTCTCCAGGTCAATCTAGAGTTCCGGGCGCACCTGGTAGGGATAGCACAGCTGAGGTTCCTGGTCACCCTAGAGCTCTTGTTACAACTGGTCAAGATAGAGATTTTATTACACTAAGTAGATATGGTGCAGATAGTTTTGATGGTCAAGATGGAGCTCCTGGTACAGCTGGTAGAGATAGAGCTCCTAGTGCACCTGGTAGAGATGGAGCTCGTGATGAACCTGGTAGAGATGGAGCTCGTGGTGAACCTGGAGCTCGTGGTGAACCTGGAGCTCGTGGTGAACCCGGTAAACTTGGTAGAGATGGCTCTCCTGGTTTTGATGGAGCTCCTGGTGATCGAGGTCAAGATGGAGTTCAAGGTACACCTGAGTTTGTGGGTTTGTAAATCCATCAGTAACTAATAGTATTATAAGTTATAATTATTACTTATAAAACTATAATAAAACATTATAATATATTGGCATAAATTATTTTAGCAATCCGTTATTTGAACTCACAGTCCTGTTATAGAACTTTAAATTGGTCGAGGAACAATTTTAGCTCATCAGCTTCATTGTCTAAAACTAAAGATAATGTTCTAAAAGAGTATACAATTTATGATTTCTTGCCTTTTTTACAGTTGAGGTCACTTTTGTTCGATATGGAAAATTTGGGTGCACTTTTGGACAAAAGTTTTATGATGGTGAGTTTCTAGTTGTAAATGCAAAATGTTTTGGGGCTTTTTTGTTTATTAGTAAAATTTGGAAGAATTTATTCTCTGTTACTGATTATATAAGAACAGAAGAAAATCTTCACATAGTTTTTTGCAAACTACTCTTATCACATTTCATATCAGATTGAATGATAATTATATAAAATATTATCAACTATATAATTATATGTGAAAAAAAGTGTATTCTAAAGTGTTATTTTATCAATGTAGTGCTAAATAGAATGCAATTAATTGTGGGTGTTTTGAAAGCCCTGAATGCCACAGACACATATCTATGTTATTTCCCATGCTGAAAAATGATTATAAACATATTACATATTTGATTTTAAAATTTGAAACATAAAGGAAATGTTTTATATGAAGTTGAATCATCACATTGTAGGTATAGTAGCTGCAGCTAATAGTCAACTTTTTTCCGTATGTTATTTTGGCTACAGCTTTTATTGGTGTATTTAAAAGTTCCTTTAGTCACTGTTTAAAGAACTTTTGCCTCCTTCACTACCATTATATAATAATACTAGAATATGCTCTCAGATTCCAGCAATGTGTCTGCCAAAACTAACCACATTTATTCAGACTGCAGATCAATAGTATACATGCTCTTCATTTCTTCTCTTTAGGGTATGTAGTTGGACTTGCAAATAGTGGATCCCGAACACTTCAGTGCGCACCTCTTCCTAATCAGATAAAACCAGAAGGAGTTACACTAGAATCTGGACCAGAACTAGTAGCTGCCAGGTTTAATCTGAGTGGAACTGGTGTTCAACCTCTGATTGATGTCTACCACAACAAGGTCATTAGATGTGCTCTGTGTCAGGTTCCTCAAGCTGAAATGGTATGAGCAGAGTTATAACTCTCAATCGTTAGTCTCTAGGATGGAATAACAAATTTAGAAAATTAATGATAATAGATACTTCAATTTTATTAGATGTAGGCTTTTTATCCTAAAATATTTTTATAAAAGTAAAGGTTTCATAATATAATGCATCATTATTGTGTTTTATCATGTTGGTTTCCATTATCTATTTGTAATGGTTTATAATATCACAGTAGTAGAATTTTCTAGATTTCTTTCAAACTTACCGAGGAACCAAATTATAAAAATGTATTTAGAATAAAACTATGTTGACCTCTTGAAATAAGCAATAATATTTGGAGACATTATGACAATTGACCGTTTATTTTACTGTATTATAGATTACTGTGATTGGCTGGAACACTTGTAACGCTGGCAGAGAGTGGTTCAGGGCCTATCACGGATACTTGATGGCAGCTGAATCAGAACATGGGACATCACAATCAATATGTATGGATATAAACCCTGAAGTAACAGAAGGATACGGTACAGATCCTGCAGCTCCAGAAGTGAAGCTGGTTAGATCTGGTAGAGGACTCTGGGTAGAGCAGAAAGCTGTACCTTGTGTTGTGTGCATTAAAAGCAACTGAACTTTTCAAAAATAATTATATAGCCATGAACTGAAGTTTGCTCAATCGAAAAGTTTTCAAAGTTTGTATGAATATATAAAAAATAAAACATATAGTGTAACAATGTGCCATTTTATCTACAATTTTTTATCTTTTGAAACTTCTTTCATTGCATTTTATAGAGTTTTTTGCTTGAATAAGTACATTTTTTGCCAAATAAATTGCCAAAAACGTTGCAAGCTAAATTAAAGTTGACTAATTTTAATATATTAACCTGTTCAAATTATAACAAATCAAAGCTAGAAGATCATTTTATCAAATATTTGGTTATCGGAGAAATTCTTGCGAAGAATATTGATGCATAATGTGTTGTTAGAAAAAAGCCGTTACAAAAGATGCATCTAAAATTTACAGTAAAATCTTGAATAATTGTCTTTTTGGGAGCATAGTTATTTAAAGAATATAAAGTTTGCTTTATGCTTTTGCTGTAACTATAGTTACTTAAGCTAAAATAACTGTAAGATTTTATCTCTTAACACTTTGTATTCAAAGCTACATGAAAGGAATTACTGAAATAGAGAAATGGAAAACATGGAAAATTAACTTACAACTGATAATGGCACAGATTCAAAGCATTATCATCCCATAACTCTTTTTATTTTGACTCATCGCTACTTTTGGTAATTGCATTTATCTCATGCTGTCTCAGAGTTATGTGAAAGATAAAGCTGGTAAAGGTACATCACCAGCCTCGAGTGATGCTATAATGCAAGTTTCACTGAAAATTATGTAAGGGCGCTTATATATTATTTTGAAACTCAATAATAATATGGCTAAGGAACAATATGGCTAAAAAACTTTAATGAGTATGCTTCAATTGCACCCAATAACAAAATAAATCTTTCTTCAATCTTATAAAAACTGAACTTACTACCAATTTATGTGGTGATCGAATTCAGAAACTGATAAATCTTTGCATGCAAACCAGTAAGTTTAACAAAAACGTGCATTATATTTATCATAGTGCCTTGCAAATTATTGATATTGCTACAAAACTTAAATAATTTTCTTCTAATTGTGAATGTGTGTTGTTGTTGTGGTCAACAAGAAACAAAACTTTTTCACATTTGATCCCTATATATATACAGCTGAGAAAACTGTTTTATTTACAATATGGCAGAATTTGCAAGTTTAATTCTGCCCTATATAACAGAGGCATTACCAACCAGCTCTCTATATGTTTGACCTTGTCTTCAGCTCTTATGCAATGCTCATGAACAGGCAACTCCTTATACCAAAATCTGCTTAGCAATTATAGGTTGGTATTATATTTTATAATTTTCATTTGTGTAGTCAAAAACACTTTTTTACCTTAAAACATGCAACCCCTAATTAGAATTTATCTGTTCATCAGACAAAATACCTGATAGATTAGTGAATAGTGAAAAGCTCGGCCACTAAGTTGGGAAAATCGATTTATAACACAAAGTATTTGGAATTGAAGTTACACTTACTTAGTTTAGTATAAACCTGACATGTGAAGGCTGCATAATACTATATGAAACAATTCTTAGCTTGAATGTAATAAATTTTAAAACCTTGCTATATGCTACTTGGTAACGCTCAACTTTAGTATTTTATTTATGCAAATCTCTTCAGAATTTCTATGTTAAATTTACCGCATCAATTTTGAAGATGCTAAGCTACTATACTGTATTTTATAATTTTTATTTAGTACATTAGCACAATCATTTCAAGCTTTTGATTTGCTTTTTCATCAATATAAAAACTATAGTGTTGATTTTTGAGGGGAAAATCAATTGATCATGTCATGTACAGGCAAATGGCAAACAGTAGAGGAAATGCCACTTAAACATTTTGTCTGCATTGTGTAGTCGACTGTCTTTGTTTTTCAAGGAAATTGTCAATTTTATAGATGGTTTTAACCAAAGATGTGCTTCTTTTGATATATGATTCATTAAAACAACGTCTTACAAGCAATACGTGTCTTAGATAACTGTTGTCTCTAAAAAGGTTTTCTAACCTAATCTCTTCCTAAGTGCTAATAATTATTCAAATCTTCTAATTACCTATTCACCATGTGCCACCAGTGAAGTAATCTATTGTATAACTGAAATATGTCTCCTTTTGGTTACAATTTCAATCGATTGTGCATGTGTGACTCATCAGTGCAATCTATTGTGTTGGCTGTCGCGTAATGGCACAAGGAAAGACTAATAATTTACAACCAAATTTCTAACCAGATAATCCTGAATATAGGAGATTAAAACAGGTTGTTCCATTGGTATTTATTCTAGTGTTTAGTGCAAAGTTTATTGAATCTTCAGTTGCTTAGTTGCAGTCATCGAGCAAAGTTGTGTGTTCGTGTGTTCGTAAATCCTAAAGAGGTAAGTTTAAAAGTTGCTTTGCTATAATTCTAATAATACTATCGGTGTTGCTATGCTGGGTGTTGTGTAAGCAAATATATTATTATCAAGATTTAGATGAAAATATTTTTGGCATATATACATGTAGCTGCTTTTTAATAAACGGGTTAGAAGTTTAGAACATTTGTAAAGATGTTCGCAAATACAGGCATTGTGTATAAGTATAATTGTTTTACAATATAGCTAATTAAACTTTTTGTTTGCATGTTGTAGTAAAAGCTACAACCATAAACTACCAGGAGTATACTATTAGCAGAGCTTACCACAATATGAAGAGATGTCTGTTAGTCCTCGTCTTACTGGAATGTCTCATTGGCCTCAGCTTCGAAAGAAGTCCGCCGGTGGTAAGCCATTGCTCATAACAAATACAGATGTTTACTAAAATGAAATATAAAGACTTTCTTTCTAACTGCAGGTTGAAAGTCATTTAGTTACATTATACACTTATTACTTAAAACTACTTGGAATTTAAATCTAAAGCTTGAAACATGAGTTTCAAATACACCAATGAATATATTTTTAATCTAAATTTGAAAACGTAAATGTGCAGTGTATAATTTATTAGTCATGGCTATTATTTTTGCCTTATTTAACTTATCTTTCAATAATGCAATTTTTCATTTAATTTTTTTAAAAAATGAAAAAAATGCTTTTATTACTAAGCTTTTACAAGTTTACAAAACTGCATCAAGCCTAGCGATACATTTGCTATGAAAATAGCATGTAAGATGAAAATGACATATCTCATACAATGCGTTGTGAACAATAGGCTTCTTACCATTCATTGCAGAACTTCATATGCCCCACCCCGAAGACCTTCTTTGAAGTTCCGAGCAATGAGCCAAGATGTGACTCAGACGCTGACTGCAGTGGGGGAGAGTTATGCTGCCAGTGGTTCAGGACTAAGCACTGTCTGAAAGGGCTGAGAACCAGACCAAAACCTGGTAAATCTGTTTAACTTCAAATAGCAAAGGCTCAAGATTCATGTTGTTAACTGTTAGCCCAACCTATAATTGTACCAATTTCTTATAGTAGCCTATACTTATATGTTTATAACAGTCTACGTACTTGTTATTTCTACGATATGCAATAAATCAATCAATCACTTAGAAGTATTAGGAAGTGACCTGGAAATGGCTAGTTAGTTTGACTTAGTGTATAGTAAAGCATCATTATAGCTTTAGTTTTAACTACGAATGAAGATTAAGTTTAATCATTTATAGCTGATGAGATGATTAAAGATATATGAATGGAATATAATTTTTCTACTCATATAAATAACTATATCATACATTTAAATGCACAGTATAGCTTGAGAGAGTTATAAATTTATCAAAAGGAAAATTACCATTACATTTAGCTATTGTAAAAAAGTATTGGCTTCAAAAAGTGGATTGCTATTAAATTCACATATGTTATATAGCTGTAAGTTGTAAATTATAATGTGTCTCATGCATGGCTCCTTTTGTTGCATACAAGGATAATTTTATTTGGGTTTGAATTTAAATTCATTCAAATTATAGGCTTTGGCTTGATTGATTATTTAAAAAAATTCTTGAAATAAACTTAGAGTAAAAGTGTTGTCATATTTTAATTAGATAAGTATAGCATCAAACTTCCTGTACAGAATGTACACTATCATTAAATAGTAGGGTAAAATATTAACAAGCATGATACATGCAATTGTCATGTAAATGGGTTACAATACTTTCTTTTGCTTGAAAATATAATCTTCTTTAAAATATGCTAAATATTCTATTTAAAAAACACAAACCTTAGCTAAAGCATATTTTGTGAAAAAGAAGCTTACAATTGATTATTGAACTGTTGATTTAATGACTGTCATTATTTTAGGCAGCTGTCCAGCTCCGTCAAGAAGACAAGGCAGTACTCCATGCAGGGCTGACTTTGTGGGATGTGAAGTGGACTCAGAATGTACCGGGAGACAGAAGTGCTGCAGAGTGAGGAGTTGTGGGTACTCGCAATGTACACCTGTCAGAGGTGGAAATAAGGTAGGAGGAGACAACTTCAAACTATTTTACTTAACATCATTAATCAGAATAATACGGGTGCATAAAATAACGTATTTCAATAACAACTATATTAGCAGTTACACATAGTATTATTTATCACTGTTTCGATAAAATAGTCTCTAATTTATATAACTTATTGTAATTAGTTTATGAAAAGTCTGTACGCAACACTATTTTAGTTTCAAATCAAAAGTTAAAAGACTAATGTTGGAAGTACCACATCTATAATATAATGCAATTGGGCTGATTTATGGGCATCACTAGCACAAATATTAATTATATCTATGCATAGCATTATAGCAATAAAGTAATTAATAATAAATAAATTTTCAGTATAGTCTTTAGAATGCTTAAATTAAGACTCGAAATTGCAGAATGGTCAGTGTGGGCCTCACAGAAGAAGAATCTGCACCAACAGACATGGTAAAAGGAGATGCAGATGTGTAAGACCAAGATCTGTAAGATCATAAAGGGCAGATGACTCTGAAGAGTTATTCAATATCAGACCAAAAATTGAATTTATGCAGGATAACTCCTCATACTTCTCAAACATGTGTTTAAAATAAGTATAGAGCTATAGTTAGAATAGAAAGCATACTTAAGACTTGGTATTACATAATAAAAATTAAATTCACCTGGACTAGAAAATATGTCCTTGTTTTGTAATTTGATGTACAATATAATTTGTATATTTATAATAAAGTTCTAAAGCCAGTCTTATGTATAAAGCAATATTGTAAAAAAATTTTTAAATAATATAACCTTTTGTTACAGTTGTAATATAACTATAAAACATGTTTAATGAAGCACAAAAACAACTTTAAACTTTTATATCATTTATTTTGGCATACAAAAATGATGATAAAATTACAGGGTGTCATGCAATCTGAAAGACATGCAGCCCCAAACACTACCAATAACTTGTATGTCAAGTATTATAAAAAAAACCTATAATCATTTAATCAAAGGTAGAATATTCCATTTTAAGCATTGGCACTAATTTATAGAAAACAATATAAACCCAGAAATAACTTACATTTTGTATAACACTGATTAAGTACAATTAGGGAAAATAACTTTAATGTGCATAAAAAACCACTCGACTTAAAGGCAAAGGTTATAATATTATTGTATATAGGGGTATATATCTCCAGAAACACATTACAAGCATATTGCCTGTCATTTTTCAATCTATTTGTATTTTATTGATGGAAATTGACAAATGCATGAAAGCTGCAACCCTTACCATCTACTAATTTAGGAATCTTGAATATAATTAATTCACACTTGAGTGGCTTAAGTTTGCAGAAGTATAAGTAAGCGTTATTATAGTTAAAGTAGCTCAAGCTGCAGTATGTGTAAAACTATTTGAAGAAAAATTTGGAAAGTCTAAATCTACATTATAGAATCAACAAAATCTGTTCTTAGTTTAAATATTAATTTTTATTTGGTAATACTTTGATATACGTAAAAATTGCCTTGTTTTAAGAATTACCTTTTTAAATTGTAAGTACTTCAAAATATATATGCACATGGTTATGCATGCCTTATGATAAGTTCAACAATTATTTATTATAGCATATGTCACACTAAAGGGGTCATCACAATATGTACATTTATATATAGAAGTAGCAATAATTAATTTATTTAACATAATTTTTGTGCTATAAAAAATGCGTATAAATCTTCAACAAAAATTGGGTATAGAGACATAAAAAATGAAATAAAATAAAATACTGCTTATATAATATAGTTGTTGTGTTGTGTGGCAAATGGTTTATCTCGAAGCAATATAAATTTTCTCCAAATTAAATTATGTGTCTTAATTCCGATAAAAAGTTATACATATATAACATGGCACAAGCTATTTATTTCTTGTATGCATGTAGTGTATCACTAAGATTATAATATGTATACCCTTATATGGTCATAGACTAATCAGAAGCTGACATCATGGTGAGTCATAAGTGGGGTTTCTGTTCAAGATTTTCCCAGCAACTGCTTCTTATTGGCTAACTTAAATTAGCCAATAATTAAAATTAAAATATTTAAAATTAATAAATTATTAAATAAATAAATATTAAATAAATATTAAATATACTAAATAATATTATATATATTAGATAAATATATATATAAATATATATATAAATATATTAAATAAATATTAAATTAATAATAATTAAAAGCATGCCTAATATAGTAAACAGTTATAAAGCAATCAATTAGCTTTTTTTTTATAGTTACATTGCATAAGTTTCATGAGAAAAAAATAATTATTATATACACATCATAATAGTAACTAAATCACCGTGGCAACCATATCACCAGCTAGTGCAACCATGCATACTATATACTAGCTATCCATGCAGCAAAAGCAATACATGTTAAACCAAATATTGTGGTGCAATAGTCAGCTGGCATCATTAAAACTGATCATTATGGTAATATAATAAGAATGTTGGTCTACTGCATGCAGCACATTTTGGGTCAAAAAATTTATTGTACAAAATACTGTGAGCTAGATTATAGCAGTGAATATTCAGTGGTGTATTATTTTCTCATTAATGATACCTTGAACCTCTACGCCATATAAAAACAATAGTAGGCCTAAGCATATGTTCTAATTGAAAACTTGCAGATATGCCTGAAAGCATATATCATGAGGCTCTATAACAAATATTACTTTACAAGTAGCTTCATAATAAATATTAGTTTGCGTAGCTAAGTAAAAAAATTACATTAATCTAATTAATTGCATCGACCATTGTTGAAGAAATAAAAATGTTGGAGAAACTTACTTCTTTTGCCATATAACTTAACCTGTTCACTAGCACATATATTTTACAAGTGCTGAATGTTTTACTTGAGAGCTGTAAGGAAGCAGCTCAGAGTAAGAGCTTTACGTATGTCAGCTACATAATATCGATTGTGTCACATCTATACCACATGTTATGTTGATCGCTTTTTTTACCAAAGCTTTCAAAGCTACCTATAATAATATATTAAGCAACAATTAGACATGCAACATCAAGATATACAATTTTTATAGTTAATCTTGTGCTTTTTAAACAACCTAGCTAGACTGCAATACTTTAATTTCTGCTGCAACTTTGCAGAATCAATTGTCTTCGATAATTCTTACGCAGCCAAACGCAAAACGCAAACTGAAATCGGAGTCTGGTTTTGAAACTATATAATATATACTACATAGATTTCATTTTACTTATAACTATAGTGCTTCCATGGTGACTTTAATAATATATCAGTACTGAAGATAAAATTATTGCTTAAATATTACATGTTGACTCAGGTACAAACCTCTTAATCATACTGCAATCAGAGTCTTTGATGTTTAATAAACAAGCAGTAATTTGTCGCTACGTACTATAGTAGTTCAACCCTAACATAATTGGCTACAAACATGCTATTATATAAACCAATAATATCAGCCGTATAACATGCCATTATTTTAATTACCATCATCTACTCACAGTCATGAGGAAACTAAGTTCTGCCAGACTATGATGTGTTTTTTTATATAATATAGAGTTCAAAGCCAAATATATTATAAATGTATAGCGTGACAGTAAGTAGTTCCTGGTGTTTCCATGGTTACCTGATAGGCTTATGTAATAAATTCATTGAATACTTGAAAACTAATGTATGTTTGAGAAATAATTGTTATATTTATGGCTTCAATCAAAGATTTATGATTGGCTAAAACTTAAAGCATGCATCATAATTGGTGCTAACTTTTTATTATTGTTATTGTTATTCATATTATAGACTATGTCATTGCACCAGAATAGATCAACTACATTGGGTGTGGTAATATTAGTTGATTGTCTGGCATTCTAAAATGATTTAGACTTCAGTTCTTATAATCACATTCATATTAACAAATAATAAATATGTCACTTATGCATCTTCAAGTGCACGTAACTTTATAACCGAAACAAAAAAATACAACATTTGATTACAGATATATACAGTTCATGCAAATTGAGAAATACAAATAGCTAGGATACTTTGATGTATCTATTTCATGAGCATTCCGTGTCACTAAAATATCATTTTTAGTTAATTTTCATCAAATCTGAATTTGAGCTATATCTCAAAACAAACTAAACTTATTATATTATTGTAATAAACTAAGATTTTAAACTGCACAGCAAGTTTGGGTGATTCAATGTAGAATTTTTCTTCTGCTACACTTGTCGTAAAATAAAAAATAAAGTTTTTTAGTTAGACTATTTGCAGAGCTTCTATAATGACCAACTATAACATTTAGTGAATATTTTATATTTGCAATAAAAACAATATAACGCATATGATGTATTTTTATTATTATACAACAATTACTATATATAAATGTATGTGGTTTGCAGTCATGCAGTGATTTGCAATGTGAAATTTATTGTGCAACTTGCATTTTTATGAAATTGGCATTGAAGTATGCATAAACATTAGAAATATTGCACAGTGACAAAATTATATGAATCTTCTATAACTTTGCTTGTTTATCTTAGCCAAATGTATAAATATGCTAAACATTATAGCAAGCTTTTGAAAATGATTCCATGGTATCAGTTGACTAATATGTTGTTGGTTTAACATGATTGTTTTGTTAATCAAAATACGTTCTTCATTGCTCAATCACACTTTGCAGTATTTACATGTATGTGCCTTTGAAGTTATTTGGTTATGAATCAGCTTAACTCAAATTAAGAACTATTGTATTAGTTTTGCAATAATTTCACAGGAACAAAAACAACCAATCAGAAAACTGAGTTATTTGGTAATCACTTTGAGATTTGGTATATAAGGAGAAGGTTGAGATGTAATTTAAACACATCAGTATCTGAATATCAGTTACACTACAAGAGAAACTAAAACTATTACTATGAGGAAGAGCATAGCCTGTGGTCTACTATTGGCAGCAATTATTGCTGTCTGTTTTGATGCGAGTGATGCAGTCTGTGGACGTAAGTTATAAAGCTATCAATATCTATGTCTAAAATTGAAAGAATAAGAACTTAGATTACAACTATATATAGCTACAAATCTATCCTATATATTTTAGTGCAGATTATGCATGGTTCAAATTGCTGTTATATTTTTTCATGACAAGAAAACTGTAATTTCAAGATTAATTACATACATTTAAAAAAATAAAGTAAATGAAAATCTACAATGCTATTATAACTCAGTTGGTGAAATTAAACAAGCTGTTTTATTTTGGGGAAATTTTCGCCAAATTATAAAATTATAATTGTTTTTCAGAATGTTGAACATAAATACAAAATATACAAGTTATTATATATAATATTATATTATGTAAGAAATACATTATAGAATACTTTGAAGCTTAAAAATTATTTTCTTTGGTGAAATGATGCTCTAAACATAAAAAAAATAAATAAGTCAACTAATTGTTTTAGATGGAGTAAACTGTCCCAGTGGTTATCTCTACAATCCACATTCTAGCACCTGCTATAAACTTGTTACGTTGTCAAAGAAATGGGACGATGCCAAAGCCTACTGTGAAGGAAATAGAGACAGACTGGCTGTGTTTGACAGCCTTGAGTCTATATCCTGGGCTAAGCATATGAGAAAAACTCACTCAGGTAACTATGAAAAAATGTACTAACCGTTATAAGTTTTATCTAAAAGTTTCAAATTAACAGTTTTGACATAAAAGTGTGCAATAAATGCATATATATCAGTAACATTTCAAAACATGCAAAAAAATTGATTTTCAATAGTCAAGTTTTATTTTAGATTGCTTTTAATAAATGAAATTCAATTGTCAGGTTGTGAATTAAAAATATTTACATTTGGCTGATGCTTGTTAATTTGTTTTATTTAGTATATGTGTGTATATATGATCTTATAATTGCTTATTATTTGATGCAGTATGGAAAGCACATATCAACAAATACATTTGGATTGGTGGAAGAGACTATGATGGTGTCTGGCAATGGGATGGAAAACTCAAGAAAGACATAGTTGTAGAGGATTGGTACCCTCAACGCCCCAACAATGCAGGAGGCCCTCAAGACTGTCTCGGGCTATTTTCTGACAACAAAGACCTTAAATGGGATGATGGAACTTGCTCATCTGCTCAGTATTTTATGTGTGAAAAATATTAATTATTAAAGCAATTTAGAGCTCAGTGTTAATTGGGTCTTAAGTTTCTCTACTTTAACTTCTCAATCTATTTTTGCTTTTGGAACTGTTTGTATATGTTACTTTGTATTTTCTTGTAAAGTTAACTATTTAAGATATATACAATAAATAAAATTTTTAAATATATTCAAAATTTATTTAATTTACTGCAGAGCAGCTTTTTTGGATTCGAAAAAGTGACATAAACAATGACATTTGCTTATAAAGAGATAACTATATGTTTATTAGAGTAATGCTGTTTCACAATAAAACACATCACCATTGAAATCTAACAGCCTAAAATAAAACTTTTTAGCTTGACAATGTGATAGAAATATTAAGCAATTGGTGACCTTAATGGTAAAAAAATTATCACTGTAGCATATTTTGTAGATCAAATGAAATGTGTTTATAACTATAGTTAAAGAAATACCCTTAATTTTTACAAACATGCAAGGATAATCGGGCAAGACTGTGAAATAATTACTTATACAAAAGATAACACTTTATAGAAAATTGAGTAATTTAATAAGAGATATGGAAAGCACTGATTATCATCCATTTATAAAGAGCTATGAAGCTTTTAAACTACAAGTATGGTAACTGTAAGCTGATAACTCGTTAATTCTATTAGAGTTGTGCTCTCTTCCTTTTCCTCAAAATGATTAACTAGCCTTACACATACTCTAGCTGCATGAGCATCATTTGTGAATAAACATGCATGCAAGCAAGAATTGAGAGACATATACGCATTGTACGATATTTCTTATAAGCAGTTTATATGGTGTTATACTGGTCTGTCTCATGTCTTAGAGTGAGTCAGTGTAAAAAGTCAACAAACATCTATTTTGCACTTCGAGTTTTATAGTTTGCAAAAATAATGTTAGCTTACATACTAAATTAGTAAAAGATAGTTACTACTTTGTGAATTTAAATATACTGAACAAGTCAGCCATATGTAGTCACATTACAATACATATTACAGGTTCTTTGCTTTCAGATTTTAAGAGGGAGTCCATTGTAAATCAGTGCTAGTTCTATTACAAATCACACTTGGCGATAGTTCTGCAATTGATCAATTACCAAAAGAAAAATAGCCAATCAGATAGCTGAATTACTTGATATATAATCACGTGCAGATTTGGTACATAAGAGAGAGTATATTGAGATGTGATAAGCACATCGGTACTGAATATCAGTTACACTACGTACAAGAGAAACTAGAACTATTACTATGAGGAAGAGTATAGCCTGTGGTCTGCTACTGGCAGCAGTTATTGCTGTCTGTTTTGATCTGAGTGATGCAACTTGTGAACGTAAGTAGAACTGTAGTTATTAGGTCTCAAGTTATTGCTGTCTCGGTTGATTTGGGTGATCCAGCTTTTGGACGTAAGTAGTATTTTTAATATCCAATTCGAAAAAAGAAGAATAAGAACTTACGTTAATAATCAGAATTTTGCTGCAAATATATTTAGTGCAGATAGTAATATATGGCTGTGATGTTTTGGCATTTCGCGAAAACTATTATGTTTAACTGCATTTAGAAAAAATGATTACAAAGCTTATTATTCAGTTTGTGATCGAGATCAAAAATTGTTTCAAAGAATTTTTTGTCAAATTCTAAGTGAATAAATATTATTAGGAAATATATGCTATATAGATATATTTAAAAATATATTTATTTTTATATTATATTATTTATAGACATTATACATTATACCTACATTATAAAGAGCTTTGAAACTTTAAAATAATGTCATTAATGATAAAAAAATATTTTAAACCTAAAGAACCTATTATTAGATTATATCTGGTTTTCAGATGGAGTAAGCTGTCCCAGTGGATATATCTACAATCCACATTCCAGCACCTGCTACAAAATTTTTCCATTTTTAAAGAAATGGGATGATGCTAAAGCCTATTGTGAAGAGAATGGAGACAGACTGGCTGTGTTTGACAGCCTTGAGTCTATATCCTGGGCTAGACAGATGAGAAAAACTCACTCAGGTAAAGTTCTACAAAACAGTTTTACTCGTTATTAACTAAAAACTTTAAATACAGTTTTCAGAAGCACGATTACTGAATATATGGTGTATAGTAACATTTCATAACAGTTCTTGAACAGAAAAATATATTTTCACATAAGTTTTAGTATAGATTATTTGAATTCCTCCGGATTAACAGAATTAGTAAGTGAGCTTTGAGAGAAAAACTGCAGCCAGAAGCATTTGAATGATGTTTGTTGATTGATAATATTCAGTATGTGTATGTGTATGTGTATATCCTAATAGTTGCTACTTAATAATTTGATGCAGTATGGAAGGCATATATCAACAAATACATCTGGATTGGCGGAAGAAACTATCAAGGGGTCTGGCAATGGGATGGGAAACTCGAGAAAGACATAGTTGTAGAGGATTGGTACCCTCAACGTCCCAACAATGCGGGAGGCCCTCAAGACTGTCTCGGTCTATTTGCTAACAATCAGAATCTTCAATGGGATGATGGAACCTGCACTGCTGCGCATTATTTTATGTGTGAAAAATATTAAGTATAAATATACTATATTAAAAGGCTTCAAAAATTATAATTTTTGTTTTTTATTTATTTTTCTTTGCTTTTGGAACTTTTTGTTTGTTTCAAGCATTTTTCTACAACCAATTACTTGGTATATAACATATATATATATATATATATATATATATATATATATATATATATATATATATATATATATATATATATATATATATATACAGTGTATATATATATATATATATATATTAAAAAAACTAAAATCTGCTGTAGAACAATATTTAAATAAGTATCATATATAGAGTAGCCTAAACAATCACAACTGGCTAGATATTGCAAAGGAGATAAATACGTTTATTATATGTTAATATGCTGTCATGCACAATAAAGCATGTTTGCATGCGTTTGAATCGAACATCATAAACCATATGTAGAACTCAATCAGGGCCATTTTACTTTCTTTAGTGCACACTCGATCTCTCTGTTTTTTGGCTATTTTTTGCAATTTAGCTGCTAATATACAGAATGTGTTTGCCCTAAACTAATAAAATGCTAAAAAATACAACATAAATAAATAATTAAACTTTTTCTAATTTTGTTGGGCTTTTTATGTTTTCTCTTAAGCTTTTTGCAAATTGGGATATATGAATCCATGATGGTTTTTCATCATGAGCCTCAAACACATACAAATTACCACGCAGTATATATATGACAGTTGAATGCACTTCATCATTGCATGTTTCCCTCTCAGCCTTTTTTCCTTTACATATTTATAACAATCACTAGAAAATACCACGGCCTGGTAAAATTTTATAATGACTTAAAACTAGTTTCAATTTTCAGTCTTAATTTGCTGCACATGGTGTGTAGGGGTAACTGGGTCACAACGGTCATGGGGGTATGAGCCAGTAAATTTATGAGAAAACTTATTGACTTAGATTTGTAATTTTTACTTTAATAGACGAGAAATAAAATAAGTATTCAGCCATTGTGTTTTTAGCATTTGCAGAACCTACATGTTGAAGCAGCAAGTCAAAAACTGTTTTCACTTGACTCTTGTAAATTCTTTAAGATTTTATTATAAACAGCTTTATAACTTTTTATTCCCAAAAGTGACAAGCCTGATTTTTTTGTTGATATTGTTGCCATTGCTTCTCTCTGCCTTGCTCAACTAGCATAACAGCAAATTCTAACATAATTTGGTCAGCTCTGACAGCGTTGGGTGAGTAGCAAATGAGCATATCAGATTACTAAATTGATAGTTTAATGAACAAATTGAATGCAAATTATCCAAAACGTATATCAGCCTGCATGGTTTCCTATAGTAGTGCAATTCTGTAGATGCTTTATTAGATAAGGTTGTAATTGAATAGAAAACGACTATAATTTGTTTAACAGCATCACAAAAAGTTAAAAAAAAAATGAAATTCCATTAACCACCTGTTGAATAAGTTTCGTAAGTTCAGTGCTTTGCATCAAAGCACAAATGAAGATAGAATTTAAAAGTTTAATATTGTTCAATGAACTACTTATTTAGTTCATGTCTTTTTTTGTCAATGGTATGCAACTGGATTAGTAATGATAGAAGTTTAAAAGTTTTAGTCAATAGCATTTAAAGGCACTGGAATTCTACAAGTATACAAACTAAGCTAGCTTATTGGTATAATGGTATGTGTGATTGTGTGTGACAAGATGGTGCTGACTTGTAATGTATTACATGTTGATTTATTTGGTACAACTACTATGAATATAAGATGGCAATAGCACTTTGGAATCTATTATAGCAACTATTACTAACCGTTTATAAGCAATAACTATATATACACAAGCATTATATATAGATGCTGACTATGACAATAAGAAGGAAATGCATGATTCACATAGAAATCATTATATAACTACTAATTATAGCTAATAAGAAGTGAACTCTATGTGCCATTATAACACTTATGAACATGCATCTAAACACTAAGTTATCGGTTCACAAGGTTTTTAGTTTTTAAATATACACTGCAAATTTGCAATTGTCAAATTTACAAAATGCAGTTATGAGAGTTTTAAAAAAATTTTCATGGCTGAAACGAGCAAACTAAATTTTCAATACCCTGTATCTAAGAGGTTTTAACTAGATCAGAGAAAATAATTATGATGTAGAGATTTTGTAGTATTATTATCGAAAGGACAACTCCTCAGTCTCCCTCTCCATACATTATGGCACGATGCATATGCTTGCTGCGATGGTGCTAGCCGTGATAGCCATATATATACATACATACATATATATATATATATATATATATATATATATATATATATATATATATATATATATATATATATATATATATATATATATATATATATATATATATATATATATATATATATATATATATATATATATATATATATATATATATATATATATGTATGTATGTGTATATATAATTCTTATAATATAAATTCTTAAAATGATTCAACAAAAACAACTCACGCAAGTTTATCGTTGCTATCCCTGTGAGAAATCTGTGATAGAAAGGGTTTTTGTTAAAAGGAGCTAAGGACTTATTTAAATGAGGCACGGGAACAATTATGACTATGTGCTTTTCCTAACATTACCAATGGCCTTTGTCAGGGCTCGAACCCATGACTTCATGTTTACTAGGCAAACGCTCTAACCCCTAGACCATGGCTGCTCCCTTTTTACAATAATTCAAAGGTTATTTTATTAATGTTTATAAAGATATGTAAAGGTATTAACGTTCAAAAATGCTTAAAGAATTGAATTTTAAGTTTTGAAAATTCTTTTTAAAGGTAAGATCAACTATAATGAATTATAATTATTTGCTTTCCGTTAATGCAAAATGTATCTGATATAACTTTAGTTTTGTAAAGACACAATTAGCTGAATATACTCTGCATGAATATATTTATTTTTAAAACAATGCATAAATTTATCACTTGTCAAAAGAAAACTTCGATCATTATTGAAAGTACATACATGCTATTGTGATGTGACAAACAGAAAGAGTGTTTGAATTATTCTATTAGTTAATATTTTTCACACATAAAATATTCCGCAGAAGTGCAGGTTCCATCATCCCACTTGAGGTCATTACTATCAGCAAATAGACCGAGACAGTCTTGAGGACCTCCTAAATTGTTGGGGCGTTGGGGGTACCAGTCCTCTACAACTATGTCTTTCTTGAGTTTCCCATCCCATTGCCAGACACCATGATAGTTTCTTCCGCCAATCCAAATGTATTTGTTGATATGCCCTTTCCATGCTGCATAAAATAGGGTAAAAATATTTTCTATATTAGCTCTAGCCAATGATCTTTTTTTCTTAAACAAAAATATCGGAGTATTACTTTTATTTCATTGCAATAATATAAACCATTTTTGCTCGAACTATGATAGGGGAGCTATATTTCAATATAAATGTGCACTCAAAAAAGCAAACGTTTTATCATAATATATTTTGAAAGTTATATTATAGTAATTTACCTGAGTGAGTTTTTCTCATGTGTTTAGCCCAAGAAATAGAGTCAGTACTGTCAAACACAGCAAGTCTGTCTCCATTTCCTTCACAGTAGGCTTTGGCATTATCCCAGTTCTTTGACAATGTAACAATTTTGTAGCAGGTGCTAGAATGTGGATTGTGGAGATACCCACTGGGGCAGTTTACTCCATCTGAAAAAATACTCGGGATTAAACTAAACTTTTTAAACATTAAATATCATGTCATTTAGGATAGGGATAATTTTTTTATTAAATATGAAAGAAATTTTTTGTAGATTACAAATGTTTAGTTTTTAATACAGTTCTACTGTCTCATTAACTTTTCAAACTCAAACAAATGTTTTTATTGGACTTAAAAACTATCATTTGTTTTAATACGACAATTTATTGCTCAAACGCTTAGAAACTCATTAAAGTTAGCTTATATGCATAAATATTAGCTAATACTTTGTATATACTATAATATAGTAATTGATGATAAGCATTTAATTAATATTTTCAACTCTGAAATTAGGATTTGATAAGTCCATATTTTACTTACGTCCACAAGTTGCATCACTCAGATCAACAGAGACAGCAAAAACTGCTGCCAATAGTAGACCACAGGCTATGCTCTTCCTCATAGTAATAGTTCTAGTTTCTCTTGTAGTGTAACTGATATTCAGTACTGATTTGTTTATTAAATCTCAACCTTCTCCTTATATACCAAATCTTTAAGCGATTACCATGTAACTCAGCTATCTGATTGGTTGATGTTCTAGGAGCTTCATTACCAAATTATTGCTAAATATAATTTGCAACATAAGTGTTTATAGTGAGTCATAGCAGGATGACTTTAAAATAAAAATAAGATTTGTAAGATAGCTACAATTAATGACAATATGCAGATTGTCTTTTCTTCAGCCCATCAAACTAATCAATTATAGATAAACAGCAAGCAAGTTGTATCAGCTACTTGACTTATGGGGACATAGTGGTGAAAGGTAAAAGTTGAAAGTATACTTTAGTAAGCAACTTGTAGTCAACATATTAAAATCACCCCGTCAAGCTTTTGGTGAAATATTTGCATTTTTACACTATATCAGCATTATTTAAGTTTTAATACCACACTAATAAAGAAAGTAAAATTGTAAAATTGGAACATCCTGTAATGATAATATGTTACAGTTATAGCAGGCTGTTGAAAAATAGTGTATGCTACTTCTGCGTTCATATCGTATTATAGAGATTAATTGTCAGATTTATAGGTCCTTACCCAGTGATCAGTTCCATATTTAATGATCCAGATTATGAGTAATTTGCCTAGTTAATAACTTACTCTTCAAGTGGTAAAAATATAAAGTAGTCATCTGTGTCACATCTTCTATTTTGTAATTATTTTATATTTCAACCTAAGCATTGAAACTAAAGTTCTAATAATCTGTGTTTTATTGGGAAAATCTTTTTTTCATTCAACTGTATGAAGTACAGATAATATTATAATACACAAAGGTGCTATATCTTCATCATGCACATAGATATGCAGTTATTTATGTTGATTCGTGGTAAGATTCGCTTAGCAATATAAATTTGTTTGATTTTTAACTCAAATACTACTCAGTAGTGGCCTGTGGCTTGCAAAAAGCTGAGTTGGTACCTGGTTGAATGAATAGCTGCTTTTATGAAATGTTGGTAAAATTAAATATAAGATCAAAATACTTCATTGGTATTATTGATCACTTGAATTATTTAGTATTATAAGGAGAATATGTATACAAATTTAATTGTAGTTAAAGTTAAAAGAAAGCATTAATTGAAGGTCTATAATATAATATTTATTTTCAATGCAAGAGAGTTGATTCTACGCATTCTACCACCTAATTGATTACACAGTAGCTGATATGGCTATTAAAAGTTAGACTGAAAAAATGAATTGTTTTAAAGATGCCGTTCAAAAAAAATTTCTAAATACCTTAAGTACTATATATGGGAGAAGAAAATTAGAATTTTATTTTCTGATTTGAAGCATATATATATGCGTCATCTCTTAGTGCTTACAATATAATTTTATTAATACCAATAATTAGAGCAGCTGCACTGAGACTAAATGATGAAAGTATAAATTATAGCTTTTCACTAGTAATTTATAATATACATAATATTACTGATGTCATCACGAAAAAATTCATTTTTGTCATGCATCATCACTATAGTTGAGCAACCTGTTACTCAATATATCATATAAACCAGCTATTTTATTGGCTAAAAGATAGCTTGTGTTTTATTGTCAACAATTACTCAGTGACAAGATAATTAATGGCATGACTTTTTGACATTAAACCATGTAGAATCCTGTTCTAATGGTTTTTAGTGTAATGAACGATTTGCATATATTAAGTATATCTCGCAGGCCATTAATATTATGTATACCATGTCATTATCATGATCGTTTAGCTATTTGGTATTTGATTGCATCACCTTAATTTAAGGAAAACTTCATCATCAATAAAACTCTGCTGTGCAAGCCAATTAGTATTAGCCTTGTGAGAACATATTAGCCAATAAAATTGCAGACAAATTAATCTGGTAAACAAAGTTCTAAATGTGTCACCACCACATAAAATGCATCTCCGATTTTTATTTTGTAGGAGCAGATGAAATTTTGACAAAAAATTTATGGGCACGTTGTATAATATGTTTGAATAAATATAAAATGTATATGCAAAGCTTAGGGTTCACCTTTTAGGTTAAAAAGATTAATTTTTATGGTCGAAGAAAGGACAAAGCAGACTTTATTACCATTTTGAGATTTCATAGGTTATAATGCTCAGTGGTTGAATGGTTGAACATATATATAATATAAAAAAGTAGATTGGTACAATCCAACACACAGCCAATATGTAACCACAAAAATTGCAAAAAAACTTCTTTAAAATCTGAACATCCACTCTATAAAATAATCAACAAAAACAATATAAAAGTTAGCTACAGCTGCATGCCAAACATAAAACAGACCATAATTTAGACGCCCACAAAAACAGAATATCAGAAAAACAGAGAAACAGAAGCAACAAAACAAAACCCCCAGAAAAAACTGCAACTGCAGAGAAAAAGAAAGTTGTACACTGGAAGAAAACTGTCAGGAGAGCAGAGTAATATACCAAGCAACTGTAGAAACTACCGAAAACGAGCCTGCAACATACATTGGCCTGAGTGAAGGACCGTTCAAACTAAGATACGCAAACCACAAATCATCATTTAAAAACAAAGAAAAAGCAAATCAAACAGAACTTAGCAAATACACTTGGCAACTAACTAACAAAAACATTAAACGCAATATAAGTTGGAAAATGTTGAGGAAAGCAAAACCATACAACACAATTACCAAAAGGTGTAATTTATGCCTGTGGGAATGTTTTTTTATTTTATACAAACCTACCATGTGTACTCTAAACAAGCGAAACGAACTCTTATCAACCTGCCGACACTCAAAAAAACTCTTACTGTGCAACCATAAAACCTATAGAGACTCTGTATTTATATTATATGTACTGTAGCAATTAAATAATATCCAAATACCCACAGAGCATAGTCACCCAACAACAACTTCATCTACTATCAATTGTGTTTTTACATTATGTTTTTTATATATTTAAAAACACTTACAAACCTATATAACACCAAAGCCACTGCTATGTTTGTGTTATGTTTTACATTGTACGTTTAGCATGTTGATTTTCTTAATGTAAAATTTGAATTCAATATTGTGCCTGAAGAGTGCTGCAGAGGAATGAAACTAATAGTAATTAGTAGCACAATAAAATAATATCTAATTAAATTGCTCTTTTTCTTGATAATATATATATATATTTCTACACAAAGTCTACATTAAAACTTTTTATTGAGCATAAAGCCTTCAAATAAACAGTTTATAGACATGACAGCTTAAATCTATATCAACATCTTAGCAATGCATTAATGGAGTCTGTCAGAGATTCTTCAAGTAGCAAGAAGCAGTGTCTAGTCTAGCTTTTGTATTAGCAGAAATTTTAAGCTAATAATTTTAACAATGTCTTTTACACTCAATTATAAATCTAACAGATGTTGTTTACTAGAATATAATGCAATGAAATATTATAATTAATTTTTTGTTGGGCTTTCATGCAATGTACAATTTTTGAAAGATAATTTCTGATGCTAATTTAAAAAAACAAGACCTAGAAAATTGTCATAACTACATACGTATAAGAGACATAATTTATTTAGTCATATATAAAAAATAATGTTTAGTGATGGTTTTGCAATATATTTACGGTTTACTGGACAAAAAACAACCAATCAGGTAGCTAAGTTACTTGGTAATCACATTGAGATTTGGTATATAAGGGAGAGTGTTGAGATGTGATAAGCACATCAGTACTGAAAATCAGTTATACACTACAAGAGAAACTAAAACTATTACTATGAAGAAGAGCATAGCCTGTGGTCTACTATTGGCAGCAATTATTGCTGTCTGTTTTGATCTGAGTGATGCAACATGTGGACGTAAGTAAAGCAAAGTTCTTATATAGGGTTCAAGTTTAGAATTGCAAATAAAATGTTAATAGATGTAAAACTAAACTGTTGAGAATTTACCAAATTTAATAAGTTCTTGCATTGCTCTTGAAATAAATAAACGTATTAGAACTAATTATTTTTTTACAATTTTAATGAACGGATTAGCAGAAATGTGGAAAATTAAAAAAGCAATAGTTGTATTAATTATTAATGGTTTTTGACTATTGCAAAAATCATCAAACGCTTGTTATAATTGACACAAAATGTTGTCACACATAAAAGATAATACTTGTATCTTACATGACTTGATATTTTGAGTTTAAAATTTTTGGCTCATTCTAAATATATATTTTTTTCAGATGGAGTAAACTGCCCCAGTGGCTATATCTACAATCCACATTCTAGCACCTGCTACAAAATTGTTACGTTGTCAAAGAAATGGAATGATGCCAAAGCCTACTGTGAAGGAAATGGAGACAGACTGGCTGTGTTTGATAGTACTGACTCTATATCCTGGGCTAAACATATGAGGAAAACTCACTCAGGTGAATTCTCATAATTTTTAAAGATATATTGTGGATTTGAGTGCACAATCATATTGGAATAGTTATATATATTATGCTTCTTGAAACGAGCTTTAGTCTAGATTATGGCAAATAACATCAGCAAAATAACAATAATATTATAGTCTTGCATTTAGGATTGCACAAAGCTGCTAGTGAAATACATCTATATTTTATCTTATCTTATATGCAGCATGGAAAGGGCATATCAACAAATACATCTGGATTGGCGGAAGAAACTATCAAGGGGTCTGGCAATGGGATGGGAAACTCGAGAAAGACATAGTTGTAGAGGATTGGTACCCTCAACGTCCCAACAATGCGGGAGGCCCTCAAGACTGTCTCGGTCTATTTGCTAACAATCAGAATCTTCAATGGGATGATGGAACCTGCACTGCTGCGCATTATTTTATGTGTGAAAAATATTAAGTATAAATATACTATATTAAAAGGCTTCAAAAATTATAATTTTTGTTTTTTATTTATTTTTCTTTGCTTTTGGAACTTTTTGTTTGTTTCAAGCATTTTTCTACAACCAATTACTTGGTATATAACATATATATATATATATATATATATATATATATATATATATATATATATATATATATATATACAGTGTATATATATATATATATATATATTAAAAAAACTAAAATCTGCTGTAGAACAATATTTAAATAAGTATCATATATAGAGTAGCCTAAACAATCACAACTGGCTAGATATTGCAAAGGAGATAAATACGTTTATTATATGTTAATATGCTGTCATGCACAATAAAGCATGTTTGCATGCGTTTGAATCGAACATCATAAACCATATGTAGAACTCAATCAGGGCCATTTTACTTTCTTTAGTGCACACTCGATCTCTCTGTTTTTTGGCTATTTTTTGCAATTTAGCTGCTAATATACAGAATGTGTTTGCCCTAAACTAATAAAATGCTAAAAAATACAACATAAATAAATAATTAAACTTTTTCTAATTTTGTTGGGCTTTTTATGTTTTCTCTTAAGCTTTTTGCAAATTGGGATATATGAATCCATGATGGTTTTTCATCATGAGCCTCAAACACATACAAATTACCACGCAGTATATATATGACAGTTGAATGCACTTCATCATTGCATGTTTCCCTCTCAGCCTTTTTTCCTTTACATATTTATAACAATCACTAGAAAATACCACGGCCTGGTAAAATTTTATAATGACTTAAAACTAGTTTCAATTTTCAGTCTTAATTTGTTGCACATGGTGTGTAGGGGTAACTGGGTCACAACGGTCATGGGGGTATGAGCCAGTAAATTTATGAGAAAACTTATTGACTTAGATTTGTAATTTTTACTTTAATAGACGAGAAATAAAATAAGTATTCAGCCATTGTGTTTTTAGCATTTGCAGAACCTACATGTTGAAGCAGCAAGTCAAAAACTGTTTTCACTTGACTCTTGTAAATTCTTTAAGATTTTATTATAAACAGCTTTATAACTTTTTATTCCCAAAAGTGACAAGCCTGATTTTTTTGTTGATATTGTTGCCATTGCTTCTCTCTGCCTTGCTCAACTAGCATAACAGCAAATTCTAACATAATTTGGTCAGCTCTGACAGCGTTGGGTGAGTAGCAAATGAGCATATCAGATTACTAAATTGATAGTTTAATGAACAAATTGAATGCAAATTATCCAAAACGTATATCAGCCTGCATGGTTTCCTATAGTAGTGCAATTCTGTAGATGCTTTATTAGATAAGGTTGTAATTGAATAGAAAACGACTATAATTTGTTTAACAGCATCACAAAAAGTTAAAAAAAAATGAAATTCCATTAACCACCTGTTGAATAAGTTTCGTAAGTTCAGTGCTTTGCATCAAAGCACAAATGAAGATAGAATTTAAAAGTTTAATATTGTTCAATGAACTACTTATTTAGTTCATGTCTTTTTTTGTCAATGGTATGCAACTGGATTAGTAATGATAGAAGTTTAAAAGTTTTAGTCAATAGCATTTAAAGGCACTGGAATTCTACAAGTATACAAACTAAGCTAGCTTATTGGTATAATGGTATGTGTGATTGTGTGTGACAAGATGGTGCTGACTTGTAATGTATTACATGTTGATTTATTTGGTACAACTACTATGAATATAAGATGGCAATAGCACTTTGGAATCTATTATAGCAACTATTACTAACCGTTTATAAGCAATAACTATATATACACAAGCATTATATATAGATGCTGACTATGACAATAAGAAGGAAATGCATGATTCACATAGAAATCATTATATAACTACTAATTATAGCTAATAAGAAGTGAACTCTATGTGCCATTATAACACTTATGAACATGCATCTAAACACTAAGTTATCGGTTCACAAGGTTTTTAGTTTTTAAATATACACTGCAAATTTGCAATTGTCAAATTTACAAAATGCAGTTATGAGAGTTTTAAAAAAATTTTCATGGCTGAAACGAGCAAACTAAATTTTCAATACCCTGTATCTAAGAGGTTTTAACTAGATCAGAGAAAATAATTATGATGTAGAGATTTTGTAGTATTATTATCGAAAGGACAACTCCTCAGTCTCCCTCTCCATACATTATGGCACGATGCATATGCTTGCTGCGATGGTGCTAGCCGTGATAGCCATATATATACATACATACATATATATATATATATATATATATATATATATATATATATATATATATATATATATATATATATATATATATATATATATATATATATATATATATATATATATATATATATATATATATATGTATGTATGTGTATATATAATTCTTATAATATAAATTCTTAAAATGATTCAACAAAAACAACTCACGCAAGTTTATCGTTGCTATCCCTGTGAGAAATCTGTGATAGAAAGGGTTTTTGTTAAAAGGAGCTAAGGACTTATTTAAATGAGGCACGGGAACAATTATGACTATGTGCTTTTCCTAACATTACCAATGGCCTTTGTCAGGGCTCGAACCCATGACTTCATGTTTACTAGGCAAACGCTCTAACCCCTAGACCATGGCTGCTCCCTTTTTACAATAATTCAAAGGTTATTTTATTAATGTTTATAAAGATATGTAAAGGTATTAACATTCAAAAATGCTTAAAGAATTGAATTTTAAGTTTTGAAAATTCTTTTTAAAGGTAAGATCAACTATAATGAATTATAATTATTTGCTTTCCGTTAATGCAAAATGTATCTGATATAACTTTAGTTTTGTAAAGACACAATTAGCTGAATATACTCTGCATGAATATATTTATTTTTAAAACAATGCAAAAATTTATCACTTGTCAAAAGAAAACTTCGATCATTATTGAAAGTACATACATGCTATTGTGATGTGACAAACAGAAAGAGTGTTTGAATTATTCTATTAGTTAATATTTTTCACACATAAAATATTCCGCAGAAGTGCAGGTTCCATCATCCCACTTGAGGTCATTACTATCAGCAAATAGACCGAGACAGTCTTGAGGACCTCCTAAATTGTTGGGGCGTTGGGGGTACCAGTCCTCTACAACTATGTCTTTCTTGAGTTTCCCATCCCATTGCCAGACACCATGATAGTTTCTTCCGCCAATCCAAATGTATTTGTTGATATGCCCTTTCCATGCTGCATAAAATAGGGTAAAAATATTTTCTATATTAGCTCTAGCCAATGATCTTTTTTTCTTAAACAAAAATATCGGAGTATTACTTTTATTTCATTGCAATAATATAAACCATTTTTGCTCGAACTATGATAGGGGAGCTATATTTCAATATAAATGTGCACTCAAAAAAGCAAACGTTTTATCATAATATATTTTGAAAGTTATATTATAGTAATTTACCTGAGTGAGTTTTTCTCATGTGTTTAGCCCAAGAAATAGAGTCAGTACTGTCAAACACAGCAAGTCTGTCTCCATTTCCTTCACAGTAGGCTTTGGCATTATCCCAGTTCTTTGACAATGTAACAATTTTGTAGCAGGTGCTAGAATGTGGATTGTGGAGATACCCACTGGGGCAGTTTACTCCATCTGAAAAAATACTCGGGATTAAACTAAACTTTTTAAACATTAAATATCATGTCATTTAGGATAGGGATAATTTTTTTATTAAATATGAAAGAAATTTTTTGTAGATTACAAATGTTTAGTTTTTAATACAGTTCTACTGTCTCATTAACTTTTCAAACTCAAACAAATGTTTTTATTGGACTTAAAAACTATCATTTGTTTTAATACGACAATTTATTGCTCAAACGCTTAGAAACTCATTAAAGTTAGCTTATATGCATAAATATTAGCTAATACTTTGTATATACTATAATATAGTAATTGATGATAAGCATTTAATTAATATTTTCAACTCTGAAATTAGGATTTGATAAGTCCATATTTTACTTACGTCCACAAGTTGCATCACTCAGATCAACAGAGACAGCAAAAACTGCTGCCAATAGTAGACCACAGGCTATGCTCTTCCTCATAGTAATAGTTCTAGTTTCTCTTGTAGTGTAACTGATATTCAGTACTGATTTGTTTATTAAATCTCAACCTTCTCCTTATATACCAAATCTTTAAGCGATTACCATGTAACTCAGCTATCTGATTGGTTGATGTTCTAGGAGCTTCATTACCAAATTATTGCTAAATATAATTTGCAACATAAGTGTTTATAGTGAGTCATAGCAGGATGACTTTAAAATAAAAATAAGATTTGTAAGATAGCTACAATTAATGACAATATGCAGATTGTCTTTTCTTCAGCCCATCAAACTAATCAATTATAGATAAACAGCAAGCAAGTTGTATCAGCTACTTGACTTATGGGGACATAGTGGTGAAAGGTAAAAGTTGAAAGTATACTTTAGTAAGCAACTTGTAGTCAACATATTAAAATCACCCCGTCAAGCTTTTGGTGAAATATTTGCATTTTTACACTATATCAGCATTATTTAAGTTTTAATACCACACTAATAAAGAAAGTAAAATTGTAAAATTGGAACATCCTGTAATGATAATATGTTACAGTTATAGCAGGCTGTTGAAAAATAGTGTATGCTACTTCTGCGTTCATATCGTATTATAGAGATTAATTGTCAGATTTATAGGTCCTTACCCAGTGATCAGTTCCATATTTAATGATCCAGATTATGAGTAATTTGCCTAGTTAATAACTTACTCTTCAAGTGGTAAAAATATAAAGTAGTCATCTGTGTCACATCTTCTATTTTGTAATTATTTTATATTTCAACCTAAGCATTGAAACTAAAGTTCTAATAATCTGTGTTTTATTGGGAAAATCTTTTTTTCATTCAACTGTATGAAGTACAGATAATATTATAATACACAAAGGTGCTATATCTTCATCATGCACATAGATATGCAGTTATTTATGTTGATTCGTGGTAAGATTCGCTTAGCAATATAAATTTGTTTGATTTTTAACTCAAATACTACTCAGTAGTGGCCTGTGGCTTGCAAAAAGCTGAGTTGGTACCTGGTTGAATGAATAGCTGCTTTTATGAAATGTTGGTAAAATTAAATATAAGATCAAAATACTTCATTGGTATTATTGATCACTTGAATTATTTAGTATTATAAGGAGAATATGTATACAAATTTAATTGTAGTTAAAGTTAAAAGAAAGCATTAATTGAAGGTCTATAATATAATATTTATTTTCAATGCAAGAGAGTTGATTCTACGCATTCTACCACCTAATTGATTACACAGTAGCTGATATGGCTATTAAAAGTTAGACTGAAAAAATGAATTGTTTTAAAGATGCCGTTCAAAAAAAATTTCTAAATACCTTAAGTACTATATATGGGAGAAGAAAATTAGAATTTTATTTTCTGATTTGAAGCATATATATATGCGTCATCTCTTAGTGCTTACAATATAATTTTATTAATACCAATAATTAGAGCAGCTGCACTGAGACTAAATGATGAAAGTATAAATTATAGCTTTTCACTAGTAATTTATAATATACATAATATTACTGATGTCATCACGAAAAAATTCATTTTTGTCATGCATCATCACTATAGTTGAGCAACCTGTTACTCAATATATCATATAAACCAGCTATTTTATTGGCTAAAAGATAGCTTGTGTTTTATTGTCAACAATTACTCAGTGACAAGATAATTAATGGCATGACTTTTTGACATTAAACCATGTAGAATCCTGTTCTAATGGTTTTTAGTGTAATGAACGATTTGCATATATTAAGTATATCTCGCAGGCCATTAATATTATGTATACCATGTCATTATCATGATCGTTTAGCTATTTGGTATTTGATTGCATCACCTTAATTTAAGGAAAACTTCATCATCAATAAAACTCTGCTGTGCAAGCCAATTAGTATTAGCCTTGTGAGAACATATTAGCCAATAAAATTGCAGACAAATTAATCTGGTAAACAAAGTTCTAAATGTGTCACCACCACATAAAATGCATCTCCGATTTTTATTTTGTAGGAGCAGATGAAATTTTGACAAAAAATTTATGGGCACGTTGTATAATATGTTTGAATAAATATAAAATGTATATGCAAAGCTTAGGGTTCACCTTTTAGGTTAAAAAGATTAATTTTTATGGTCGAAGAAAGGACAAAGCAGACTTTATTACCATTTTGAGATTTCATAGGTTATAATGCTCAGTGGTTGAATGGTTGAACATATATATAATATAAAAAAGTAGATTGGTACAATCCAACACACAGCCAATATGTAACCACAAAAATTGCAAAAAAACTTCTTTAAAATCTGAACATCCACTCTATAAAATAATCAACAAAAACAATATAAAAGTTAGCTACAGCTGCATGCCAAACATAAAACAGACCATAATTTAGACGCCCACAAAAACAGAATATCAGAAAAACAGAGAAACAGAAGCAACAAAACAAAACCCCCAGAAAAAACTGCAACTGCAGAGAAAAAGAAAGTTGTACACTGGAAGAAAACTGTCAGGAGAGCAGAGTAATATACCAAGCAACTGTAGAAACTACCGAAAACGAGCCTGCAACATACATTGGCCTGAGTGAAGGACCGTTCAAACTAAGATACGCAAACCACAAATCATCATTTAAAAACAAAGAAAAAGCAAATCAAACAGAACTTAGCAAATACACTTGGCAACTAACTAACAAAAACATTAAACGCAATATAAGTTGGAAAATGTTGAGGAAAGCAAAACCATACAACACAATTACCAAAAGGTGTAATTTATGCCTGTGGGAATGTTTTTTTATTTTATACAAACCTACCATGTGTACTCTAAACAAGCGAAACGAACTCTTATCAACCTGCCGACACTCAAAAAAACTCTTACTGTGCAACCATAAAACCTATAGAGACTCTGTATTTATATTATATGTACTGTAGCAATTAAATAATATCCAAATACCCACAGAGCATAGTCACCCAACAACAACTTCATCTACTATCAATTGTGTTTTTACATTATGTTTTTTATATATTTAAAAACACTTACAAACCTATATAACACCAAAGCCACTGCTATGTTTGTGTTATGTTTTACATTGTACGTTTAGCATGTTGATTTTCTTAATGTAAAATTTGAATTCAATATTGTGCCTGAAGAGTGCTGCAGAGGAATGAAACTAATAGTAATTAGTAGCACAATAAAATAATATCTAATTAAATTGCTCTTTTTCTTGATAATATATATATATATTTCTACACAAAGTCTACATTAAAACTTTTTATTGAGCATAAAGCCTTCAAATAAACAGTTTATAGACATGACAGCTTAAATCTATATCAACATCTTAGCAATGCATTAATGGAGTCTGTCAGAGATTCTTCAAGTAGCAAGAAGCAGTGTCTAGTCTAGCTTTTGTATTAGCAGAAATTTTAAGCTAATAATTTTAACAATGTCTTTTACACTCAATTATAAATCTAACAGATGTTGTTTACTAGAATATAATGCAATGAAATATTATAATTAATTTTTTGTTGGGCTTTCATGCAATGTACAATTTTTGAAAGATAATTTCTGATGCTAATTTAAAAAAACAAGACCTAGAAAATTGTCATAACTACATACGTATAAGAGACATAATTTATTTAGTCATATATAAAAAATAATGTTTAGTGATGGTTTTGCAATATATTTACGGTTTACTGGACAAAAAACAACCAATCAGGTAGCTAAGTTACTTGGTAATCACATTGAGATTTGGTATATAAGGGAGAGTGTTGAGATGTGATAAGCACATCAGTACTGAAAATCAGTTATACACTACAAGAGAAACTAAAACTATTACTATGAAGAAGAGCATAGCCTGTGGTCTACTATTGGCAGCAATTATTGCTGTCTGTTTTGATCTGAGTGATGCAACATGTGGACGTAAGTAAAGCAAAGTTCTTATATAGGGTTCAAGTTTAGAATTGCAAATAAAATGTTAATAGATGTAAAACTAAACTGTTGAGAATTTACCAAATTTAATAAGTTCTTGCATTGCTCTTGAAATAAATAAACGTATTAGAACTAATTATTTTTTTACAATTTTAATGAACGGATTAGCAGAAATGTGGAAAATTAAAAAAGCAATAGTTGTATTAATTATTAATGGTTTTTGACTATTGCAAAAATCATCAAACGCTTGTTATAATTGACACAAAATGTTGTCACACATAAAAGATAATACTTGTATCTTACATGACTTGATATTTTGAGTTTAAAATTTTTGGCTCATTCTAAATATATATTTTTTTCAGATAGAGTAAACTGCCCCAGTGGCTATATCTACAATCCACATTCTAGCACCTGCTACAAAATTGTTACGTTGTCAAAGAAATGGAATGATGCCAAAGCCTACTGTGAAGGAAATGGAGACAGACTGGCTGTGTTTGATAGTACTGACTCTATATCCTGGGCTAAACATATGAGGAAAACTCACTCAGGTGAATTCTCATAATTTTTAAAGATATATTGTGGATTTGAGTGCACAATCATATTGGAATAGTTATATATATTATGCTTCTTGAAACGAGCTTTAGTCTAGATTATGGCAAATAACATCAGCAAAATAACAATAATATTATAGTCTTGCATTTAGGATTGCACAAAGCTGCTAGTGAAATACATCTATATTTTATCTTATCTTATATGCAGCATGGAAAGGGCATATCAACAAATACATCTGGATTGGCGGAAGAAACTATCAAGGGGTCTGGCAATGGGATGGGAAACTCGAGAAAGACATAGTTGTAGAGGATTGGTACCCTCAACGTCCCAACAATGCGGGAGGCCCTCAAGACTGTCTCGGTCTATTTGCTAACAATCAGAATCTTCAATGGGATGATGGAACCTGCACTGCTGCGCATTATTTTATGTGTGAAAAATATTAAGTATAAATATACTATATTAAAAGGCTTCAAAAATTATAATTTTTGTTTTTTATTTATTTTTCTTTGCTTTTGGAACTTTTTGTTTGTTTCAAGCATTTTTCTACAACCAATTACTTGGTATATAACATATATATATATATATATATATATATATATATATATATATATATATATATATATATATATATATATATACAGTGTATATATATATATATATATATATTAAAAAAACTAAAATCTGCTGTAGAACAATATTTAAATAAGTATCATATATAGAGTAGCCTAAACAATCACAACTGGCTAGATATTGCAAAGGAGATAAATACGTTTATTATATGTTAATATGCTGTCATGCACAATAAAGCATGTTTGCATGCGTTTGAATCGAACATCATAAACCATATGTAGAACTCAATCAGGGCCATTTTACTTTCTTTAGTGCACACTCGATCTCTCTGTTTTTTGGCTATTTTTTGCAATTTAGCTGCTAATATACAGAATGTGTTTGCCCTAAACTAATAAAATGCTAAAAAATACAACATAAATAAATAATTAAACTTTTTCTAATTTTGTTGGGCTTTTTATGTTTTCTCTTAAGCTTTTTGCAAATTGGGATATATGAATCCATGATGGTTTTTCATCATGAGCCTCAAACACATACAAATTACCACGCAGTATATATATGACAGTTGAATGCACTTCATCATTGCATGTTTCCCTCTCAGCCTTTTTTCCTTTACATATTTATAACAATCACTAGAAAATACCACGGCCTGGTAAAATTTTATAATGACTTAAAACTAGTTTCAATTTTCAGTCTTAATTTGCTGCACATGGTGTGTAGGGGTAACTGGGTCACAACGGTCATGGGGGTATGAGCCAGTAAATTTATGAGAAAACTTATTGACTTAGATTTGTAATTTTTACTTTAATAGACGAGAAATAAAATAAGTATTCAGCCATTGTGTTTTTAGCATTTGCAGAACCTACATGTTGAAGCAGCAAGTCAAAAACTGTTTTCACTTGACTCTTGTAAATTCTTTAAGATTTTATTATAAACAGCTTTATAACTTTTTATTCCCAAAAGTGACAAGCCTGATTTTTTTGTTGATATTGTTGCCATTGCTTCTCTCTGCCTTGCTCAACTAGCATAACAGCAAATTCTAACATAATTTGGTCAGCTCTGACAGCGTTGGGTGAGTAGCAAATGAGCATATCAGATTACTAAATTGATAGTTTAATGAACAAATTGAATGCAAATTATCCAAAACGTATATCAGCCTGCATGGTTTCCTATAGTAGTGCAATTCTGTAGATGCTTTATTAGATAAGGTTGTAATTGAATAGAAAACGACTATAATTTGTTTAACAGCATCACAAAAAGTTAAAAAAAAATGAAATTCCATTAACCACCTGTTGAATAAGTTTCGTAAGTTCAGTGCTTTGCATCAAAGCACAAATGAAGATAGAATTTAAAAGTTTAATATTGTTCAATGAACTACTTATTTAGTTCATGTCTTTTTTTGTCAATGGTATGCAACTGGATTAGTAATGATAGAAGTTTAAAAGTTTTAGTCAATAGCATTTAAAGGCACTGGAATTCTACAAGTATACAAACTAAGCTAGCTTATTGGTATAATGGTATGTGTGATTGTGTGTGACAAGATGGTGCTGACTTGTAATGTATTACATGTTGATTTATTTGGTACAACTACTATGAATATAAGATGGCAATAGCACTTTGGAATCTATTATAGCAACTATTACTAACCGTTTATAAGCAATAACTATATATACACAAGCATTATATATAGATGCTGACTATGACAATAAGAAGGAAATGCATGATTCACATAGAAATCATTATATAACTACTAATTATAGCTAATAAGAAGTGAACTCTATGTGCCATTATAACACTTATGAACATGCATCTAAACACTAAGTTATCGGTTCACAAGGTTTTTAGTTTTTAAATATACACTGCAAATTTGCAATTGTCAAATTTACAAAATGCAGTTATGAGAGTTTTAAAAAAATTTTCATGGCTGAAACGAGCAAACTAAATTTTCAATACCCTGTATCTAAGAGGTTTTAACTAGATCAGAGAAAATAATTATGATGTAGAGATTTTGTAGTATTATTATCGAAAGGACAACTCCTCAGTCTCCCTCTCCATACATTATGGCACGATGCATATGCTTGCTGCGATGGTGCTAGCCGTGATAGCCATATATATACATACATACATATATATATATATATATATATATATATATATATATATATATATATATATATATATATATATATATATATATATATATATATATATATATATATATATATATATATATATATATATATATATATGTATGTATGTGTATATATAATTCTTATAATATAAATTCTTAAAATGATTCAACAAAAACAACTCACGCAAGTTTATCGTTGCTATCCCTGTGAGAAATCTGTGATAGAAAGGGTTTTTGTTAAAAGGAGCTAAGGACTTATTTAAATGAGGCACGGGAACAATTATGACTATGTGCTTTTCCTAACATTACCAATGGCCTTTGTCAGGGCTCGAACCCATGACTTCATGTTTACTAGGCAAACGCTCTAACCCCTAGACCATGGCTGCTCCCTTTTTACAATAATTCAAAGGTTATTTTATTAATGTTTATAAAGATATGTAAAGGTATTAACATTCAAAAATGCTTAAAGAATTGAATTTTAAGTTTTGAAAATTCTTTTTAAAGGTAAGATCAACTATAATGAATTATAATTATTTGCTTTCCGTTAATGCAAAATGTATCTGATATAACTTTAGTTTTGTAAAGACACAATTAGCTGAATATACTCTGCATGAATATATTTATTTTTAAAACAATGCAAAAATTTATCACTTGTCAAAAGAAAACTTCGATCATTATTGAAAGTACATACATGCTATTGTGATGTGACAAACAGAAAGAGTGTTTGAATTATTCTATTAGTTAATATTTTTCACACATAAAATATTCCGCAGAAGTGCAGGTTCCATCATCCCACTTGAGGTCATTACTATCAGCAAATAGACCGAGACAGTCTTGAGGACCTCCTAAATTGTTGGGGCGTTGGGGGTACCAGTCCTCTACAACTATGTCTTTCTTGAGTTTCCCATCCCATTGCCAGACACCATGATAGTTTCTTCCGCCAATCCAAATGTATTTGTTGATATGCCCTTTCCATGCTGCATAAAATAGGGTAAAAATATTTTCTATATTAGCTCTAGCCAATGATCTTTTTTTCTTAAACAAAAATATCGGAGTATTACTTTTATTTCATTGCAATAATATAAACCATTTTTGCTCGAACTATGATAGGGGAGCTATATTTCAATATAAATGTGCACTCAAAAAAGCAAACGTTTTATCATAATATATTTTGAAAGTTATATTATAGTAATTTACCTGAGTGAGTTTTTCTCATGTGTTTAGCCCAAGAAATAGAGTCAGTACTGTCAAACACAGCAAGTCTGTCTCCATTTCCTTCACAGTAGGCTTTGGCATTATCCCAGTTCTTTGACAATGTAACAATTTTGTAGCAGGTGCTAGAATGTGGATTGTGGAGATACCCACTGGGGCAGTTTACTCCATCTGAAAAAATACTCGGGATTAAACTAAACTTTTTAAACATTAAATATCATGTCATTTAGGATAGGGATAATTTTTTTATTAAATATGAAAGAAATTTTTTGTAGATTACAAATGTTTAGTTTTTAATACAGTTCTACTGTCTCATTAACTTTTCAAACTCAAACAAATGTTTTTATTGGACTTAAAAACTATCATTTGTTTTAATACGACAATTTATTGCTCAAACGCTTAGAAACTCATTAAAGTTAGCTTATATGCATAAATATTAGCTAATACTTTGTATATACTATAATATAGTAATTGATGATAAGCATTTAATTAATATTTTCAACTCTGAAATTAGGATTTGATAAGTCCATATTTTACTTACGTCCACAAGTTGCATCACTCAGATCAACAGAGACAGCAAAAACTGCTGCCAATAGTAGACCACAGGCTATGCTCTTCCTCATAGTAATAGTTCTAGTTTCTCTTGTAGTGTAACTGATATTCAGTACTGATTTGTTTATTAAATCTCAACCTTCTCCTTATATACCAAATCTTTAAGCGATTACCATGTAACTCAGCTATCTGATTGGTTGATGTTCTAGGAGCTTCATTACCAAATTATTGCTAAATATAATTTGCAACATAAGTGTTTATAGTGAGTCATAGCAGGATGACTTTAAAATAAAAATAAGATTTGTAAGATAGCTACAATTAATGACAATATGCAGATTGTCTTTTCTTCAGCCCATCAAACTAATCAATTATAGATAAACAGCAAGCAAGTTGTATCAGCTACTTGACTTATGGGGACATAGTGGTGAAAGGTAAAAGTTGAAAGTATACTTTAGTAAGCAACTTGTAGTCAACATATTAAAATCACCCCGTCAAGCTTTTGGTGAAATATTTGCATTTTTACACTATATCAGCATTATTTAAGTTTTAATACCACACTAATAAAGAAAGTAAAATTGTAAAATTGGAACATCCTGTAATGATAATATGTTACAGTTATAGCAGGCTGTTGAAAAATAGTGTATGCTACTTCTGCGTTCATATCGTATTATAGAGATTAATTGTCAGATTTATAGGTCCTTACCCAGTGATCAGTTCCATATTTAATGATCCAGATTATGAGTAATTTGCCTAGTTAATAACTTACTCTTCAAGTGGTAAAAATATAAAGTAGTCATCTGTGTCACATCTTCTATTTTGTAATTATTTTATATTTCAACCTAAGCATTGAAACTAAAGTTCTAATAATCTGTGTTTTATTGGGAAAATCTTTTTTTCATTCAACTGTATGAAGTACAGATAATATTATAATACACAAAGGTGCTATATCTTCATCATGCACATAGATATGCAGTTATTTATGTTGATTCGTGGTAAGATTCGCTTAGCAATATAAATTTGTTTGATTTTTAACTCAAATACTACTCAGTAGTGGCCTGTGGCTTGCAAAAAGCTGAGTTGGTACCTGGTTGAATGAATAGCTGCTTTTATGAAATGTTGGTAAAATTAAATATAAGATCAAAATACTTCATTGGTATTATTGATCACTTGAATTATTTAGTATTATAAGGAGAATATGTATACAAATTTAATTGTAGTTAAAGTTAAAAGAAAGCATTAATTGAAGGTCTATAATATAATATTTATTTTCAATGCAAGAGAGTTGATTCTACGCATTCTACCACCTAATTGATTACACAGTAGCTGATATGGCTATTAAAAGTTAGACTGAAAAAATGAATTGTTTTAAAGATGCCGTTCAAAAAAAATTTCTAAATACCTTAAGTACTATATATGGGAGAAGAAAATTAGAATTTTATTTTCTGATTTGAAGCATATATATATGCGTCATCTCTTAGTGCTTACAATATAATTTTATTAATACCAATAATTAGAGCAGCTGCACTGAGACTAAATGATGAAAGTATAAATTATAGCTTTTCACTAGTAATTTATAATATACATAATATTACTGATGTCATCACGAAAAAATTCATTTTTGTCATGCATCATCACTATAGTTGAGCAACCTGTTACTCAATATATCATATAAACCAGCTATTTTATTGGCTAAAAGATAGCTTGTGTTTTATTGTCAACAATTACTCAGTGACAAGATAATTAATGGCATGACTTTTTGACATTAAACCATGTAGAATCCTGTTCTAATGGTTTTTAGTGTAATGAACGATTTGCATATATTAAGTATATCTCGCAGGCCATTAATATTATGTATACCATGTCATTATCATGATCGTTTAGCTATTTGGTATTTGATTGCATCACCTTAATTTAAGGAAAACTTCATCATCAATAAAACTCTGCTGTGCAAGCCAATTAGTATTAGCCTTGTGAGAACATATTAGCCAATAAAATTGCAGACAAATTAATCTGGTAAACAAAGTTCTAAATGTGTCACCACCACATAAAATGCATCTCCGATTTTTATTTTGTAGGAGCAGATGAAATTTTGACAAAAAATTTATGGGCACGTTGTATAATATGTTTGAATAAATATAAAATGTATATGCAAAGCTTAGGGTTCACCTTTTAGGTTAAAAAGATTAATTTTTATGGTCGAAGAAAGGACAAAGCAGACTTTATTACCATTTTGAGATTTCATAGGTTATAATGCTCAGTGGTTGAATGGTTGAACATATATATAATATAAAAAAGTAGATTGGTACAATCCAACACACAGCCAATATGTAACCACAAAAATTGCAAAAAAACTTCTTTAAAATCTGAACATCCACTCTATAAAATAATCAACAAAAACAATATAAAAGTTAGCTACAGCTGCATGCCAAACATAAAACAGACCATAATTTAGACGCCCACAAAAACAGAATATCAGAAAAACAGAGAAACAGAAGCAACAAAACAAAACCCCCAGAAAAAACTGCAACTGCAGAGAAAAAGAAAGTTGTACACTGGAAGAAAACTGTCAGGAGAGCAGAGTAATATACCAAGCAACTGTAGAAACTACCGAAAACGAGCCTGCAACATACATTGGCCTGAGTGAAGGACCGTTCAAACTAAGATACGCAAACCACAAATCATCATTTAAAAACAAAGAAAAAGCAAATCAAACAGAACTTAGCAAATACACTTGGCAACTAACTAACAAAAACATTAAACGCAATATAAGTTGGAAAATGTTGAGGAAAGCAAAACCATACAACACAATTACCAAAAGGTGTAATTTATGCCTGTGGGAATGTTTTTTTATTTTATACAAACCTACCATGTGTACTCTAAACAAGCGAAACGAACTCTTATCAACCTGCCGACACTCAAAAAAACTCTTACTGTGCAACCATAAAACCTATAGAGACTCTGTATTTATATTATATGTACTGTAGCAATTAAATAATATCCAAATACCCACAGAGCATAGTCACCCAACAACAACTTCATCTACTATCAATTGTGTTTTTACATTATGTTTTTTATATATTTAAAAACACTTACAAACCTATATAACACCAAAGCCACTGCTATGTTTGTGTTATGTTTTACATTGTACGTTTAGCATGTTGATTTTCTTAATGTAAAATTTGAATTCAATATTGTGCCTGAAGAGTGCTGCAGAGGAATGAAACTAATAGTAATTAGTAGCACAATAAAATAATATCTAATTAAATTGCTCTTTTTCTTGATAATATATATATATATTTCTACACAAAGTCTACATTAAAACTTTTTATTGAGCATAAAGCCTTCAAATAAACAGTTTATAGACATGACAGCTTAAATCTATATCAACATCTTAGCAATGCATTAATGGAGTCTGTCAGAGATTCTTCAAGTAGCAAGAAGCAGTGTCTAGTCTAGCTTTTGTATTAGCAGAAATTTTAAGCTAATAATTTTAACAATGTCTTTTACACTCAATTATAAATCTAACAGATGTTGTTTACTAGAATATAATGCAATGAAATATTATAATTAATTTTTTGTTGGGCTTTCATGCAATGTACAATTTTTGAAAGATAATTTCTGATGCTAATTTAAAAAAACAAGACCTAGAAAATTGTCATAACTACATACGTATAAGAGACATAATTTATTTAGTCATATATAAAAAATAATGTTTAGTGATGGTTTTGCAATATATTTACGGTTTACTGGACAAAAAACAACCAATCAGGTAGCTAAGTTACTTGGTAATCACATTGAGATTTGGTATATAAGGGAGAGTGTTGAGATGTGATAAGCACATCAGTACTGAAAATCAGTTATACACTACAAGAGAAACTAAAACTATTACTATGAAGAAGAGCATAGCCTGTGGTCTACTATTGGCAGCAATTATTGCTGTCTGTTTTGATCTGAGTGATGCAACATGTGGACGTAAGTAAAGCAAAGTTCTTATATAGGGTTCAAGTTTAGAATTGCAAATAAAATGTTAATAGATGTAAAACTAAACTGTTGAGAATTTACCAAATTTAATAAGTTCTTGCATTGCTCTTGAAATAAATAAACGTATTAGAACTAATTATTTTTTTACAATTTTAATGAACGGATTAGCAGAAATGTGGAAAATTAAAAAAGCAATAGTTGTATTAATTATTAATGGTTTTTGACTATTGCAAAAATCATCAAACGTTTGTTATAATTGACACAAAATGTTGTCACACATAAAAGATAATACTTGTATCTTACATGACTTGATATTTTGAGTTTAAAATTTTTGGCTCATTCTAAATATATATTTTTTTCAGATGGAGTAAACTGCCCCAGTGGCTATATCTACAATCCACATTCTAGCACCTGCTACAAAATTGTTACGTTGTCAAAGAAATGGAATGATGCCAAAGCCTACTGTGAAGGAAATGGAGACAGACTGGCTGTGTTTGATAGTACTGACTCTATATCCTGGGCTAAACATATGAGGAAAACTCACTCAGGTGAATTCTCATAATTTTTAAAGATATATTGTGGATTTGAGTGCACAATCATATTGGAATAGTTATATATATTATGCTTCTTGAAACGAGCTTTAGTCTAGATTATGGCAAATAACATCAGCAAAATAACAATAATATTATAGTCTTGCATTTAGGATTGCACAAAGCTGCTAGTGAAATACATCTATATTTTATCTTATCTTATATGCAGCATGGAAAGGGCATATCAACAAATACATCTGGATTGGCGGAAGAAACTATCAAGGGGTCTGGCAATGGGATGGGAAACTCGAGAAAGACATAGTTGTAGAGGATTGGTACCCTCAACGTCCCAACAATGCGGGAGGCCCTCAAGACTGTCTCGGTCTATTTGCTAACAATCAGAATCTTCAATGGGATGATGGAACCTGCACTGCTGCGCATTATTTTATGTGTGAAAAATATTAAGTATAAATATACTATATTAAAAGGCTTCAAAAATTATAATTTTTGTTTTTTATTTATTTTTCTTTGCTTTTGGAACTTTTTGTTTGTTTCAAGCATTTTTCTACAACCAATTACTTGGTATATAACATATATATATATATATATATATATATATATATATATATATATATATATATATATATATATATATATACAGTGTATATATATATATATATATATTAAAAAAACTAAAATCTGCTGTAGAACAATATTTAAATAAGTATCATATATAGAGTAGCCTAAACAATCACAACTGGCTAGATATTGCAAAGGAGATAAATACGTTTATTATATGTTAATATGCTGTCATGCACAATAAAGCATGTTTGCATGCGTTTGAATCGAACATCATAAACCATATGTAGAACTCAATCAGGGCCATTTTACTTTCTTTAGTGCACACTCGATCTCTCTGTTTTTTGGCTATTTTTTGCAATTTAGCTGCTAATATACAGAATGTGTTTGCCCTAAACTAATAAAATGCTAAAAAATACAACATAAATAAATAATTAAACTTTTTCTAATTTTGTTGGGCTTTTTATGTTTTCTCTTAAGCTTTTTGCAAATTGGGATATATGAATCCATGATGGTTTTTCATCATGAGCCTCAAACACATACAAATTACCACGCAGTATATATATGACAGTTGAATGCACTTCATCATTGCATGTTTCCCTCTCAGCCTTTTTTCCTTTACATATTTATAACAATCACTAGAAAATACCACGGCCTGGTAAAATTTTATAATGACTTAAAACTAGTTTCAATTTTCAGTCTTAATTTGCTGCACATGGTGTGTAGGGGTAACTGGGTCACAACGGTCATGGGGGTATGAGCCAGTAAATTTATGAGAAAACTTATTGACTTAGATTTGTAATTTTTACTTTAATAGACGAGAAATAAAATAAGTATTCAGCCATTGTGTTTTTAGCATTTGCAGAACCTACATGTTGAAGCAGCAAGTCAAAAACTGTTTTCACTTGACTCTTGTAAATTCTTTAAGATTTTATTATAAACAGCTTTATAACTTTTTATTCCCAAAAGTGACAAGCCTGATTTTTTTGTTGATATTGTTGCCATTGCTTCTCTCTGCCTTGCTCAACTAGCATAACAGCAAATTCTAACATAATTTGGTCAGCTCTGACAGCGTTGGGTGAGTAGCAAATGAGCATATCAGATTACTAAATTGATAGTTTAATGAACAAATTGAATGCAAATTATCCAAAACGTATATCAGCCTGCATGGTTTCCTATAGTAGTGCAATTCTGTAGATGCTTTATTAGATAAGGTTGTAATTGAATAGAAAACGACTATAATTTGTTTAACAGCATCACAAAAAGTTAAAAAAAAATGAAATTCCATTAACCACCTGTTGAATAAGTTTCGTAAGTTCAGTGCTTTGCATCAAAGCACAAATGAAGATAGAATTTAAAAGTTTAATATTGTTCAATGAACTACTTATTTAGTTCATGTCTTTTTTTGTCAATGGTATGCAACTGGATTAGTAATGATAGAAGTTTAAAAGTTTTAGTCAATAGCATTTAAAGGCACTGGAATTCTACAAGTATACAAACTAAGCTAGCTTATTGGTATAATGGTATGTGTGATTGTGTGTGACAAGATGGTGCTGACTTGTAATGTATTACATGTTGATTTATTTGGTACAACTACTATGAATATAAGATGGCAATAGCACTTTGGAATCTATTATAGCAACTATTACTAACCGTTTATAAGCAATAACTATATATACACAAGCATTATATATAGATGCTGACTATGACAATAAGAAGGAAATGCATGATTCACATAGAAATCATTATATAACTACTAATTATAGCTAATAAGAAGTGAACTCTATGTGCCATTATAACACTTATGAACATGCATCTAAACACTAAGTTATCGGTTCACAAGGTTTTTAGTTTTTAAATATACACTGCAAATTTGCAATTGTCAAATTTACAAAATGCAGTTATGAGAGTTTTAAAAAAATTTTCATGGCTGAAACGAGCAAACTAAATTTTCAATACCCTGTATCTAAGAGGTTTTAACTAGATCAGAGAAAATAATTATGATGTAGAGATTTTGTAGTATTATTATCGAAAGGACAACTCCTCAGTCTCCCTCTCCATACATTATGGCACGATGCATATGCTTGCTGCGATGGTGCTAGCCGTGATAGCCATATATATACATACATACATATATATATATATATATATATATATATATATATATATATATATATATATATATATATATATATATATATATATATATATATATATATATATATATATATATATATATATATATATATGTATGTATGTGTATATATAATTCTTATAATATAAATTCTTAAAATGATTCAACAAAAACAACTCACGCAAGTTTATCGTTGCTATCCCTGTGAGAAATCTGTGATAGAAAGGGTTTTTGTTAAAAGGAGCTAAGGACTTATTTAAATGAGGCACGGGAACAATTATGACTATGTGCTTTTCCTAACATTACCAATGGCCTTTGTCAGGGCTCGAACCCATGACTTCATGTTTACTAGGCAAACGCTCTAACCCCTAGACCATGGCTGCTCCCTTTTTACAATAATTCAAAGGTTATTTTATTAATGTTTATAAAGATATGTAAAGGTATTAACATTCAAAAATGCTTAAAGAATTGAATTTTAAGTTTTGAAAATTCTTTTTAAAGGTAAGATCAACTATAATGAATTATAATTATTTGCTTTCCGTTAATGCAAAATGTATCTGATATAACTTTAGTTTTGTAAAGACACAATTAGCTGAATATACTCTGCATGAATATATTTATTTTTAAAACAATGCATAAATTTATCACTTGTCAAAAGAAAACTTCGATCATTATTGAAAGTACATACATGCTATTGTGATGTGACAAACAGAAAGAGTGTTTGAATTATTCTATTAGTTAATATTTTTCACACATAAAATATTCCGCAGAAGTGCAGGTTCCATCATCCCACTTGAGGTCATTACTATCAGCAAATAGACCGAGACAGTCTTGAGGACCTCCTAAATTGTTGGGGCGTTGGGGGTACCAGTCCTCTACAACTATGTCTTTCTTGAGTTTCCCATCCCATTGCCAGACACCATGATAGTTTCTTCCGCCAATCCAAATGTATTTGTTGATATGCCCTTTCCATGCTGCATAAAATAGGGTAAAAATATTTTCTATATTAGCTCTAGCCAATGATCTTTTTTTCTTAAACAAAAATATCGGAGTATTACTTTTATTTCATTGCAATAATATAAACCATTTTTGCTCGAACTATGATAGGGGAGCTATATTTCAATATAAATGTGCACTCAAAAAAGCAAACGTTTTATCATAATATATTTTGAAAGTTATATTATAGTAATTTACCTGAGTGAGTTTTTCTCATGTGTTTAGCCCAAGAAATAGAGTCAGTACTGTCAAACACAGCAAGTCTGTCTCCATTTCCTTCACAGTAGGCTTTGGCATTATCCCAGTTCTTTGACAATGTAACAATTTTGTAGCAGGTGCTAGAATGTGGATTGTGGAGATACCCACTGGGGCAGTTTACTCCATCTGAAAAAATACTCGGGATTAAACTAAACTTTTTAAACATTAAATATCATGTCATTTAGGATAGGGATAATTTTTTTATTAAATATGAAAGAAATTTTTTGTAGATTACAAATGTTTAGTTTTTAATACAGTTCTACTGTCTCATTAACTTTTCAAACTCAAACAAATGTTTTTATTGGACTTAAAAACTATCATTTGTTTTAATACGACAATTTATTGCTCAAACGCTTAGAAACTCATTAAAGTTAGCTTATATGCATAAATATTAGCTAATACTTTGTATATACTATAATATAGTAATTGATGATAAGCATTTAATTAATATTTTCAACTCTGAAATTAGGATTTGATAAGTCCATATTTTACTTACGTCCACAAGTTGCATCACTCAGATCAACAGAGACAGCAAAAACTGCTGCCAATAGTAGACCACAGGCTATGCTCTTCCTCATAGTAATAGTTCTAGTTTCTCTTGTAGTGTAACTGATATTCAGTACTGATTTGTTTATTAAATCTCAACCTTCTCCTTATATACCAAATCTTTAAGCGATTACCATGTAACTCAGCTATCTGATTGGTTGATGTTCTAGGAGCTTCATTACCAAATTATTGCTAAATATAATTTGCAACATAAGTGTTTATAGTGAGTCATAGCAGGATGACTTTAAAATAAAAATAAGATTTGTAAGATAGCTACAATTAATGACAATATGCAGATTGTCTTTTCTTCAGCCCATCAAACTAATCAATTATAGATAAACAGCAAGCAAGTTGTATCAGCTACTTGACTTATGGGGACATAGTGGTGAAAGGTAAAAGTTGAAAGTATACTTTAGTAAGCAACTTGTAGTCAACATATTAAAATCACCCCGTCAAGCTTTTGGTGAAATATTTGCATTTTTACACTATATCAGCATTATTTAAGTTTTAATACCACACTAATAAAGAAAGTAAAATTGTAAAATTGGAACATCCTGTAATGATAATATGTTACAGTTATAGCAGGCTGTTGAAAAATAGTGTATGCTACTTCTGCGTTCATATCGTATTATAGAGATTAATTGTCAGATTTATAGGTCCTTACCCAGTGATCAGTTCCATATTTAATGATCCAGATTATGAGTAATTTGCCTAGTTAATAACTTACTCTTCAAGTGGTAAAAATATAAAGTAGTCATCTGTGTCACATCTTCTATTTTGTAATTATTTTATATTTCAACCTAAGCATTGAAACTAAAGTTCTAATAATCTGTGTTTTATTGGGAAAATCTTTTTTTCATTCAACTGTATGAAGTACAGATAATATTATAATACACAAAGGTGCTATATCTTCATCATGCACATAGATATGCAGTTATTTATGTTGATTCGTGGTAAGATTCGCTTAGCAATATAAATTTGTTTGATTTTTAACTCAAATACTACTCAGTAGTGGCCTGTGGCTTGCAAAAAGCTGAGTTGGTACCTGGTTGAATGAATAGCTGCTTTTATGAAATGTTGGTAAAATTAAATATAAGATCAAAATACTTCATTGGTATTATTGATCACTTGAATTATTTAGTATTATAAGGAGAATATGTATACAAATTTAATTGTAGTTAAAGTTAAAAGAAAGCATTAATTGAAGGTCTATAATATAATATTTATTTTCAATGCAAGAGAGTTGATTCTACGCATTCTACCACCTAATTGATTACACAGTAGCTGATATGGCTATTAAAAGTTAGACTGAAAAAATGAATTGTTTTAAAGATGCCGTTCAAAAAAAATTTCTAAATACCTTAAGTACTATATATGGGAGAAGAAAATTAGAATTTTATTTTCTGATTTGAAGCATATATATATGCGTCATCTCTTAGTGCTTACAATATAATTTTATTAATACCAATAATTAGAGCAGCTGCACTGAGACTAAATGATGAAAGTATAAATTATAGCTTTTCACTAGTAATTTATAATATACATAATATTACTGATGTCATCACGAAAAAATTCATTTTTGTCATGCATCATCACTATAGTTGAGCAACCTGTTACTCAATATATCATATAAACCAGCTATTTTATTGGCTAAAAGATAGCTTGTGTTTTATTGTCAACAATTACTCAGTGACAAGATAATTAATGGCATGACTTTTTGACATTAAACCATGTAGAATCCTGTTCTAATGGTTTTTAGTGTAATGAACGATTTGCATATATTAAGTATATCTCGCAGGCCATTAATATTATGTATACCATGTCATTATCATGATCGTTTAGCTATTTGGTATTTGATTGCATCACCTTAATTTAAGGAAAACTTCATCATCAATAAAACTCTGCTGTGCAAGCCAATTAGTATTAGCCTTGTGAGAACATATTAGCCAATAAAATTGCAGACAAATTAATCTGGTAAACAAAGTTCTAAATGTGTCACCACCACATAAAATGCATCTCCGATTTTTATTTTGTAGGAGCAGATGAAATTTTGACAAAAAATTTATGGGCACGTTGTATAATATGTTTGAATAAATATAAAATGTATATGCAAAGCTTAGGGTTCACCTTTTAGGTTAAAAAGATTAATTTTTATGGTCGAAGAAAGGACAAAGCAGACTTTATTACCATTTTGAGATTTCATAGGTTATAATGCTCAGTGGTTGAATGGTTGAACATATATATAATATAAAAAAGTAGATTGGTACAATCCAACACACAGCCAATATGTAACCACAAAAATTGCAAAAAAACTTCTTTAAAATCTGAACATCCACTCTATAAAATAATCAACAAAAACAATATAAAAGTTAGCTACAGCTGCATGCCAAACATAAAACAGACCATAATTTAGACGCCCACAAAAACAGAATATCAGAAAAACAGAGAAACAGAAGCAACAAAACAAAACCCCCAGAAAAAACTGCAACTGCAGAGAAAAAGAAAGTTGTACACTGGAAGAAAACTGTCAGGAGAGCAGAGTAATATACCAAGCAACTGTAGAAACTACCGAAAACGAGCCTGCAACATACATTGGCCTGAGTGAAGGACCGTTCAAACTAAGATACGCAAACCACAAATCATCATTTAAAAACAAAGAAAAAGCAAATCAAACAGAACTTAGCAAATACACTTGGCAACTAACTAACAAAAACATTAAACGCAATATAAGTTGGAAAATGTTGAGGAAAGCAAAACCATACAACACAATTACCAAAAGGTGTAATTTATGCCTGTGGGAATGTTTTTTTATTTTATACAAACCTACCATGTGTACTCTAAACAAGCGAAACGAACTCTTATCAACCTGCCGACACTCAAAAAAACTCTTACTGTGCAACCATAAAACCTATAGAGACTCTGTATTTATATTATATGTACTGTAGCAATTAAATAATATCCAAATACCCACAGAGCATAGTCACCCAACAACAACTTCATCTACTATCAATTGTGTTTTTACATTATGTTTTTTATATATTTAAAAACACTTACAAACCTATATAACACCAAAGCCACTGCTATGTTTGTGTTATGTTTTACATTGTACGTTTAGCATGTTGATTTTCTTAATGTAAAATTTGAATTCAATATTGTGCCTGAAGAGTGCTGCAGAGGAATGAAACTAATAGTAATTAGTAGCACAATAAAATAATATCTAATTAAATTGCTCTTTTTCTTGATAATATATATATATATTTCTACACAAAGTCTACATTAAAACTTTTTATTGAGCATAAAGCCTTCAAATAAACAGTTTATAGACATGACAGCTTAAATCTATATCAACATCTTAGCAATGCATTAATGGAGTCTGTCAGAGATTCTTCAAGTAGCAAGAAGCAGTGTCTAGTCTAGCTTTTGTATTAGCAGAAATTTTAAGCTAATAATTTTAACAATGTCTTTTACACTCAATTATAAATCTAACAGATGTTGTTTACTAGAATATAATGCAATGAAATATTATAATTAATTTTTTGTTGGGCTTTCATGCAATGTACAATTTTTGAAAGATAATTTCTGATGCTAATTTAAAAAAACAAGACCTAGAAAATTGTCATAACTACATACGTATAAGAGACATAATTTATTTAGTCATATATAAAAAATAATGTTTAGTGATGGTTTTGCAATATATTTACGGTTTACTGGACAAAAAACAACCAATCAGGTAGCTAAGTTACTTGGTAATCACATTGAGATTTGGTATATAAGGGAGAGTGTTGAGATGTGATAAGCACATCAGTACTGAAAATCAGTTATACACTACAAGAGAAACTAAAACTATTACTATGAAGAAGAGCATAGCCTGTGGTCTACTATTGGCAGCAATTATTGCTGTCTGTTTTGATCTGAGTGATGCAACATGTGGACGTAAGTAAAGCAAAGTTCTTATATAGGGTTCAAGTTTAGAATTGCAAATAAAATGTTAATAGATGTAAAACTAAACTGTTGAGAATTTACCAAATTTAATAAGTTCTTGCATTGCTCTTGAAATAAATAAACGTATTAGAACTAATTATTTTTTTACAATTTTAATGAACGGATTAGCAGAAATGTGGAAAATTAAAAAAGCAATAGTTGTATTAATTATTAATGGTTTTTGACTATTGCAAAAATCATCAAACGCTTGTTATAATTGACACAAAATGTTGTCACACATAAAAGATAATACTTGTATCTTACATGACTTGATATTTTGAGTTTAAAATTTTTGGCTCATTCTAAATATATATTTTTTTCAGATGGAGTAAACTGCCCCAGTGGCTATATCTACAATCCACATTCTAGCACCTGCTACAAAATTGTTACGTTGTCAAAGAAATGGAATGATGCCAAAGCCTACTGTGAAGGAAATGGAGACAGACTGGCTGTGTTTGATAGTACTGACTCTATATCCTGGGCTAAACATATGAGGAAAACTCACTCAGGTGAATTCTCATAATTTTTAAAGATATATTGTGGATTTGAGTGCACAATCATATTGGAATAGTTATATATATTATGCTTCTTGAAACGAGCTTTAGTCTAGATTATGGCAAATAACATCAGCAAAATAACAATAATATTATAGTCTTGCATTTAGGATTGCACAAAGCTGCTAGTGAAATACATCTATATTTTATCTTATCTTATATGCAGCATGGAAAGGGCATATCAACAAATACATCTGGATTGGCGGAAGAAACTATCAAGGGGTCTGGCAATGGGATGGGAAACTCGAGAAAGACATAGTTGTAGAGGATTGGTACCCTCAACGTCCCAACAATGCGGGAGGCCCTCAAGACTGTCTCGGTCTATTTGCTAACAATCAGAATCTTCAATGGGATGATGGAACCTGCACTGCTGCGCATTATTTTATGTGTGAAAAATATTAAGTATAAATATACTATATTAAAAGGCTTCAAAAATTATAATTTTTGTTTTTTATTTATTTTTCTTTGCTTTTGGAACTTTTTGTTTGTTTCAAGCATTTTTCTACAACCAATTACTTGGTATATAACATATATATATATATATATATATATATATATATATATATATATATATATATATATATATATATATACAGTGTATATATATATATATATATATATTAAAAAAACTAAAATCTGCTGTAGAACAATATTTAAATAAGTATCATATATAGAGTAGCCTAAACAATCACAACTGGCTAGATATTGCAAAGGAGATAAATACGTTTATTATATGTTAATATGCTGTCATGCACAATAAAGCATGTTTGCATGCGTTTGAATCGAACATCATAAACCATATGTAGAACTCAATCAGGGCCATTTTACTTTCTTTAGTGCACACTCGATCTCTCTGTTTTTTGGCTATTTTTTGCAATTTAGCTGCTAATATACAGAATGTGTTTGCCCTAAACTAATAAAATGCTAAAAAATACAACATAAATAAATAATTAAACTTTTTCTAATTTTGTTGGGCTTTTTATGTTTTCTCTTAAGCTTTTTGCAAATTGGGATATATGAATCCATGATGGTTTTTCATCATGAGCCTCAAACACATACAAATTACCACGCAGTATATATATGACAGTTGAATGCACTTCATCATTGCATGTTTCCCTCTCAGCCTTTTTTCCTTTACATATTTATAACAATCACTAGAAAATACCACGGCCTGGTAAAATTTTATAATGACTTAAAACTAGTTTCAATTTTCAGTCTTAATTTGCTGCACATGGTGTGTAGGGGTAACTGGGTCACAACGGTCATGGGGGTATGAGCCAGTAAATTTATGAGAAAACTTATTGACTTAGATTTGTAATTTTTATTTTAATAGACGAGAAATAAAATAAGTATTCAGCCATTGTGTTTTTAGCATTTGCAGAACCTACATGTTGAAGCAGCAAGTCAAAAACTGTTTTCACTTGACTCTTGTAAATTCTTTAAGATTTTATTATAAACAGCTTTATAACTTTTTATTCCCAAAAGTGACAAGCCTGATTTTTTTGTTGATATTGTTGCCATTGCTTCTCTCTGCCTTGCTCAACTAGCATAACAGCAAATTCTAACATAATTTGGTCAGCTCTGACAGCGTTGGGTGAGTAGCAAATGAGCATATCAGATTACTAAATTGATAGTTTAATGAACAAATTGAATGCAAATTATCCAAAACGTATATCAGCCTGCATGGTTTCCTATAGTAGTGCAATTCTGTAGATGCTTTATTAGATAAGGTTGTAATTGAATAGAAAACGACTATAATTTGTTTAACAGCATCACAAAAAGTTAAAAAAAAATGAAATTCCATTAACCACCTGTTGAATAAGTTTCGTAAGTTCAGTGCTTTGCATCAAAGCACAAATGAAGATAGAATTTAAAAGTTTAATATTGTTCAATGAACTACTTATTTAGTTCATGTCTTTTTTTGTCAATGGTATGCAACTGGATTAGTAATGATAGAAGTTTAAAAGTTTTAGTCAATAGCATTTAAAGGCACTGGAATTCTACAAGTATACAAACTAAGCTAGCTTATTGGTATAATGGTATGTGTGATTGTGTGTGACAAGATGGTGCTGACTTGTAATGTATTACATGTTGATTTATTTGGTACAACTACTATGAATATAAGATGGCAATAGCACTTTGGAATCTATTATAGCAACTATTACTAACCGTTTATAAGCAATAACTATATATACACAAGCATTATATATAGATGCTGACTATGACAATAAGAAGGAAATGCATGATTCACATAGAAATCATTATATAACTACTAATTATAGCTAATAAGAAGTGAACTCTATGTGCCATTATAACACTTATGAACATGCATCTAAACACTAAGTTATCGGTTCACAAGGTTTTTAGTTTTTAAATATACACTGCAAATTTGCAATTGTCAAATTTACAAAATGCAGTTATGAGAGTTTTAAAAAAATTTTCATGGCTGAAACGAGCAAACTAAATTTTCAATACCCTGTATCTAAGAGGTTTTAACTAGATCAGAGAAAATAATTATGATGTAGAGATTTTGTAGTATTATTATCGAAAGGACAACTCCTCAGTCTCCCTCTCCATACATTATGGCACGATGCATATGCTTGCTGCGATGGTGCTAGCCGTGATAGCCATATATATACATACATACATATATATATATATATATATATATATATATATATATATATATATATATATATATATATATATATATATATATATATATATATATATATATATATATATATATATATATATATATATATATATATATATGTATGTATGTGTATATATAATTCTTATAATATAAATTCTTAAAATGATTCAACAAAAACAACTCACGCAAGTTTATCGTTGCTATCCCTGTGAGAAATCTGTGATAGAAAGGGTTTTTGTTAAAAGGAGCTAAGGACTTATTTAAATGAGGCACGGGAACAATTATGACTATGTGCTTTTCCTAACATTACCAATGGCCTTTGTCAGGGCTCGAACCCATGACTTCATGTTTACTAGGCAAACGCTCTAACCCCTAGACCATGGCTGCTCCCTTTTTACAATAATTCAAAGGTTATTTTATTAATGTTTATAAAGATATGTAAAGGTATTAACATTCAAAAATGCTTAAAGAATTGAATTTTAAGTTTTGAAAATTCTTTTTAAAGGTAAGATCAACTATAATGAATTATAATTATTTGCTTTCCGTTAATGCAAAATGTATCTGATATAACTTTAGTTTTGTAAAGACACAATTAGCTGAATATACTCTGCATGAATATATTTATTTTTAAAACAATGCAAAAATTTATCACTTGTCAAAAGAAAACTTCGATCATTATTGAAAGTACATACATGCTATTGTGATGTGACAAACAGAAAGAGTGTTTGAATTATTCTATTAGTTAATATTTTTCACACATAAAATATTCCGCAGAAGTGCAGGTTCCATCATCCCACTTGAGGTCATTACTATCAGCAAATAGACCGAGACAGTCTTGAGGACCTCCTAAATTGTTGGGGCGTTGGGGGTACCAGTCCTCTACAACTATGTCTTTCTTGAGTTTCCCATCCCATTGCCAGACACCATGATAGTTTCTTCCGCCAATCCAAATGTATTTGTTGATATGCCCTTTCCATGCTGCATAAAATAGGGTAAAAATATTTTCTATATTAGCTCTAGCCAATGATCTTTTTTTCTTAAACAAAAATATCGGAGTATTACTTTTATTTCATTGCAATAATATAAACCATTTTTGCTCGAACTATGATAGGGGAGCTATATTTCAATATAAATGTGCACTCAAAAAAGCAAACGTTTTATCATAATATATTTTGAAAGTTATATTATAGTAATTTACCTGAGTGAGTTTTTCTCATGTGTTTAGCCCAAGAAATAGAGTCAGTACTGTCAAACACAGCAAGTCTGTCTCCATTTCCTTCACAGTAGGCTTTGGCATTATCCCAGTTCTTTGACAATGTAACAATTTTGTAGCAGGTGCTAGAATGTGGATTGTGGAGATACCCACTGGGGCAGTTTACTCCATCTGAAAAAATACTCGGGATTAAACTAAACTTTTTAAACATTAAATATCATGTCATTTAGGATAGGGATAATTTTTTTATTAAATATGAAAGAAATTTTTTGTAGATTACAAATGTTTAGTTTTTAATACAGTTCTACTGTCTCATTAACTTTTCAAACTCAAACAAATGTTTTTATTGGACTTAAAAACTATCATTTGTTTTAATACGACAATTTATTGCTCAAACGCTTAGAAACTCATTAAAGTTAGCTTATATGCATAAATATTAGCTAATACTTTGTATATACTATAATATAGTAATTGATGATAAGCATTTAATTAATATTTTCAACTCTGAAATTAGGATTTGATAAGTCCATATTTTACTTACGTCCACAAGTTGCATCACTCAGATCAACAGAGACAGCAAAAACTGCTGCCAATAGTAGACCACAGGCTATGCTCTTCCTCATAGTAATAGTTCTAGTTTCTCTTGTAGTGTAACTGATATTCAGTACTGATTTGTTTATTAAATCTCAACCTTCTCCTTATATACCAAATCTTTAAGCGATTACCATGTAACTCAGCTATCTGATTGGTTGATGTTCTAGGAGCTTCATTACCAAATTATTGCTAAATATAATTTGCAACATAAGTGTTTATAGTGAGTCATAGCAGGATGACTTTAAAATAAAAATAAGATTTGTAAGATAGCTACAATTAATGACAATATGCAGATTGTCTTTTCTTCAGCCCATCAAACTAATCAATTATAGATAAACAGCAAGCAAGTTGTATCAGCTACTTGACTTATGGGGACATAGTGGTGAAAGGTAAAAGTTGAAAGTATACTTTAGTAAGCAACTTGTAGTCAACATATTAAAATCACCCCGTCAAGCTTTTGGTGAAATATTTGCATTTTTACACTATATCAGCATTATTTAAGTTTTAATACCACACTAATAAAGAAAGTAAAATTGTAAAATTGGAACATCCTGTAATGATAATATGTTACAGTTATAGCAGGCTGTTGAAAAATAGTGTATGCTACTTCTGCGTTCATATCGTATTATAGAGATTAATTGTCAGATTTATAGGTCCTTACCCAGTGATCAGTTCCATATTTAATGATCCAGATTATGAGTAATTTGCCTAGTTAATAACTTACTCTTCAAGTGGTAAAAATATAAAGTAGTCATCTGTGTCACATCTTCTATTTTGTAATTATTTTATATTTCAACCTAAGCATTGAAACTAAAGTTCTAATAATCTGTGTTTTATTGGGAAAATCTTTTTTTCATTCAACTGTATGAAGTACAGATAATATTATAATACACAAAGGTGCTATATCTTCATCATGCACATAGATATGCAGTTATTTATGTTGATTCGTGGTAAGATTCGCTTAGCAATATAAATTTGTTTGATTTTTAACTCAAATACTACTCAGTAGTGGCCTGTGGCTTGCAAAAAGCTGAGTTGGTACCTGGTTGAATGAATAGCTGCTTTTATGAAATGTTGGTAAAATTAAATATAAGATCAAAATACTTCATTGGTATTATTGATCACTTGAATTATTTAGTATTATAAGGAGAATATGTATACAAATTTAATTGTAGTTAAAGTTAAAAGAAAGCATTAATTGAAGGTCTATAATATAATATTTATTTTCAATGCAAGAGAGTTGATTCTACGCATTCTACCACCTAATTGATTACACAGTAGCTGATATGGCTATTAAAAGTTAGACTGAAAAAATGAATTGTTTTAAAGATGCCGTTCAAAAAAAATTTCTAAATACCTTAAGTACTATATATGGGAGAAGAAAATTAGAATTTTATTTTCTGATTTGAAGCATATATATATGCGTCATCTCTTAGTGCTTACAATATAATTTTATTAATACCAATAATTAGAGCAGCTGCACTGAGACTAAATGATGAAAGTATAAATTATAGCTTTTCACTAGTAATTTATAATATACATAATATTACTGATGTCATCACGAAAAAATTCATTTTTGTCATGCATCATCACTATAGTTGAGCAACCTGTTACTCAATATATCATATAAACCAGCTATTTTATTGGCTAAAAGATAGCTTGTGTTTTATTGTCAACAATTACTCAGTGACAAGATAATTAATGGCATGACTTTTTGACATTAAACCATGTAGAATCCTGTTCTAATGGTTTTTAGTGTAATGAACGATTTGCATATATTAAGTATATCTCGCAGGCCATTAATATTATGTATACCATGTCATTATCATGATCGTTTAGCTATTTGGTATTTGATTGCATCACCTTAATTTAAGGAAAACTTCATCATCAATAAAACTCTGCTGTGCAAGCCAATTAGTATTAGCCTTGTGAGAACATATTAGCCAATAAAATTGCAGACAAATTAATCTGGTAAACAAAGTTCTAAATGTGTCACCACCACATAAAATGCATCTCCGATTTTTATTTTGTAGGAGCAGATGAAATTTTGACAAAAAATTTATGGGCACGTTGTATAATATGTTTGAATAAATATAAAATGTATATGCAAAGCTTAGGGTTCACCTTTTAGGTTAAAAAGATTAATTTTTATGGTCGAAGAAAGGACAAAGCAGACTTTATTACCATTTTGAGATTTCATAGGTTATAATGCTCAGTGGTTGAATGGTTGAACATATATATAATATAAAAAAGTAGATTGGTACAATCCAACACACAGCCAATATGTAACCACAAAAATTGCAAAAAAACTTCTTTAAAATCTGAACATCCACTCTATAAAATAATCAACAAAAACAATATAAAAGTTAGCTACAGCTGCATGCCAAACATAAAACAGACCATAATTTAGACGCCCACAAAAACAGAATATCAGAAAAACAGAGAAACAGAAGCAACAAAACAAAACCCCCAGAAAAAACTGCAACTGCAGAGAAAAAGAAAGTTGTACACTGGAAGAAAACTGTCAGGAGAGCAGAGTAATATACCAAGCAACTGTAGAAACTACCGAAAACGAGCCTGCAACATACATTGGCCTGAGTGAAGGACCGTTCAAACTAAGATACGCAAACCACAAATCATCATTTAAAAACAAAGAAAAAGCAAATCAAACAGAACTTAGCAAATACACTTGGCAACTAACTAACAAAAACATTAAACGCAATATAAGTTGGAAAATGTTGAGGAAAGCAAAACCATACAACACAATTACCAAAAGGTGTAATTTATGCCTGTGGGAATGTTTTTTTATTTTATACAAACCTACCATGTGTACTCTAAACAAGCGAAACGAACTCTTATCAACCTGCCGACACTCAAAAAAACTCTTACTGTGCAACCATAAAACCTATAGAGACTCTGTATTTATATTATATGTACTGTAGCAATTAAATAATATCCAAATACCCACAGAGCATAGTCACCCAACAACAACTTCATCTACTATCAATTGTGTTTTTACATTATGTTTTTTATATATTTAAAAACACTTACAAACCTATATAACACCAAAGCCACTGCTATGTTTGTGTTATGTTTTACATTGTACGTTTAGCATGTTGATTTTCTTAATGTAAAATTTGAATTCAATATTGTGCCTGAAGAGTGCTGCAGAGGAATGAAACTAATAGTAATTAGTAGCACAATAAAATAATATCTAATTAAATTGCTCTTTTTCTTGATAATATATATATATATTTCTACACAAAGTCTACATTAAAACTTTTTATTGAGCATAAAGCCTTCAAATAAACAGTTTATAGACATGACAGCTTAAATCTATATCAACATCTTAGCAATGCATTAATGGAGTCTGTCAGAGATTCTTCAAGTAGCAAGAAGCAGTGTCTAGTCTAGCTTTTGTATTAGCAGAAATTTTAAGCTAATAATTTTAACAATGTCTTTTACACTCAATTATAAATCTAACAGATGTTGTTTACTAGAATATAATGCAATGAAATATTATAATTAATTTTTTGTTGGGCTTTCATGCAATGTACAATTTTTGAAAGATAATTTCTGATGCTAATTTAAAAAAACAAGACCTAGAAAATTGTCATAACTACATACGTATAAGAGACATAATTTATTTAGTCATATATAAAAAATAATGTTTAGTGATGGTTTTGCAATATATTTACGGTTTACTGGACAAAAAACAACCAATCAGGTAGCTAAGTTACTTGGTAATCACATTGAGATTTGGTATATAAGGGAGAGTGTTGAGATGTGATAAGCACATCAGTACTGAAAATCAGTTATACACTACAAGAGAAACTAAAACTATTACTATGAAGAAGAGCATAGCCTGTGGTCTACTATTGGCAGCAATTATTGCTGTCTGTTTTGATCTGAGTGATGCAACATGTGGACGTAAGTAAAGCAAAGTTCTTATATAGGGTTCAAGTTTAGAATTGCAAATAAAATGTTAATAGATGTAAAACTAAACTGTTGAGAATTTACCAAATTTAATAAGTTCTTGCATTGCTCTTGAAATAAATAAACGTATTAGAACTAATTATTTTTTTACAATTTTAATGAACGGATTAGCAGAAATGTGGAAAATTAAAAAAGCAATAGTTGTATTAATTATTAATGGTTTTTGACTATTGCAAAAATCATCAAACGCTTGTTATAATTGACACAAAATGTTGTCACACATAAAAGATAATACTTGTATCTTACATGACTTGATATTTTGAGTTTAAAATTTTTGGCTCATTCTAAATATATATTTTTTTCAGATGGAGTAAACTGCCCCAGTGGCTATATCTACAATCCACATTCTAGCACCTGCTACAAAATTGTTACGTTGTCAAAGAAATGGAATGATGCCAAAGCCTACTGTGAAGGAAATGGAGACAGACTGGCTGTGTTTGATAGTACTGACTCTATATCCTGGGCTAAACATATGAGGAAAACTCACTCAGGTGAATTCTCATAATTTTTAAAGATATATTGTGGATTTGAGTGCACAATCATATTGGAATAGTTATATATATTATGCTTCTTGAAACGAGCTTTAGTCTAGATTATGGCAAATAACATCAGCAAAATAACAATAATATTATAGTCTTGCATTTAGGATTGCACAAAGCTGCTAGTGAAATACATCTATATTTTATCTTATCTTATATGCAGCATGGAAAGGGCATATCAACAAATACATCTGGATTGGCGGAAGAAACTATCAAGGGGTCTGGCAATGGGATGGGAAACTCGAGAAAGACATAGTTGTAGAGGATTGGTACCCTCAACGTCCCAACAATGCGGGAGGCCCTCAAGACTGTCTCGGTCTATTTGCTAACAATCAGAATCTTCAATGGGATGATGGAACCTGCACTGCTGCGCATTATTTTATGTGTGAAAAATATTAAGTATAAATATACTATATTAAAAGGCTTCAAAAATTATAATTTTTGTTTTTTATTTATTTTTCTTTGCTTTTGGAACTTTTTGTTTGTTTCAAGCATTTTTCTACAACCAATTACTTGGTATATAACATATATATATATATATATATATATATATATATATATATATATATATATATATATATATATATATACAGTGTATATATATATATATATATATATTAAAAAAACTAAAATCTGCTGTAGAACAATATTTAAATAAGTATCATATATAGAGTAGCCTAAACAATCACAACTGGCTAGATATTGCAAAGGAGATAAATACGTTTATTATATGTTAATATGCTGTCATGCACAATAAAGCATGTTTGCATGCGTTTGAATCGAACATCATAAACCATATGTAGAACTCAATCAGGGCCATTTTACTTTCTTTAGTGCACACTCGATCTCTCTGTTTTTTGGCTATTTTTTGCAATTTAGCTGCTAATATACAGAATGTGTTTGCCCTAAACTAATAAAATGCTAAAAAATACAACATAAATAAATAATTAAACTTTTTCTAATTTTGTTGGGCTTTTTATGTTTTCTCTTAAGCTTTTTGCAAATTGGGATATATGAATCCATGATGGTTTTTCATCATGAGCCTCAAACACATACAAATTACCACGCAGTATATATATGACAGTTGAATGCACTTCATCATTGCATGTTTCCCTCTCAGCCTTTTTTCCTTTACATATTTATAACAATCACTAGAAAATACCACGGCCTGGTAAAATTTTATAATGACTTAAAACTAGTTTCAATTTTCAGTCTTAATTTGCTGCACATGGTGTGTAGGGGTAACTGGGTCACAACGGTCATGGGGGTATGAGCCAGTAAATTTATGAGAAAACTTATTGACTTAGATTTGTAATTTTTATTTTAATAGACGAGAAATAAAATAAGTATTCAGCCATTGTGTTTTTAGCATTTGCAGAACCTACATGTTGAAGCAGCAAGTCAAAAACTGTTTTCACTTGACTCTTGTAAATTCTTTAAGATTTTATTATAAACAGCTTTATAACTTTTTATTCCCAAAAGTGACAAGCCTGATTTTTTTGTTGATATTGTTGCCATTGCTTCTCTCTGCCTTGCTCAACTAGCATAACAGCAAATTCTAACATAATTTGGTCAGCTCTGACAGCGTTGGGTGAGTAGCAAATGAGCATATCAGATTACTAAATTGATAGTTTAATGAACAAATTGAATGCAAATTATCCAAAACGTATATCAGCCTGCATGGTTTCCTATAGTAGTGCAATTCTGTAGATGCTTTATTAGATAAGGTTGTAATTGAATAGAAAACGACTATAATTTGTTTAACAGCATCACAAAAAGTTAAAAAAAAATGAAATTCCATTAACCACCTGTTGAATAAGTTTCGTAAGTTCAGTGCTTTGCATCAAAGCACAAATGAAGATAGAATTTAAAAGTTTAATATTGTTCAATGAACTACTTATTTAGTTCATGTCTTTTTTTGTCAATGGTATGCAACTGGATTAGTAATGATAGAAGTTTAAAAGTTTTAGTCAATAGCATTTAAAGGCACTGGAATTCTACAAGTATACAAACTAAGCTAGCTTATTGGTATAATGGTATGTGTGATTGTGTGTGACAAGATGGTGCTGACTTGTAATGTATTACATGTTGATTTATTTGGTACAACTACTATGAATATAAGATGGCAATAGCACTTTGGAATCTATTATAGCAACTATTACTAACCGTTTATAAGCAATAACTATATATACACAAGCATTATATATAGATGCTGACTATGACAATAAGAAGGAAATGCATGATTCACATAGAAATCATTATATAACTACTAATTATAGCTAATAAGAAGTGAACTCTATGTGCCATTATAACACTTATGAACATGCATCTAAACACTAAGTTATCGGTTCACAAGGTTTTTAGTTTTTAAATATACACTGCAAATTTGCAATTGTCAAATTTACAAAATGCAGTTATGAGAGTTTTAAAAAAATTTTCATGGCTGAAACGAGCAAACTAAATTTTCAATACCCTGTATCTAAGAGGTTTTAACTAGATCAGAGAAAATAATTATGATGTAGAGATTTTGTAGTATTATTATCGAAAGGACAACTCCTCAGTCTCCCTCTCCATACATTATGGCACGATGCATATGCTTGCTGCGATGGTGCTAGCCGTGATAGCCATATATATACATACATACATATATATATATATATATATATATATATATATATATATATATATATATATATATATATATATGTATGTATGTGTATATATAATTCTTATAATATAAATTCTTAAAATGATTCAACAAAAACAACTCACGCAAGTTTATCGTTGCTATCCCTGTGAGAAATCTGTGATAGAAAGGGTTTTTGTTAAAAGGAGCTAAGGACTTATTTAAATGAGGCACGGGAACAATTATGACTATGTGCTTTTCCTAACATTACCAATGGCCTTTGTCAGGGCTCGAACCCATGACTTCATGTTTACTAGGCAAACGCTCTAACCCCTAGACCATGGCTGCTCCCTTTTTACAATAATTCAAAGGTTATTTTATTAATGTTTATAAAGATATGTAAAGGTATTAACATTCAAAAATGCTTAAAGAATTGAATTTTAAGTTTTGAAAATTCTTTTTAAAGGTAAGATCAACTATAATGAATTATAATTATTTGCTTTCCGTTAATGCAAAATGTATCTGATATAACTTTAGTTTTGTAAAGACACAATTAGCTGAATATACTCTGCATGAATATATTTATTTTTAAAACAATGCAAAAATTTATCACTTGTCAAAAGAAAACTTCGATCATTATTGAAAGTACATACATGCTATTGTGATGTGACAAACAGAAAGAGTGTTTGAATTATTCTATTAGTTAATATTTTTCACACATAAAATATTCCGCAGAAGTGCAGGTTCCATCATCCCACTTGAGGTCATTACTATCAGCAAATAGACCGAGACAGTCTTGAGGACCTCCTAAATTGTTGGGGCGTTGGGGGTACCAGTCCTCTACAACTATGTCTTTCTTGAGTTTCCCATCCCATTGCCAGACACCATGATAGTTTCTTCCGCCAATCCAAATGTATTTGTTGATATGCCCTTTCCATGCTGCATAAAATAGGGTAAAAATATTTTCTATATTAGCTCTAGCCAATGATCTTTTTTTCTTAAACAAAAATATCGGAGTATTACTTTTATTTCATTGCAATAATATAAACCATTTTTGCTCGAACTATGATAGGGGAGCTATATTTCAATATAAATGTGCACTCAAAAAAGCAAACGTTTTATCATAATATATTTTGAAAGTTATATTATAGTAATTTACCTGAGTGAGTTTTTCTCATGTGTTTAGCCCAAGAAATAGAGTCAGTACTGTCAAACACAGCAAGTCTGTCTCCATTTCCTTCACAGTAGGCTTTGGCATTATCCCAGTTCTTTGACAATGTAACAATTTTGTAGCAGGTGCTAGAATGTGGATTGTGGAGATACCCACTGGGGCAGTTTACTCCATCTGAAAAAATACTCGGGATTAAACTAAACTTTTTAAACATTAAATATCATGTCATTTAGGATAGGGATAATTTTTTTATTAAATATGAAAGAAATTTTTTGTAGATTACAAATGTTTAGTTTTTAATACAGTTCTACTGTCTCATTAACTTTTCAAACTCAAACAAATGTTTTTATTGGACTTAAAAACTATCATTTGTTTTAATACGACAATTTATTGCTCAAACGCTTAGAAACTCATTAAAGTTAGCTTATATGCATAAATATTAGCTAATACTTTGTATATACTATAATATAGTAATTGATGATAAGCATTTAATTAATATTTTCAACTCTGAAATTAGGATTTGATAAGTCCATATTTTACTTACGTCCACAAGTTGCATCACTCAGATCAACAGAGACAGCAAAAACTGCTGCCAATAGTAGACCACAGGCTATGCTCTTCCTCATAGTAATAGTTCTAGTTTCTCTTGTAGTGTAACTGATATTCAGTACTGATTTGTTTATTAAATCTCAACCTTCTCCTTATATACCAAATCTTTAAGCGATTACCATGTAACTCAGCTATCTGATTGGTTGATGTTCTAGGAGCTTCATTACCAAATTATTGCTAAATATAATTTGCAACATAAGTGTTTATAGTGAGTCATAGCAGGATGACTTTAAAATAAAAATAAGATTTGTAAGATAGCTACAATTAATGACAATATGCAGATTGTCTTTTCTTCAGCCCATCAAACTAATCAATTATAGATAAACAGCAAGCAAGTTGTATCAGCTACTTGACTTATGGGGACATAGTGGTGAAAGGTAAAAGTTGAAAGTATACTTTAGTAAGCAACTTGTAGTCAACATATTAAAATCACCCCGTCAAGCTTTTGGTGAAATATTTGCATTTTTACACTATATCAGCATTATTTAAGTTTTAATACCACACTAATAAAGAAAGTAAAATTGTAAAATTGGAACATCCTGTAATGATAATATGTTACAGTTATAGCAGGCTGTTGAAAAATAGTGTATGCTACTTCTGCGTTCATATCGTATTATAGAGATTAATTGTCAGATTTATAGGTCCTTACCCAGTGATCAGTTCCATATTTAATGATCCAGATTATGAGTAATTTGCCTAGTTAATAACTTACTCTTCAAGTGGTAAAAATATAAAGTAGTCATCTGTGTCACATCTTCTATTTTGTAATTATTTTATATTTCAACCTAAGCATTGAAACTAAAGTTCTAATAATCTGTGTTTTATTGGGAAAATCTTTTTTTCATTCAACTGTATGAAGTACAGATAATATTATAATACACAAAGGTGCTATATCTTCATCATGCACATAGATATGCAGTTATTTATGTTGATTCGTGGTAAGATTCGCTTAGCAATATAAATTTGTTTGATTTTTAACTCAAATACTACTCAGTAGTGGCCTGTGGCTTGCAAAAAGCTGAGTTGGTACCTGGTTGAATGAATAGCTGCTTTTATGAAATGTTGGTAAAATTAAATATAAGATCAAAATACTTCATTGGTATTATTGATCACTTGAATTATTTAGTATTATAAGGAGAATATGTATACAAATTTAATTGTAGTTAAAGTTAAAAGAAAGCATTAATTGAAGGTCTATAATATAATATTTATTTTCAATGCAAGAGAGTTGATTCTACGCATTCTACCACCTAATTGATTACACAGTAGCTGATATGGCTATTAAAAGTTAGACTGAAAAAATGAATTGTTTTAAAGATGCCGTTCAAAAAAAATTTCTAAATACCTTAAGTACTATATATGGGAGAAGAAAATTAGAATTTTATTTTCTGATTTGAAGCATATATATATGCGTCATCTCTTAGTGCTTACAATATAATTTTATTAATACCAATAATTAGAGCAGCTGCACTGAGACTAAATGATGAAAGTATAAATTATAGCTTTTCACTAGTAATTTATAATATACATAATATTACTGATGTCATCACGAAAAAATTCATTTTTGTCATGCATCATCACTATAGTTGAGCAACCTGTTACTCAATATATCATATAAACCAGCTATTTTATTGGCTAAAAGATAGCTTGTGTTTTATTGTCAACAATTACTCAGTGACAAGATACCAGCTATTTTATTGGCTAAAAGATAGCTTGTGTTTTATTGTCAACAATTACTCAGTGACAAGATAATTAATGGCATGACTTTTTGACATTAAACCATGTAGAATCCTGTTCTAATGGTTTTTAGTGTAATGAACGATTTGCATATATTAAGTATATCTCGCAGGCCATTAATATTATGTATACCATGTCATTATCATGATCGTTTAGCTATTTGGTATTTGATTGCATCACCTTAATTTAAGGAAAACTTCATCATCAATAAAACTCTGCTGTGCAAGCCAATTAGTATTAGCCTTGTGAGAACATATTAGCCAATAAAATTGCAGACAAATTAATCTGGTAAACAAAGTTCTAAATGTGTCACCACCACATAAAATGCATCTCCGATTTTTATTTTGTAGGAGCAGATGAAATTTTGACAAAAAATTTATGGGCACGTTGTATAATATGTTTGAATAAATATAAAATGTATATGCAAAGCTTAGGGTTCACCTTTTAGGTTAAAAAGATTAATTTTTATGGTCGAAGAAAGGACAAAGCAGACTTTATTACCATTTTGAGATTTCATAGGTTATAATGCTCAGTGGTTGAATGGTTGAACATATATATAATATAAAAAAGTAGATTGGTACAATCCAACACACAGCCAATATGTAACCACAAAAATTGCAAAAAAACTTCTTTAAAATCTGAACATCCACTCTATAAAATAATCAACAAAAACAATATAAAAGTTAGCTACAGCTGCATGCCAAACATAAAACAGACCATAATTTAGACGCCCACAAAAACAGAATATCAGAAAAACAGAGAAACAGAAGCAACAAAACAAAACCCCCAGAAAAAACTGCAACTGCAGAGAAAAAGAAAGTTGTACACTGGAAGAAAACTGTCAGGAGAGCAGAGTAATATACCAAGCAACTGTAGAAACTACCGAAAACGAGCCTGCAACATACATTGGCCTGAGTGAAGGACCGTTCAAACTAAGATACGCAAACCACAAATCATCATTTAAAAACAAAGAAAAAGCAAATCAAACAGAACTTAGCAAATACACTTGGCAACTAACTAACAAAAACATTAAACGCAATATAAGTTGGAAAATGTTGAGGAAAGCAAAACCATACAACACAATTACCAAAAGGTGTAATTTATGCCTGTGGGAATGTTTTTTTATTTTATACAAACCTACCATGTGTACTCTAAACAAGCGAAACGAACTCTTATCAACCTGCCGACACTCAAAAAAACTCTTACTGTGCAACCATAAAACCTATAGAGACTCTGTATTTATATTATATGTACTGTAGCAATTAAATAATATCCAAATACCCACAGAGCATAGTCACCCAACAACAACTTCATCTACTATCAATTGTGTTTTTACATTATGTTTTTTATATATTTAAAAACACTTACAAACCTATATAACACCAAAGCCACTGCTATGTTTGTGTTATGTTTTACATTGTACGTTTAGCATGTTGATTTTCTTAATGTAAAATTTGAATTCAATATTGTGCCTGAAGAGTGCTGCAGAGGAATGAAACTAATAGTAATTAGTAGCACAATAAAATAATATCTAATTAAATTGCTCTTTTTCTTGATAATATATATATATATTTCTACACAAAGTCTACATTAAAACTTTTTATTGAGCATAAAGCCTTCAAATAAACAGTTTATAGACATGACAGCTTAAATCTATATCAACATCTTAGCAATGCATTAATGGAGTCTGTCAGAGATTCTTCAAGTAGCAAGAAGCAGTGTCTAGTCTAGCTTTTGTATTAGCAGAAATTTTAAGCTAATAATTTTAACAATGTCTTTTACACTCAATTATAAATCTAACAGATGTTGTTTACTAGAATATAATGCAATGAAATATTATAATTAATTTTTTGTTGGGCTTTCATGCAATGTACAATTTTTGAAAGATAATTTCTGATGCTAATTTAAAAAAACAAGACCTAGAAAATTGTCATAACTACATACGTATAAGAGACATAATTTATTTAGTCATATATAAAAAATAATGTTTAGTGATGGTTTTGCAATATATTTACGGTTTACTGGACAAAAAACAACCAATCAGGTAGCTAAGTTACTTGGTAATCACATTGAGATTTGGTATATAAGGGAGAGTGTTGAGATGTGATAAGCACATCAGTACTGAAAATCAGTTATACACTACAAGAGAAACTAAAACTATTACTATGAAGAAGAGCATAGCCTGTGGTCTACTATTGGCAGCAATTATTGCTGTCTGTTTTGATCTGAGTGATGCAACATGTGGACGTAAGTAAAGCAAAGTTCTTATATAGGGTTCAAGTTTAGAATTGCAAATAAAATGTTAATAGATGTAAAACTAAACTGTTGAGAATTTACCAAATTTAATAAGTTCTTGCATTGCTCTTGAAATAAATAAACGTATTAGAACTAATTATTTTTTTACAATTTTAATGAACGGATTAGCAGAAATGTGGAAAATTAAAAAAGCAATAGTTGTATTAATTATTAATGGTTTTTGACTATTGCAAAAATCATCAAACGCTTGTTATAATTGACACAAAATGTTGTCACACATAAAAGATAATACTTGTATCTTACATGACTTGATATTTTGAGTTTAAAATTTTTGGCTCATTCTAAATATATATTTTTTTCAGATGGAGTAAACTGCCCCAGTGGCTATATCTACAATCCACATTCTAGCACCTGCTACAAAATTGTTACGTTGTCAAAGAAATGGAATGATGCCAAAGCCTACTGTGAAGGAAATGGAGACAGACTGGCTGTGTTTGATAGTACTGACTCTATATCCTGGGCTAAACATATGAGGAAAACTCACTCAGGTGAATTCTCATAATTTTTAAAGATATATTGTGGATTTGAGTGCACAATCATATTGGAATAGTTATATATATTATGCTTCTTGAAACGAGCTTTAGTCTAGATTATGGCAAATAACATCAGCAAAATAACAATAATATTATAGTCTTGCATTTAGGATTGCACAAAGCTGCTAGTGAAATACATCTATATTTTATCTTATCTTATATGCAGCATGGAAAGGGCATATCAACAAATACATCTGGATTGGCGGAAGAAACTATCAAGGGGTCTGGCAATGGGATGGGAAACTCGAGAAAGACATAGTTGTAGAGGATTGGTACCCTCAACGTCCCAACAATGCGGGAGGCCCTCAAGACTGTCTCGGTCTATTTGCTAACAATCAGAATCTTCAATGGGATGATGGAACCTGCACTGCTGCGCATTATTTTATGTGTGAAAAATATTAAGTATAAATATACTATATTAAAAGGCTTCAAAAATTATAATTTTTGTTTTTTATTTATTTTTCTTTGCTTTTGGAACTTTTTGTTTGTTTCAAGCATTTTTCTACAACCAATTACTTGGTATATAACATATATATATATATATATATATATATATATATATATATATATATATATATATATATATATATATACAGTGTATATATATATATATATATATATTAAAAAAACTAAAATCTGCTGTAGAACAATATTTAAATAAGTATCATATATAGAGTAGCCTAAACAATCACAACTGGCTAGATATTGCAAAGGAGATAAATACGTTTATTATATGTTAATATGCTGTCATGCACAATAAAGCATGTTTGCATGCGTTTGAATCGAACATCATAAACCATATGTAGAACTCAATCAGGGCCATTTTACTTTCTTTAGTGCACACTCGATCTCTCTGTTTTTTGGCTATTTTTTGCAATTTAGCTGCTAATATACAGAATGTGTTTGCCCTAAACTAATAAAATGCTAAAAAATACAACATAAATAAATAATTAAACTTTTTCTAATTTTGTTGGGCTTTTTATGTTTTCTCTTAAGCTTTTTGCAAATTGGGATATATGAATCCATGATGGTTTTTCATCATGAGCCTCAAACACATACAAATTACCACGCAGTATATATATGACAGTTGAATGCACTTCATCATTGCATGTTTCCCTCTCAGCCTTTTTTCCTTTACATATTTATAACAATCACTAGAAAATACCACGGCCTGGTAAAATTTTATAATGACTTAAAACTAGTTTCAATTTTCAGTCTTAATTTGCTGCACATGGTGTGTAGGGGTAACTGGGTCACAACGGTCATGGGGGTATGAGCCAGTAAATTTATGAGAAAACTTATTGACTTAGATTTGTAATTTTTACTTTAATAGACGAGAAATAAAATAAGTATTCAGCCATTGTGTTTTTAGCATTTGCAGAACCTACATGTTGAAGCAGCAAGTCAAAAACTGTTTTCACTTGACTCTTGTAAATTCTTTAAGATTTTATTATAAACAGCTTTATAACTTTTTATTCCCAAAAGTGACAAGCCTGATTTTTTTGTTGATATTGTTGCCATTGCTTCTCTCTGCCTTGCTCAACTAGCATAACAGCAAATTCTAACATAATTTGGTCAGCTCTGACAGCGTTGGGTGAGTAGCAAATGAGCATATCAGATTACTAAATTGATAGTTTAATGAACAAATTGAATGCAAATTATCCAAAACGTATATCAGCCTGCATGGTTTCCTATAGTAGTGCAATTCTGTAGATGCTTTATTAGATAAGGTTGTAATTGAATAGAAAACGACTATAATTTGTTTAACAGCATCACAAAAAGTTAAAAAAAAATGAAATTCCATTAACCACCTGTTGAATAAGTTTCGTAAGTTCAGTGCTTTGCATCAAAGCACAAATGAAGATAGAATTTAAAAGTTTAATATTGTTCAATGAACTACTTATTTAGTTCATGTCTTTTTTTGTCAATGGTATGCAACTGGATTAGTAATGATAGAAGTTTAAAAGTTTTAGTCAATAGCATTTAAAGGCACTGGAATTCTACAAGTATACAAACTAAGCTAGCTTATTGGTATAATGGTATGTGTGATTGTGTGTGACAAGATGGTGCTGACTTGTAATGTATTACATGTTGATTTATTTGGTACAACTACTATGAATATAAGATGGCAATAGCACTTTGGAATCTATTATAGCAACTATTACTAACCGTTTATAAGCAATAACTATATATACACAAGCATTATATATAGATGCTGACTATGACAATAAGAAGGAAATGCATGATTCACATAGAAATCATTATATAACTACTAATTATAGCTAATAAGAAGTGAACTCTATGTGCCATTATAACACTTATGAACATGCATCTAAACACTAAGTTATCGGTTCACAAGGTTTTTAGTTTTTAAATATACACTGCAAATTTGCAATTGTCAAATTTACAAAATGCAGTTATGAGAGTTTTAAAAAAATTTTCATGGCTGAAACGAGCAAACTAAATTTTCAATACCCTGTATCTAAGAGGTTTTAACTAGATCAGAGAAAATAATTATGATGTAGAGATTTTGTAGTATTATTATCGAAAGGACAACTCCTCAGTCTCCCTCTCCATACATTATGGCACGATGCATATGCTTGCTGCGATGGTGCTAGCCGTGATAGCCATATATATACATACATACTATATATATATATATATATATATATATATATATATATATATATATATATATATATATATATATATATATATATATATATATATATATATATATATATATATATATATATATATATATATATATATGTATGTATGTGTATATATAATTCTTATAATATAAATTCTTAAAATGATTCAACAAAAACAACTCACGCAAGTTTATCGTTGCTATCCCTGTGAGAAATCTGTGATAGAAAGGGTTTTTGTTAAAAGGAGCTAAGGACTTATTTAAATGAGGCACGGGAACAATTATGACTATGTGCTTTTCCTAACATTACCAATGGCCTTTGTCAGGGCTCGAACCCATGACTTCATGTTTACTAGGCAAACGCTCTAACCCCTAGACCATGGCTGCTCCCTTTTTACAATAATTCAAAGGTTATTTTATTAATGTTTATAAAGATATGTAAAGGTATTAACATTCAAAAATGCTTAAAGAATTGAATTTTAAGTTTTGAAAATTCTTTTTAAAGGTAAGATCAACTATAATGAATTATAATTATTTGCTTTCCGTTAATGCAAAATGTATCTGATATAACTTTAGTTTTGTAAAGACACAATTAGCTGAATATACTCTGCATGAATATATTTATTTTTAAAACAATGCAAAAATTTATCACTTGTCAAAAGAAAACTTCGATCATTATTGAAAGTACATACATGCTATTGTGATGTGACAAACAGAAAGAGTGTTTGAATTATTCTATTAGTTAATATTTTTCACACATAAAATATTCCGCAGAAGTGCAGGTTCCATCATCCCACTTGAGGTCATTACTATCAGCAAATAGACCGAGACAGTCTTGAGGACCTCCTAAATTGTTGGGGCGTTGGGGGTACCAGTCCTCTACAACTATGTCTTTCTTGAGTTTCCCATCCCATTGCCAGACACCATGATAGTTTCTTCCGCCAATCCAAATGTATTTGTTGATATGCCCTTTCCATGCTGCATAAAATAGGGTAAAAATATTTTCTATATTAGCTCTAGCCAATGATCTTTTTTTCTTAAACAAAAATATCGGAGTATTACTTTTATTTCATTGCAATAATATAAACCATTTTTGCTCGAACTATGATAGGGGAGCTATATTTCAATATAAATGTGCACTCAAAAAAGCAAACGTTTTATCATAATATATTTTGAAAGTTATATTATAGTAATTTACCTGAGTGAGTTTTTCTCATGTGTTTAGCCCAAGAAATAGAGTCAGTACTGTCAAACACAGCAAGTCTGTCTCCATTTCCTTCACAGTAGGCTTTGGCATTATCCCAGTTCTTTGACAATGTAACAATTTTGTAGCAGGTGCTAGAATGTGGATTGTGGAGATACCCACTGGGGCAGTTTACTCCATCTGAAAAAATACTCGGGATTAAACTAAACTTTTTAAACATTAAATATCATGTCATTTAGGATAGGGATAATTTTTTTATTAAATATGAAAGAAATTTTTTGTAGATTACAAATGTTTAGTTTTTAATACAGTTCTACTGTCTCATTAACTTTTCAAACTCAAACAAATGTTTTTATTGGACTTAAAAACTATCATTTGTTTTAATACGACAATTTATTGCTCAAACGCTTAGAAACTCATTAAAGTTAGCTTATATGCATAAATATTAGCTAATACTTTGTATATACTATAATATAGTAATTGATGATAAGCATTTAATTAATATTTTCAACTCTGAAATTAGGATTTGATAAGTCCATATTTTACTTACGTCCACAAGTTGCATCACTCAGATCAACAGAGACAGCAAAAACTGCTGCCAATAGTAGACCACAGGCTATGCTCTTCCTCATAGTAATAGTTCTAGTTTCTCTTGTAGTGTAACTGATATTCAGTACTGATTTGTTTATTAAATCTCAACCTTCTCCTTATATACCAAATCTTTAAGCGATTACCATGTAACTCAGCTATCTGATTGGTTGATGTTCTAGGAGCTTCATTACCAAATTATTGCTAAATATAATTTGCAACATAAGTGTTTATAGTGAGTCATAGCAGGATGACTTTAAAATAAAAATAAGATTTGTAAGATAGCTACAATTAATGACAATATGCAGATTGTCTTTTCTTCAGCCCATCAAACTAATCAATTATAGATAAACAGCAAGCAAGTTGTATCAGCTACTTGACTTATGGGGACATAGTGGTGAAAGGTAAAAGTTGAAAGTATACTTTAGTAAGCAACTTGTAGTCAACATATTAAAATCACCCCGTCAAGCTTTTGGTGAAATATTTGCATTTTTACACTATATCAGCATTATTTAAGTTTTAATACCACACTAATAAAGAAAGTAAAATTGTAAAATTGGAACATCCTGTAATGATAATATGTTACAGTTATAGCAGGCTGTTGAAAAATAGTGTATGCTACTTCTGCGTTCATATCGTATTATAGAGATTAATTGTCAGATTTATAGGTCCTTACCCAGTGATCAGTTCCATATTTAATGATCCAGATTATGAGTAATTTGCCTAGTTAATAACTTACTCTTCAAGTGGTAAAAATATAAAGTAGTCATCTGTGTCACATCTTCTATTTTGTAATTATTTTATATTTCAACCTAAGCATTGAAACTAAAGTTCTAATAATCTGTGTTTTATTGGGAAAATCTTTTTTTCATTCAACTGTATGAAGTACAGATAATATTATAATACACAAAGGTGCTATATCTTCATCATGCACATAGATATGCAGTTATTTATGTTGATTCGTGGTAAGATTCGCTTAGCAATATAAATTTGTTTGATTTTTAACTCAAATACTACTCAGTAGTGGCCTGTGGCTTGCAAAAAGCTGAGTTGGTACCTGGTTGAATGAATAGCTGCTTTTATGAAATGTTGGTAAAATTAAATATAAGATCAAAATACTTCATTGGTATTATTGATCACTTGAATTATTTAGTATTATAAGGAGAATATGTATACAAATTTAATTGTAGTTAAAGTTAAAAGAAAGCATTAATTGAAGGTCTATAATATAATATTTATTTTCAATGCAAGAGAGTTGATTCTACGCATTCTACCACCTAATTGATTACACAGTAGCTGATATGGCTATTAAAAGTTAGACTGAAAAAATGAATTGTTTTAAAGATGCCGTTCAAAAAAAATTTCTAAATACCTTAAGTACTATATATGGGAGAAGAAAATTAGAATTTTATTTTCTGATTTGAAGCATATATATATGCGTCATCTCTTAGTGCTTACAATATAATTTTATTAATACCAATAATTAGAGCAGCTGCACTGAGACTAAATGATGAAAGTATAAATTATAGCTTTTCACTAGTAATTTATAATATACATAATATTACTGATGTCATCACGAAAAAATTCATTTTTGTCATGCATCATCACTATAGTTGAGCAACCTGTTACTCAATATATCATATAAACCAGCTATTTTATTGGCTAAAAGATAGCTTGTGTTTTATTGTCAACAATTACTCAGTGACAAGATAATTAATGGCATGACTTTTTGACATTAAACCATGTAGAATCCTGTTCTAATGGTTTTTAGTGTAATGAACGATTTGCATATATTAAGTATATCTCGCAGGCCATTAATATTATGTATACCATGTCATTATCATGATCGTTTAGCTATTTGGTATTTGATTGCATCACCTTAATTTAAGGAAAACTTCATCATCAATAAAACTCTGCTGTGCAAGCCAATTAGTATTAGCCTTGTGAGAACATATTAGCCAATAAAATTGCAGACAAATTAATCTGGTAAACAAAGTTCTAAATGTGTCACCACCACATAAAATGCATCTCCGATTTTTATTTTGTAGGAGCAGATGAAATTTTGACAAAAAATTTATGGGCACGTTGTATAATATGTTTGAATAAATATAAAATGTATATGCAAAGCTTAGGGTTCACCTTTTAGGTTAAAAAGATTAATTTTTATGGTCGAAGAAAGGACAAAGCAGACTTTATTACCATTTTGAGATTTCATAGGTTATAATGCTCAGTGGTTGAATGGTTGAACATATATATAATATAAAAAAGTAGATTGGTACAATCCAACACACAGCCAATATGTAACCACAAAAATTGCAAAAAAACTTCTTTAAAATCTGAACATCCACTCTATAAAATAATCAACAAAAACAATATAAAAGTTAGCTACAGCTGCATGCCAAACATAAAACAGACCATAATTTAGACGCCCACAAAAACAGAATATCAGAAAAACAGAGAAACAGAAGCAACAAAACAAAACCCCCAGAAAAAACTGCAACTGCAGAGAAAAAGAAAGTTGTACACTGGAAGAAAACTGTCAGGAGAGCAGAGTAATATACCAAGCAACTGTAGAAACTACCGAAAACGAGCCTGCAACATACATTGGCCTGAGTGAAGGACCGTTCAAACTAAGATACGCAAACCACAAATCATCATTTAAAAACAAAGAAAAAGCAAATCAAACAGAACTTAGCAAATACACTTGGCAACTAACTAACAAAAACATTAAACGCAATATAAGTTGGAAAATGTTGAGGAAAGCAAAACCATACAACACAATTACCAAAAGGTGTAATTTATGCCTGTGGGAATGTTTTTTTATTTTATACAAACCTACCATGTGTACTCTAAACAAGCGAAACGAACTCTTATCAACCTGCCGACACTCAAAAAAACTCTTACTGTGCAACCATAAAACCTATAGAGACTCTGTATTTATATTATATGTACTGTAGCAATTAAATAATATCCAAATACCCACAGAGCATAGTCACCCAACAACAACTTCATCTACTATCAATTGTGTTTTTACATTATGTTTTTTATATATTTAAAAACACTTACAAACCTATATAACACCAAAGCCACTGCTATGTTTGTGTTATGTTTTACATTGTACGTTTAGCATGTTGATTTTCTTAATGTAAAATTTGAATTCAATATTGTGCCTGAAGAGTGCTGCAGAGGAATGAAACTAATAGTAATTAGTAGCACAATAAAATAATATCTAATTAAATTGCTCTTTTTCTTGATAATATATATATATATTTCTACACAAAGTCTACATTAAAACTTTTTATTGAGCATAAAGCCTTCAAATAAACAGTTTATAGACATGACAGCTTAAATCTATATCAACATCTTAGCAATGCATTAATGGAGTCTGTCAGAGATTCTTCAAGTAGCAAGAAGCAGTGTCTAGTCTAGCTTTTGTATTAGCAGAAATTTTAAGCTAATAATTTTAACAATGTCTTTTACACTCAATTATAAATCTAACAGATGTTGTTTACTAGAATATAATGCAATGAAATATTATAATTAATTTTTTGTTGGGCTTTCATGCAATGTACAATTTTTGAAAGATAATTTCTGATGCTAATTTAAAAAAACAAGACCTAGAAAATTGTCATAACTACATACGTATAAGAGACATAATTTATTTAGTCATATATAAAAAATAATGTTTAGTGATGGTTTTGCAATATATTTACGGTTTACTGGACAAAAAACAACCAATCAGGTAGCTAAGTTACTTGGTAATCACATTGAGATTTGGTATATAAGGGAGAGTGTTGAGATGTGATAAGCACATCAGTACTGAAAATCAGTTATACACTACAAGAGAAACTAAAACTATTACTATGAAGAAGAGCATAGCCTGTGGTCTACTATTGGCAGCAATTATTGCTGTCTGTTTTGATCTGAGTGATGCAACATGTGGACGTAAGTAAAGCAAAGTTCTTATATAGGGTTCAAGTTTAGAATTGCAAATAAAATGTTAATAGATGTAAAACTAAACTGTTGAGAATTTACCAAATTTAATAAGTTCTTGCATTGCTCTTGAAATAAATAAACGTATTAGAACTAATTATTTTTTTACAATTTTAATGAACGGATTAGCAGAAATGTGGAAAATTAAAAAAGCAATAGTTGTATTAATTATTAATGGTTTTTGACTATTGCAAAAATCATCAAACGCTTGTTATAATTGACACAAAATGTTGTCACACATAAAAGATAATACTTGTATCTTACATGACTTGATATTTTGAGTTTAAAATTTTTGGCTCATTCTAAATATATATTTTTTTCAGATGGAGTAAACTGCCCCAGTGGCTATATCTACAATCCACATTCTAGCACCTGCTACAAAATTGTTACGTTGTCAAAGAAATGGAATGATGCCAAAGCCTACTGTGAAGGAAATGGAGACAGACTGGCTGTGTTTGATAGTACTGACTCTATATCCTGGGCTAAACATATGAGGAAAACTCACTCAGGTGAATTCTCATAATTTTTAAAGATATATTGTGGATTTGAGTGCACAATCATATTGGAATAGTTATATATATTATGCTTCTTGAAACGAGCTTTAGTCTAGATTATGGCAAATAACATCAGCAAAATAACAATAATATTATAGTCTTGCATTTAGGATTGCACAAAGCTGCTAGTGAAATACATCTATATTTTATCTTATCTTATATGCAGCATGGAAAGGGCATATCAACAAATACATCTGGATTGGCGGAAGAAACTATCAAGGGGTCTGGCAATGGGATGGGAAACTCGAGAAAGACATAGTTGTAGAGGATTGGTACCCTCAACGTCCCAACAATGCGGGAGGCCCTCAAGACTGTCTCGGTCTATTTGCTAACAATCAGAATCTTCAATGGGATGATGGAACCTGCACTGCTGCGCATTATTTTATGTGTGAAAAATATTAAGTATAAATATACTATATTAAAAGGCTTCAAAAATTATAATTTTTGTTTTTTATTTATTTTTCTTTGCTTTTGGAACTTTTTGTTTGTTTCAAGCATTTTTCTACAACCAATTACTTGGTATATAACATATATATATATATATATATATATATATATATATATATATATATATATATATATATATATATACAGTGTATATATATATATATATATATATTAAAAAAACTAAAATCTGCTGTAGAACAATATTTAAATAAGTATCATATATAGAGTAGCCTAAACAATCACAACTGGCTAGATATTGCAAAGGAGATAAATACGTTTATTATATGTTAATATGCTGTCATGCACAATAAAGCATGTTTGCATGCGTTTGAATCGAACATCATAAACCATATGTAGAACTCAATCAGGGCCATTTTACTTTCTTTAGTGCACACTCGATCTCTCTGTTTTTTGGCTATTTTTTGCAATTTAGCTGCTAATATACAGAATGTGTTTGCCCTAAACTAATAAAATGCTAAAAAATACAACATAAATAAATAATTAAACTTTTTCTAATTTTGTTGGGCTTTTTATGTTTTCTCTTAAGCTTTTTGCAAATTGGGATATATGAATCCATGATGGTTTTTCATCATGAGCCTCAAACACATACAAATTACCACGCAGTATATATATGACAGTTGAATGCACTTCATCATTGCATGTTTCCCTCTCAGCCTTTTTTCCTTTACATATTTATAACAATCACTAGAAAATACCACGGCCTGGTAAAATTTTATAATGACTTAAAACTAGTTTCAATTTTCAGTCTTAATTTGCTGCACATGGTGTGTAGGGGTAACTGGGTCACAACGGTCATGGGGGTATGAGCCAGTAAATTTATGAGAAAACTTATTGACTTAGATTTGTAATTTTTATTTTAATAGACGAGAAATAAAATAAGTATTCAGCCATTGTGTTTTTAGCATTTGCAGAACCTACATGTTGAAGCAGCAAGTCAAAAACTGTTTTCACTTGACTCTTGTAAATTCTTTAAGATTTTATTATAAACAGCTTTATAACTTTTTATTCCCAAAAGTGACAAGCCTGATTTTTTTGTTGATATTGTTGCCATTGCTTCTCTCTGCCTTGCTCAACTAGCATAACAGCAAATTCTAACATAATTTGGTCAGCTCTGACAGCGTTGGGTGAGTAGCAAATGAGCATATCAGATTACTAAATTGATAGTTTAATGAACAAATTGAATGCAAATTATCCAAAACGTATATCAGCCTGCATGGTTTCCTATAGTAGTGCAATTCTGTAGATGCTTTATTAGATAAGGTTGTAATTGAATAGAAAACGACTATAATTTGTTTAACAGCATCACAAAAAGTTAAAAAAAAATGAAATTCCATTAACCACCTGTTGAATAAGTTTCGTAAGTTCAGTGCTTTGCATCAAAGCACAAATGAAGATAGAATTTAAAAGTTTAATATTGTTCAATGAACTACTTATTTAGTTCATGTCTTTTTTTGTCAATGGTATGCAACTGGATTAGTAATGATAGAAGTTTAAAAGTTTTAGTCAATAGCATTTAAAGGCACTGGAATTCTACAAGTATACAAACTAAGCTAGCTTATTGGTATAATGGTATGTGTGATTGTGTGTGACAAGATGGTGCTGACTTGTAATGTATTACATGTTGATTTATTTGGTACAACTACTATGAATATAAGATGGCAATAGCACTTTGGAATCTATTATAGCAACTATTACTAACCGTTTATAAGCAATAACTATATATACACAAGCATTATATATAGATGCTGACTATGACAATAAGAAGGAAATGCATGATTCACATAGAAATCATTATATAACTACTAATTATAGCTAATAAGAAGTGAACTCTATGTGCCATTATAACACTTATGAACATGCATCTAAACACTAAGTTATCGGTTCACAAGGTTTTTAGTTTTTAAATATACACTGCAAATTTGCAATTGTCAAATTTACAAAATGCAGTTATGAGAGTTTTAAAAAAATTTTCATGGCTGAAACGAGCAAACTAAATTTTCAATACCCTGTATCTAAGAGGTTTTAACTAGATCAGAGAAAATAATTATGATGTAGAGATTTTGTAGTATTATTATCGAAAGGACAACTCCTCAGTCTCCCTCTCCATACATTATGGCACGATGCATATGCTTGCTGCGATGGTGCTAGCCGTGATAGCCATATATATACATACATACATATATATATATATATATATATATATATATATATATATATATATATATATATATATATATGTATGTATGTGTATATATAATTCTTATAATATAAATTCTTAAAATGATTCAACAAAAACAACTCACGCAAGTTTATCGTTGCTATCCCTGTGAGAAATCTGTGATAGAAAGGGTTTTTGTTAAAAGGAGCTAAGGACTTATTTAAATGAGGCACGGGAACAATTATGACTATGTGCTTTTCCTAACATTACCAATGGCCTTTGTCAGGGCTCGAACCCATGACTTCATGTTTACTAGGCAAACGCTCTAACCCCTAGACCATGGCTGCTCCCTTTTTACAATAATTCAAAGGTTATTTTATTAATGTTTATAAAGATATGTAAAGGTATTAACATTCAAAAATGCTTAAAGAATTGAATTTTAAGTTTTGAAAATTCTTTTTAAAGGTAAGATCAACTATAATGAATTATAATTATTTGCTTTCCGTTAATGCAAAATGTATCTGATATAACTTTAGTTTTGTAAAGACACAATTAGCTGAATATACTCTGCATGAATATATTTATTTTTAAAACAATGCAAAAATTTATCACTTGTCAAAAGAAAACTTCGATCATTATTGAAAGTACATACATGCTATTGTGATGTGACAAACAGAAAGAGTGTTTGAATTATTCTATTAGTTAATATTTTTCACACATAAAATATTCCGCAGAAGTGCAGGTTCCATCATCCCACTTGAGGTCATTACTATCAGCAAATAGACCGAGACAGTCTTGAGGACCTCCTAAATTGTTGGGGCGTTGGGGGTACCAGTCCTCTACAACTATGTCTTTCTTGAGTTTCCCATCCCATTGCCAGACACCATGATAGTTTCTTCCGCCAATCCAAATGTATTTGTTGATATGCCCTTTCCATGCTGCATAAAATAGGGTAAAAATATTTTCTATATTAGCTCTAGCCAATGATCTTTTTTTCTTAAACAAAAATATCGGAGTATTACTTTTATTTCATTGCAATAATATAAACCATTTTTGCTCGAACTATGATAGGGGAGCTATATTTCAATATAAATGTGCACTCAAAAAAGCAAACGTTTTATCATAATATATTTTGAAAGTTATATTATAGTAATTTACCTGAGTGAGTTTTTCTCATGTGTTTAGCCCAAGAAATAGAGTCAGTACTGTCAAACACAGCAAGTCTGTCTCCATTTCCTTCACAGTAGGCTTTGGCATTATCCCAGTTCTTTGACAATGTAACAATTTTGTAGCAGGTGCTAGAATGTGGATTGTGGAGATACCCACTGGGGCAGTTTACTCCATCTGAAAAAATACTCGGGATTAAACTAAACTTTTTAAACATTAAATATCATGTCATTTAGGATAGGGATAATTTTTTTATTAAATATGAAAGAAATTTTTTGTAGATTACAAATGTTTAGTTTTTAATACAGTTCTACTGTCTCATTAACTTTTCAAACTCAAACAAATGTTTTTATTGGACTTAAAAACTATCATTTGTTTTAATACGACAATTTATTGCTCAAACGCTTAGAAACTCATTAAAGTTAGCTTATATGCATAAATATTAGCTAATACTTTGTATATACTATAATATAGTAATTGATGATAAGCATTTAATTAATATTTTCAACTCTGAAATTAGGATTTGATAAGTCCATATTTTACTTACGTCCACAAGTTGCATCACTCAGATCAACAGAGACAGCAAAAACTGCTGCCAATAGTAGACCACAGGCTATGCTCTTCCTCATAGTAATAGTTCTAGTTTCTCTTGTAGTGTAACTGATATTCAGTACTGATTTGTTTATTAAATCTCAACCTTCTCCTTATATACCAAATCTTTAAGCGATTACCATGTAACTCAGCTATCTGATTGGTTGATGTTCTAGGAGCTTCATTACCAAATTATTGCTAAATATAATTTGCAACATAAGTGTTTATAGTGAGTCATAGCAGGATGACTTTAAAATAAAAATAAGATTTGTAAGATAGCTACAATTAATGACAATATGCAGATTGTCTTTTCTTCAGCCCATCAAACTAATCAATTATAGATAAACAGCAAGCAAGTTGTATCAGCTACTTGACTTATGGGGACATAGTGGTGAAAGGTAAAAGTTGAAAGTATACTTTAGTAAGCAACTTGTAGTCAACATATTAAAATCACCCCGTCAAGCTTTTGGTGAAATATTTGCATTTTTACACTATATCAGCATTATTTAAGTTTTAATACCACACTAATAAAGAAAGTAAAATTGTAAAATTGGAACATCCTGTAATGATAATATGTTACAGTTATAGCAGGCTGTTGAAAAATAGTGTATGCTACTTCTGCGTTCATATCGTATTATAGAGATTAATTGTCAGATTTATAGGTCCTTACCCAGTGATCAGTTCCATATTTAATGATCCAGATTATGAGTAATTTGCCTAGTTAATAACTTACTCTTCAAGTGGTAAAAATATAAAGTAGTCATCTGTGTCACATCTTCTATTTTGTAATTATTTTATATTTCAACCTAAGCATTGAAACTAAAGTTCTAATAATCTGTGTTTTATTGGGAAAATCTTTTTTTCATTCAACTGTATGAAGTACAGATAATATTATAATACACAAAGGTGCTATATCTTCATCATGCACATAGATATGCAGTTATTTATGTTGATTCGTGGTAAGATTCGCTTAGCAATATAAATTTGTTTGATTTTTAACTCAAATACTACTCAGTAGTGGCCTGTGGCTTGCAAAAAGCTGAGTTGGTACCTGGTTGAATGAATAGCTGCTTTTATGAAATGTTGGTAAAATTAAATATAAGATCAAAATACTTCATTGGTATTATTGATCACTTGAATTATTTAGTATTATAAGGAGAATATGTATACAAATTTAATTGTAGTTAAAGTTAAAAGAAAGCATTAATTGAAGGTCTATAATATAATATTTATTTTCAATGCAAGAGAGTTGATTCTACGCATTCTACCACCTAATTGATTACACAGTAGCTGATATGGCTATTAAAAGTTAGACTGAAAAAATGAATTGTTTTAAAGATGCCGTTCAAAAAAAATTTCTAAATACCTTAAGTACTATATATGGGAGAAGAAAATTAGAATTTTATTTTCTGATTTGAAGCATATATATATGCGTCATCTCTTAGTGCTTACAATATAATTTTATTAATACCAATAATTAGAGCAGCTGCACTGAGACTAAATGATGAAAGTATAAATTATAGCTTTTCACTAGTAATTTATAATATACATAATATTACTGATGTCATCACGAAAAAATTCATTTTTGTCATGCATCATCACTATAGTTGAGCAACCTGTTACTCAATATATCATATAAACCAGCTATTTTATTGGCTAAAAGATAGCTTGTGTTTTATTGTCAACAATTACTCAGTGACAAGATAATTAATGGCATGACTTTTTGACATTAAACCATGTAGAATCCTGTTCTAATGGTTTTTAGTGTAATGAACGATTTGCATATATTAAGTATATCTCGCAGGCCATTAATATTATGTATACCATGTCATTATCATGATCGTTTAGCTATTTGGTATTTGATTGCATCACCTTAATTTAAGGAAAACTTCATCATCAATAAAACTCTGCTGTGCAAGCCAATTAGTATTAGCCTTGTGAGAACATATTAGCCAATAAAATTGCAGACAAATTAATCTGGTAAACAAAGTTCTAAATGTGTCACCACCACATAAAATGCATCTCCGATTTTTATTTTGTAGGAGCAGATGAAATTTTGACAAAAAATTTATGGGCACGTTGTATAATATGTTTGAATAAATATAAAATGTATATGCAAAGCTTAGGGTTCACCTTTTAGGTTAAAAAGATTAATTTTTATGGTCGAAGAAAGGACAAAGCAGACTTTATTACCATTTTGAGATTTCATAGGTTATAATGCTCAGTGGTTGAATGGTTGAACATATATATAATATAAAAAAGTAGATTGGTACAATCCAACACACAGCCAATATGTAACCACAAAAATTGCAAAAAAACTTCTTTAAAATCTGAACATCCACTCTATAAAATAATCAACAAAAACAATATAAAAGTTAGCTACAGCTGCATGCCAAACATAAAACAGACCATAATTTAGACGCCCACAAAAACAGAATATCAGAAAAACAGAGAAACAGAAGCAACAAAACAAAACCCCCAGAAAAAACTGCAACTGCAGAGAAAAAGAAAGTTGTACACTGGAAGAAAACTGTCAGGAGAGCAGAGTAATATACCAAGCAACTGTAGAAACTACCGAAAACGAGCCTGCAACATACATTGGCCTGAGTGAAGGACCGTTCAAACTAAGATACGCAAACCACAAATCATCATTTAAAAACAAAGAAAAAGCAAATCAAACAGAACTTAGCAAATACACTTGGCAACTAACTAACAAAAACATTAAACGCAATATAAGTTGGAAAATGTTGAGGAAAGCAAAACCATACAACACAATTACCAAAAGGTGTAATTTATGCCTGTGGGAATGTTTTTTTATTTTATACAAACCTACCATGTGTACTCTAAACAAGCGAAACGAACTCTTATCAACCTGCCGACACTCAAAAAAACTCTTACTGTGCAACCATAAAACCTATAGAGACTCTGTATTTATATTATATGTACTGTAGCAATTAAATAATATCCAAATACCCACAGAGCATAGTCACCCAACAACAACTTCATCTACTATCAATTGTGTTTTTACATTATGTTTTTTATATATTTAAAAACACTTACAAACCTATATAACACCAAAGCCACTGCTATGTTTGTGTTATGTTTTACATTGTACGTTTAGCATGTTGATTTTCTTAATGTAAAATTTGAATTCAATATTGTGCCTGAAGAGTGCTGCAGAGGAATGAAACTAATAGTAATTAGTAGCACAATAAAATAATATCTAATTAAATTGCTCTTTTTCTTGATAATATATATATATATTTCTACACAAAGTCTACATTAAAACTTTTTATTGAGCATAAAGCCTTCAAATAAACAGTTTATAGACATGACAGCTTAAATCTATATCAACATCTTAGCAATGCATTAATGGAGTCTGTCAGAGATTCTTCAAGTAGCAAGAAGCAGTGTCTAGTCTAGCTTTTGTATTAGCAGAAATTTTAAGCTAATAATTTTAACAATGTCTTTTACACTCAATTATAAATCTAACAGATGTTGTTTACTAGAATATAATGCAATGAAATATTATAATTAATTTTTTGTTGGGCTTTCATGCAATGTACAATTTTTGAAAGATAATTTCTGATGCTAATTTAAAAAAACAAGACCTAGAAAATTGTCATAACTACATACGTATAAGAGACATAATTTATTTAGTCATATATAAAAAATAATGTTTAGTGATGGTTTTGCAATATATTTACGGTTTACTGGACAAAAAACAACCAATCAGGTAGCTAAGTTACTTGGTAATCACATTGAGATTTGGTATATAAGGGAGAGTGTTGAGATGTGATAAGCACATCAGTACTGAAAATCAGTTATACACTACAAGAGAAACTAAAACTATTACTATGAAGAAGAGCATAGCCTGTGGTCTACTATTGGCAGCAATTATTGCTGTCTGTTTTGATCTGAGTGATGCAACATGTGGACGTAAGTAAAGCAAAGTTCTTATATAGGGTTCAAGTTTAGAATTGCAAATAAAATGTTAATAGATGTAAAACTAAACTGTTGAGAATTTACCAAATTTAATAAGTTCTTGCATTGCTCTTGAAATAAATAAACGTATTAGAACTAATTATTTTTTTACAATTTTAATGAACGGATTAGCAGAAATGTGGAAAATTAAAAAAGCAATAGTTGTATTAATTATTAATGGTTTTTGACTATTGCAAAAATCATCAAACGCTTGTTATAATTGACACAAAATGTTGTCACACATAAAAGATAATACTTGTATCTTACATGACTTGATATTTTGAGTTTAAAATTTTTGGCTCATTCTAAATATATATTTTTTTCAGATGGAGTAAACTGCCCCAGTGGCTATATCTACAATCCACATTCTAGCACCTGCTACAAAATTGTTACGTTGTCAAAGAAATGGAATGATGCCAAAGCCTACTGTGAAGGAAATGGAGACAGACTGGCTGTGTTTGATAGTACTGACTCTATATCCTGGGCTAAACATATGAGGAAAACTCACTCAGGTGAATTCTCATAATTTTTAAAGATATATTGTGGATTTGAGTGCACAATCATATTGGAATAGTTATATATATTATGCTTCTTGAAACGAGCTTTAGTCTAGATTATGGCAAATAACATCAGCAAAATAACAATAATATTATAGTCTTGCATTTAGGATTGCACAAAGCTGCTAGTGAAATACATCTATATTTTATCTTATCTTATATGCAGCATGGAAAGGGCATATCAACAAATACATCTGGATTGGCGGAAGAAACTATCAAGGGGTCTGGCAATGGGATGGGAAACTCGAGAAAGACATAGTTGTAGAGGATTGGTACCCTCAACGTCCCAACAATGCGGGAGGCCCTCAAGACTGTCTCGGTCTATTTGCTAACAATCAGAATCTTCAATGGGATGATGGAACCTGCACTGCTGCGCATTATTTTATGTGTGAAAAATATTAAGTATAAATATACTATATTAAAAGGCTTCAAAAATTATAATTTTTGTTTTTTATTTATTTTTCTTTGCTTTTGGAACTTTTTGTTTGTTTCAAGCATTTTTCTACAACCAATTACTTGGTATATAACATATATATATATATATATATATATATATATATATATATATATATATATATATATATATATATATACAGTGTATATATATATATATATATATATTAAAAAAACTAAAATCTGCTGTAGAACAATATTTAAATAAGTATCATATATAGAGTAGCCTAAACAATCACAACTGGCTAGATATTGCAAAGGAGATAAATACGTTTATTATATGTTAATATGCTGTCATGCACAATAAAGCATGTTTGCATGCGTTTGAATCGAACATCATAAACCATATGTAGAACTCAATCAGGGCCATTTTACTTTCTTTAGTGCACACTCGATCTCTCTGTTTTTTGGCTATTTTTTGCAATTTAGCTGCTAATATACAGAATGTGTTTGCCCTAAACTAATAAAATGCTAAAAAATACAACATAAATAAATAATTAAACTTTTTCTAATTTTGTTGGGCTTTTTATGTTTTCTCTTAAGCTTTTTGCAAATTGGGATATATGAATCCATGATGGTTTTTCATCATGAGCCTCAAACACATACAAATTACCACGCAGTATATATATGACAGTTGAATGCACTTCATCATTGCATGTTTCCCTCTCAGCCTTTTTTCCTTTACATATTTATAACAATCACTAGAAAATACCACGGCCTGGTAAAATTTTATAATGACTTAAAACTAGTTTCAATTTTCAGTCTTAATTTGCTGCACATGGTGTGTAGGGGTAACTGGGTCACAACGGTCATGGGGGTATGAGCCAGTAAATTTATGAGAAAACTTATTGACTTAGATTTGTAATTTTTACTTTAATAGACGAGAAATAAAATAAGTATTCAGCCATTGTGTTTTTAGCATTTGCAGAACCTACATGTTGAAGCAGCAAGTCAAAAACTGTTTTCACTTGACTCTTGTAAATTCTTTAAGATTTTATTATAAACAGCTTTATAACTTTTTATTCCCAAAAGTGACAAGCCTGATTTTTTTGTTGATATTGTTGCCATTGCTTCTCTCTGCCTTGCTCAACTAGCATAACAGCAAATTCTAACATAATTTGGTCAGCTCTGACAGCGTTGGGTGAGTAGCAAATGAGCATATCAGATTACTAAATTGATAGTTTAATGAACAAATTGAATGCAAATTATCCAAAACGTATATCAGCCTGCATGGTTTCCTATAGTAGTGCAATTCTGTAGATGCTTTATTAGATAAGGTTGTAATTGAATAGAAAACGACTATAATTTGTTTAACAGCATCACAAAAAGTTAAAAAAAAATGAAATTCCATTAACCACCTGTTGAATAAGTTTCGTAAGTTCAGTGCTTTGCATCAAAGCACAAATGAAGATAGAATTTAAAAGTTTAATATTGTTCAATGAACTACTTATTTAGTTCATGTCTTTTTTTGTCAATGGTATGCAACTGGATTAGTAATGATAGAAGTTTAAAAGTTTTAGTCAATAGCATTTAAAGGCACTGGAATTCTACAAGTATACAAACTAAGCTAGCTTATTGGTATAATGGTATGTGTGATTGTGTGTGACAAGATGGTGCTGACTTGTAATGTATTACATGTTGATTTATTTGGTACAACTACTATGAATATAAGATGGCAATAGCACTTTGGAATCTATTATAGCAACTATTACTAACCGTTTATAAGCAATAACTATATATACACAAGCATTATATATAGATGCTGACTATGACAATAAGAAGGAAATGCATGATTCACATAGAAATCATTATATAACTACTAATTATAGCTAATAAGAAGTGAACTCTATGTGCCATTATAACACTTATGAACATGCATCTAAACACTAAGTTATCGGTTCACAAGGTTTTTAGTTTTTAAATATACACTGCAAATTTGCAATTGTCAAATTTACAAAATGCAGTTATGAGAGTTTTAAAAAAATTTTCATGGCTGAAACGAGCAAACTAAATTTTCAATACCCTGTATCTAAGAGGTTTTAACTAGATCAGAGAAAATAATTATGATGTAGAGATTTTGTAGTATTATTATCGAAAGGACAACTCCTCAGTCTCCCTCTCCATACATTATGGCACGATGCATATGCTTGCTGCGATGGTGCTAGCCGTGATAGCCATATATATACATACATACATATATATATATATATATATATATATATATATATATATATATATATATATATATATATATATATATATATATATATATATATATATATATATATATATATATATATATATATATATATATATATATAGTATGTATGTGTATATATAATTCTTATAATATAAATTCTTAAAATGATTCAACAAAAACAACTCACGCAAGTTTATCGTTGCTATCCCTGTGAGAAATCTGTGATAGAAAGGGTTTTTGTTAAAAGGAGCTAAGGACTTATTTAAATGAGGCACGGGAACAATTATGACTATGTGCTTTTCCTAACATTACCAATGGCCTTTGTCAGGGCTCGAACCCATGACTTCATGTTTACTAGGCAAACGCTCTAACCCCTAGACCATGGCTGCTCCCTTTTTACAATAATTCAAAGGTTATTTTATTAATGTTTATAAAGATATGTAAAGGTATTAACATTCAAAAATGCTTAAAGAATTGAATTTTAAGTTTTGAAAATTCTTTTTAAAGGTAAGATCAACTATAATGAATTATAATTATTTGCTTTCCGTTAATGCAAAATGTATCTGATATAACTTTAGTTTTGTAAAGACACAATTAGCTGAATATACTCTGCATGAATATATTTATTTTTAAAACAATGCAAAAATTTATCACTTGTCAAAAGAAAACTTCGATCATTATTGAAAGTACATACATGCTATTGTGATGTGACAAACAGAAAGAGTGTTTGAATTATTCTATTAGTTAATATTTTTCACACATAAAATATTCCGCAGAAGTGCAGGTTCCATCATCCCACTTGAGGTCATTACTATCAGCAAATAGACCGAGACAGTCTTGAGGACCTCCTAAATTGTTGGGGCGTTGGGGGTACCAGTCCTCTACAACTATGTCTTTCTTGAGTTTCCCATCCCATTGCCAGACACCATGATAGTTTCTTCCGCCAATCCAAATGTATTTGTTGATATGCCCTTTCCATGCTGCATAAAATAGGGTAAAAATATTTTCTATATTAGCTCTAGCCAATGATCTTTTTTTCTTAAACAAAAATATCGGAGTATTACTTTTATTTCATTGCAATAATATAAACCATTTTTGCTCGAACTATGATAGGGGAGCTATATTTCAATATAAATGTGCACTCAAAAAAGCAAACGTTTTATCATAATATATTTTGAAAGTTATATTATAGTAATTTACCTGAGTGAGTTTTTCTCATGTGTTTAGCCCAAGAAATAGAGTCAGTACTGTCAAACACAGCAAGTCTGTCTCCATTTCCTTCACAGTAGGCTTTGGCATTATCCCAGTTCTTTGACAATGTAACAATTTTGTAGCAGGTGCTAGAATGTGGATTGTGGAGATACCCACTGGGGCAGTTTACTCCATCTGAAAAAATACTCGGGATTAAACTAAACTTTTTAAACATTAAATATCATGTCATTTAGGATAGGGATAATTTTTTTATTAAATATGAAAGAAATTTTTTGTAGATTACAAATGTTTAGTTTTTAATACAGTTCTACTGTCTCATTAACTTTTCAAACTCAAACAAATGTTTTTATTGGACTTAAAAACTATCATTTGTTTTAATACGACAATTTATTGCTCAAACGCTTAGAAACTCATTAAAGTTAGCTTATATGCATAAATATTAGCTAATACTTTGTATATACTATAATATAGTAATTGATGATAAGCATTTAATTAATATTTTCAACTCTGAAATTAGGATTTGATAAGTCCATATTTTACTTACGTCCACAAGTTGCATCACTCAGATCAACAGAGACAGCAAAAACTGCTGCCAATAGTAGACCACAGGCTATGCTCTTCCTCATAGTAATAGTTCTAGTTTCTCTTGTAGTGTAACTGATATTCAGTACTGATTTGTTTATTAAATCTCAACCTTCTCCTTATATACCAAATCTTTAAGCGATTACCATGTAACTCAGCTATCTGATTGGTTGATGTTCTAGGAGCTTCATTACCAAATTATTGCTAAATATAATTTGCAACATAAGTGTTTATAGTGAGTCATAGCAGGATGACTTTAAAATAAAAATAAGATTTGTAAGATAGCTACAATTAATGACAATATGCAGATTGTCTTTTCTTCAGCCCATCAAACTAATCAATTATAGATAAACAGCAAGCAAGTTGTATCAGCTACTTGACTTATGGGGACATAGTGGTGAAAGGTAAAAGTTGAAAGTATACTTTAGTAAGCAACTTGTAGTCAACATATTAAAATCACCCCGTCAAGCTTTTGGTGAAATATTTGCATTTTTACACTATATCAGCATTATTTAAGTTTTAATACCACACTAATAAAGAAAGTAAAATTGTAAAATTGGAACATCCTGTAATGATAATATGTTACAGTTATAGCAGGCTGTTGAAAAATAGTGTATGCTACTTCTGCGTTCATATCGTATTATAGAGATTAATTGTCAGATTTATAGGTCCTTACCCAGTGATCAGTTCCATATTTAATGATCCAGATTATGAGTAATTTGCCTAGTTAATAACTTACTCTTCAAGTGGTAAAAATATAAAGTAGTCATCTGTGTCACATCTTCTATTTTGTAATTATTTTATATTTCAACCTAAGCATTGAAACTAAAGTTCTAATAATCTGTGTTTTATTGGGAAAATCTTTTTTTCATTCAACTGTATGAAGTACAGATAATATTATAATACACAAAGGTGCTATATCTTCATCATGCACATAGATATGCAGTTATTTATGTTGATTCGTGGTAAGATTCGCTTAGCAATATAAATTTGTTTGATTTTTAACTCAAATACTACTCAGTAGTGGCCTGTGGCTTGCAAAAAGCTGAGTTGGTACCTGGTTGAATGAATAGCTGCTTTTATGAAATGTTGGTAAAATTAAATATAAGATCAAAATACTTCATTGGTATTATTGATCACTTGAATTATTTAGTATTATAAGGAGAATATGTATACAAATTTAATTGTAGTTAAAGTTAAAAGAAAGCATTAATTGAAGGTCTATAATATAATATTTATTTTCAATGCAAGAGAGTTGATTCTACGCATTCTACCACCTAATTGATTACACAGTAGCTGATATGGCTATTAAAAGTTAGACTGAAAAAATGAATTGTTTTAAAGATGCCGTTCAAAAAAAATTTCTAAATACCTTAAGTACTATATATGGGAGAAGAAAATTAGAATTTTATTTTCTGATTTGAAGCATATATATATGCGTCATCTCTTAGTGCTTACAATATAATTTTATTAATACCAATAATTAGAGCAGCTGCACTGAGACTAAATGATGAAAGTATAAATTATAGCTTTTCACTAGTAATTTATAATATACATAATATTACTGATGTCATCACGAAAAAATTCATTTTTGTCATGCATCATCACTATAGTTGAGCAACCTGTTACTCAATATATCATATAAACCAGCTATTTTATTGGCTAAAAGATAGCTTGTGTTTTATTGTCAACAATTACTCAGTGACAAGATAATTAATGGCATGACTTTTTGACATTAAACCATGTAGAATCCTGTTCTAATGGTTTTTAGTGTAATGAACGATTTGCATATATTAAGTATATCTCGCAGGCCATTAATATTATGTATACCATGTCATTATCATGATCGTTTAGCTATTTGGTATTTGATTGCATCACCTTAATTTAAGGAAAACTTCATCATCAATAAAACTCTGCTGTGCAAGCCAATTAGTATTAGCCTTGTGAGAACATATTAGCCAATAAAATTGCAGACAAATTAATCTGGTAAACAAAGTTCTAAATGTGTCACCACCACATAAAATGCATCTCCGATTTTTATTTTGTAGGAGCAGATGAAATTTTGACAAAAAATTTATGGGCACGTTGTATAATATGTTTGAATAAATATAAAATGTATATGCAAAGCTTAGGGTTCACCTTTTAGGTTAAAAAGATTAATTTTTATGGTCGAAGAAAGGACAAAGCAGACTTTATTACCATTTTGAGATTTCATAGGTTATAATGCTCAGTGGTTGAATGGTTGAACATATATATAATATAAAAAAGTAGATTGGTACAATCCAACACACAGCCAATATGTAACCACAAAAATTGCAAAAAAACTTCTTTAAAATCTGAACATCCACTCTATAAAATAATCAACAAAAACAATATAAAAGTTAGCTACAGCTGCATGCCAAACATAAAACAGACCATAATTTAGACGCCCACAAAAACAGAATATCAGAAAAACAGAGAAACAGAAGCAACAAAACAAAACCCCCAGAAAAAACTGCAACTGCAGAGAAAAAGAAAGTTGTACACTGGAAGAAAACTGTCAGGAGAGCAGAGTAATATACCAAGCAACTGTAGAAACTACCGAAAACGAGCCTGCAACATACATTGGCCTGAGTGAAGGACCGTTCAAACTAAGATACGCAAACCACAAATCATCATTTAAAAACAAAGAAAAAGCAAATCAAACAGAACTTAGCAAATACACTTGGCAACTAACTAACAAAAACATTAAACGCAATATAAGTTGGAAAATGTTGAGGAAAGCAAAACCATACAACACAATTACCAAAAGGTGTAATTTATGCCTGTGGGAATGTTTTTTTATTTTATACAAACCTACCATGTGTACTCTAAACAAGCGAAACGAACTCTTATCAACCTGCCGACACTCAAAAAAACTCTTACTGTGCAACCATAAAACCTATAGAGACTCTGTATTTATATTATATGTACTGTAGCAATTAAATAATATCCAAATACCCACAGAGCATAGTCACCCAACAACAACTTCATCTACTATCAATTGTGTTTTTACATTATGTTTTTTATATATTTAAAAACACTTACAAACCTATATAACACCAAAGCCACTGCTATGTTTGTGTTATGTTTTACATTGTACGTTTAGCATGTTGATTTTCTTAATGTAAAATTTGAATTCAATATTGTGCCTGAAGAGTGCTGCAGAGGAATGAAACTAATAGTAATTAGTAGCACAATAAAATAATATCTAATTAAATTGCTCTTTTTCTTGATAATATATATATATATTTCTACACAAAGTCTACATTAAAACTTTTTATTGAGCATAAAGCCTTCAAATAAACAGTTTATAGACATGACAGCTTAAATCTATATCAACATCTTAGCAATGCATTAATGGAGTCTGTCAGAGATTCTTCAAGTAGCAAGAAGCAGTGTCTAGTCTAGCTTTTGTATTAGCAGAAATTTTAAGCTAATAATTTTAACAATGTCTTTTACACTCAATTATAAATCTAACAGATGTTGTTTACTAGAATATAATGCAATGAAATATTATAATTAATTTTTTGTTGGGCTTTCATGCAATGTACAATTTTTGAAAGATAATTTCTGATGCTAATTTAAAAAAACAAGACCTAGAAAATTGTCATAACTACATACGTATAAGAGACATAATTTATTTAGTCATATATAAAAAATAATGTTTAGTGATGGTTTTGCAATATATTTACGGTTTACTGGACAAAAAACAACCAATCAGGTAGCTAAGTTACTTGGTAATCACATTGAGATTTGGTATATAAGGGAGAGTGTTGAGATGTGATAAGCACATCAGTACTGAAAATCAGTTATACACTACAAGAGAAACTAAAACTATTACTATGAAGAAGAGCATAGCCTGTGGTCTACTATTGGCAGCAATTATTGCTGTCTGTTTTGATCTGAGTGATGCAACATGTGGACGTAAGTAAAGCAAAGTTCTTATATAGGGTTCAAGTTTAGAATTGCAAATAAAATGTTAATAGATGTAAAACTAAACTGTTGAGAATTTACCAAATTTAATAAGTTCTTGCATTGCTCTTGAAATAAATAAACGTATTAGAACTAATTATTTTTTTACAATTTTAATGAACGGATTAGCAGAAATGTGGAAAATTAAAAAAGCAATAGTTGTATTAATTATTAATGGTTTTTGACTATTGCAAAAATCATCAAACGCTTGTTATAATTGACACAAAATGTTGTCACACATAAAAGATAATACTTGTATCTTACATGACTTGATATTTTGAGTTTAAAATTTTTGGCTCATTCTAAATATATATTTTTTTCAGATGGAGTAAACTGCCCCAGTGGCTATATCTACAATCCACATTCTAGCACCTGCTACAAAATTGTTACGTTGTCAAAGAAATGGAATGATGCCAAAGCCTACTGTGAAGGAAATGGAGACAGACTGGCTGTGTTTGATAGTACTGACTCTATATCCTGGGCTAAACATATGAGGAAAACTCACTCAGGTGAATTCTCATAATTTTTAAAGATATATTGTGGATTTGAGTGCACAATCATATTGGAATAGTTATATATATTATGCTTCTTGAAACGAGCTTTAGTCTAGATTATGGCAAATAACATCAGCAAAATAACAATAATATTATAGTCTTGCATTTAGGATTGCACAAAGCTGCTAGTGAAATACATCTATATTTTATCTTATCTTATATGCAGCATGGAAAGGGCATATCAACAAATACATCTGGATTGGCGGAAGAAACTATCAAGGGGTCTGGCAATGGGATGGGAAACTCGAGAAAGACATAGTTGTAGAGGATTGGTACCCTCAACGTCCCAACAATGCGGGAGGCCCTCAAGACTGTCTCGGTCTATTTGCTAACAATCAGAATCTTCAATGGGATGATGGAACCTGCACTGCTGCGCATTATTTTATGTGTGAAAAATATTAAGTATAAATATACTATATTAAAAGGCTTCAAAAATTATAATTTTTGTTTTTTATTTATTTTTCTTTGCTTTTGGAACTTTTTGTTTGTTTCAAGCATTTTTCTACAACCAATTACTTGGTATATAACATATATATATATATATATATATATATATATATATATATATATATATATATATATATATATATATACAGTGTATATATATATATATATATATATTAAAAAAACTAAAATCTGCTGTAGAACAATATTTAAATAAGTATCATATATAGAGTAGCCTAAACAATCACAACTGGCTAGATATTGCAAAGGAGATAAATACGTTTATTATATGTTAATATGCTGTCATGCACAATAAAGCATGTTTGCATGCGTTTGAATCGAACATCATAAACCATATGTAGAACTCAATCAGGGCCATTTTACTTTCTTTAGTGCACACTCGATCTCTCTGTTTTTTGGCTATTTTTTGCAATTTAGCTGCTAATATACAGAATGTGTTTGCCCTAAACTAATAAAATGCTAAAAAATACAACATAAATAAATAATTAAACTTTTTCTAATTTTGTTGGGCTTTTTATGTTTTCTCTTAAGCTTTTTGCAAATTGGGATATATGAATCCATGATGGTTTTTCATCATGAGCCTCAAACACATACAAATTACCACGCAGTATATATATGACAGTTGAATGCACTTCATCATTGCATGTTTCCCTCTCAGCCTTTTTTCCTTTACATATTTATAACAATCACTAGAAAATACCACGGCCTGGTAAAATTTTATAATGACTTAAAACTAGTTTCAATTTTCAGTCTTAATTTGCTGCACATGGTGTGTAGGGGTAACTGGGTCACAACGGTCATGGGGGTATGAGCCAGTAAATTTATGAGAAAACTTATTGACTTAGATTTGTAATTTTTACTTTAATAGACGAGAAATAAAATAAGTATTCAGCCATTGTGTTTTTAGCATTTGCAGAACCTACATGTTGAAGCAGCAAGTCAAAAACTGTTTTCACTTGACTCTTGTAAATTCTTTAAGATTTTATTATAAACAGCTTTATAACTTTTTATTCCCAAAAGTGACAAGCCTGATTTTTTTGTTGATATTGTTGCCATTGCTTCTCTCTGCCTTGCTCAACTAGCATAACAGCAAATTCTAACATAATTTGGTCAGCTCTGACAGCGTTGGGTGAGTAGCAAATGAGCATATCAGATTACTAAATTGATAGTTTAATGAACAAATTGAATGCAAATTATCCAAAACGTATATCAGCCTGCATGGTTTCCTATAGTAGTGCAATTCTGTAGATGCTTTATTAGATAAGGTTGTAATTGAATAGAAAACGACTATAATTTGTTTAACAGCATCACAAAAAGTTAAAAAAAAATGAAATTCCATTAACCACCTGTTGAATAAGTTTCGTAAGTTCAGTGCTTTGCATCAAAGCACAAATGAAGATAGAATTTAAAAGTTTAATATTGTTCAATGAACTACTTATTTAGTTCATGTCTTTTTTTGTCAATGGTATGCAACTGGATTAGTAATGATAGAAGTTTAAAAGTTTTAGTCAATAGCATTTAAAGGCACTGGAATTCTACAAGTATACAAACTAAGCTAGCTTATTGGTATAATGGTATGTGTGATTGTGTGTGACAAGATGGTGCTGACTTGTAATGTATTACATGTTGATTTATTTGGTACAACTACTATGAATATAAGATGGCAATAGCACTTTGGAATCTATTATAGCAACTATTACTAACCGTTTATAAGCAATAACTATATATACACAAGCATTATATATAGATGCTGACTATGACAATAAGAAGGAAATGCATGATTCACATAGAAATCATTATATAACTACTAATTATAGCTAATAAGAAGTGAACTCTATGTGCCATTATAACACTTATGAACATGCATCTAAACACTAAGTTATCGGTTCACAAGGTTTTTAGTTTTTAAATATACACTGCAAATTTGCAATTGTCAAATTTACAAAATGCAGTTATGAGAGTTTTAAAAAAATTTTCATGGCTGAAACGAGCAAACTAAATTTTCAATACCCTGTATCTAAGAGGTTTTAACTAGATCAGAGAAAATAATTATGATGTAGAGATTTTGTAGTATTATTATCGAAAGGACAACTCCTCAGTCTCCCTCTCCATACATTATGGCACGATGCATATGCTTGCTGCGATGGTGCTAGCCGTGATAGCCATATATATACATACATACATATATATATATATATATATATATATATATATATATATATATATATATATATATATATATATATATATATATATATATATATATATATATATATATATATATATATATATATATATATATATATATATATATGTATGTATGTGTATATATAATTCTTATAATATAAATTCTTAAAATGATTCAACAAAAACAACTCACGCAAGTTTATCGTTGCTATCCCTGTGAGAAATCTGTGATAGAAAGGGTTTTTGTTAAAAGGAGCTAAGGACTTATTTAAATGAGGCACGGGAACAATTATGACTATGTGCTTTTCCTAACATTACCAATGGCCTTTGTCAGGGCTCGAACCCATGACTTCATGTTTACTAGGCAAACGCTCTAACCCCTAGACCATGGCTGCTCCCTTTTTACAATAATTCAAAGGTTATTTTATTAATGTTTATAAAGATATGTAAAGGTATTAACATTCAAAAATGCTTAAAGAATTGAATTTTAAGTTTTGAAAATTCTTTTTAAAGGTAAGATCAACTATAATGAATTATAATTATTTGCTTTCCGTTAATGCAAAATGTATCTGATATAACTTTAGTTTTGTAAAGACACAATTAGCTGAATATACTCTGCATGAATATATTTATTTTTAAAACAATGCAAAAATTTATCACTTGTCAAAAGAAAACTTCGATCATTATTGAAAGTACATACATGCTATTGTGATGTGACAAACAGAAAGAGTGTTTGAATTATTCTATTAGTTAATATTTTTCACACATAAAATATTCCGCAGAAGTGCAGGTTCCATCATCCCACTTGAGGTCATTACTATCAGCAAATAGACCGAGACAGTCTTGAGGACCTCCTAAATTGTTGGGGCGTTGGGGGTACCAGTCCTCTACAACTATGTCTTTCTTGAGTTTCCCATCCCATTGCCAGACACCATGATAGTTTCTTCCGCCAATCCAAATGTATTTGTTGATATGCCCTTTCCATGCTGCATAAAATAGGGTAAAAATATTTTCTATATTAGCTCTAGCCAATGATCTTTTTTTCTTAAACAAAAATATCGGAGTATTACTTTTATTTCATTGCAATAATATAAACCATTTTTGCTCGAACTATGATAGGGGAGCTATATTTCAATATAAATGTGCACTCAAAAAAGCAAACGTTTTATCATAATATATTTTGAAAGTTATATTATAGTAATTTACCTGAGTGAGTTTTTCTCATGTGTTTAGCCCAAGAAATAGAGTCAGTACTGTCAAACACAGCAAGTCTGTCTCCATTTCCTTCACAGTAGGCTTTGGCATTATCCCAGTTCTTTGACAATGTAACAATTTTGTAGCAGGTGCTAGAATGTGGATTGTGGAGATACCCACTGGGGCAGTTTACTCCATCTGAAAAAATACTCGGGATTAAACTAAACTTTTTAAACATTAAATATCATGTCATTTAGGATAGGGATAATTTTTTTATTAAATATGAAAGAAATTTTTTGTAGATTACAAATGTTTAGTTTTTAATACAGTTCTACTGTCTCATTAACTTTTCAAACTCAAACAAATGTTTTTATTGGACTTAAAAACTATCATTTGTTTTAATACGACAATTTATTGCTCAAACGCTTAGAAACTCATTAAAGTTAGCTTATATGCATAAATATTAGCTAATACTTTGTATATACTATAATATAGTAATTGATGATAAGCATTTAATTAATATTTTCAACTCTGAAATTAGGATTTGATAAGTCCATATTTTACTTACGTCCACAAGTTGCATCACTCAGATCAACAGAGACAGCAAAAACTGCTGCCAATAGTAGACCACAGGCTATGCTCTTCCTCATAGTAATAGTTCTAGTTTCTCTTGTAGTGTAACTGATATTCAGTACTGATTTGTTTATTAAATCTCAACCTTCTCCTTATATACCAAATCTTTAAGCGATTACCATGTAACTCAGCTATCTGATTGGTTGATGTTCTAGGAGCTTCATTACCAAATTATTGCTAAATATAATTTGCAACATAAGTGTTTATAGTGAGTCATAGCAGGATGACTTTAAAATAAAAATAAGATTTGTAAGATAGCTACAATTAATGACAATATGCAGATTGTCTTTTCTTCAGCCCATCAAACTAATCAATTATAGATAAACAGCAAGCAAGTTGTATCAGCTACTTGACTTATGGGGACATAGTGGTGAAAGGTAAAAGTTGAAAGTATACTTTAGTAAGCAACTTGTAGTCAACATATTAAAATCACCCCGTCAAGCTTTTGGTGAAATATTTGCATTTTTACACTATATCAGCATTATTTAAGTTTTAATACCACACTAATAAAGAAAGTAAAATTGTAAAATTGGAACATCCTGTAATGATAATATGTTACAGTTATAGCAGGCTGTTGAAAAATAGTGTATGCTACTTCTGCGTTCATATCGTATTATAGAGATTAATTGTCAGATTTATAGGTCCTTACCCAGTGATCAGTTCCATATTTAATGATCCAGATTATGAGTAATTTGCCTAGTTAATAACTTACTCTTCAAGTGGTAAAAATATAAAGTAGTCATCTGTGTCACATCTTCTATTTTGTAATTATTTTATATTTCAACCTAAGCATTGAAACTAAAGTTCTAATAATCTGTGTTTTATTGGGAAAATCTTTTTTTCATTCAACTGTATGAAGTACAGATAATATTATAATACACAAAGGTGCTATATCTTCATCATGCACATAGATATGCAGTTATTTATGTTGATTCGTGGTAAGATTCGCTTAGCAATATAAATTTGTTTGATTTTTAACTCAAATACTACTCAGTAGTGGCCTGTGGCTTGCAAAAAGCTGAGTTGGTACCTGGTTGAATGAATAGCTGCTTTTATGAAATGTTGGTAAAATTAAATATAAGATCAAAATACTTCATTGGTATTATTGATCACTTGAATTATTTAGTATTATAAGGAGAATATGTATACAAATTTAATTGTAGTTAAAGTTAAAAGAAAGCATTAATTGAAGGTCTATAATATAATATTTATTTTCAATGCAAGAGAGTTGATTCTACGCATTCTACCACCTAATTGATTACACAGTAGCTGATATGGCTATTAAAAGTTAGACTGAAAAAATGAATTGTTTTAAAGATGCCGTTCAAAAAAAATTTCTAAATACCTTAAGTACTATATATGGGAGAAGAAAATTAGAATTTTATTTTCTGATTTGAAGCATATATATATGCGTCATCTCTTAGTGCTTACAATATAATTTTATTAATACCAATAATTAGAGCAGCTGCACTGAGACTAAATGATGAAAGTATAAATTATAGCTTTTCACTAGTAATTTATAATATACATAATATTACTGATGTCATCACGAAAAAATTCATTTTTGTCATGCATCATCACTATAGTTGAGCAACCTGTTACTCAATATATCATATAAACCAGCTATTTTATTGGCTAAAAGATAGCTTGTGTTTTATTGTCAACAATTACTCAGTGACAAGATAATTAATGGCATGACTTTTTGACATTAAACCATGTAGAATCCTGTTCTAATGGTTTTTAGTGTAATGAACGATTTGCATATATTAAGTATATCTCGCAGGCCATTAATATTATGTATACCATGTCATTATCATGATCGTTTAGCTATTTGGTATTTGATTGCATCACCTTAATTTAAGGAAAACTTCATCATCAATAAAACTCTGCTGTGCAAGCCAATTAGTATTAGCCTTGTGAGAACATATTAGCCAATAAAATTGCAGACAAATTAATCTGGTAAACAAAGTTCTAAATGTGTCACCACCACATAAAATGCATCTCCGATTTTTATTTTGTAGGAGCAGATGAAATTTTGACAAAAAATTTATGGGCACGTTGTATAATATGTTTGAATAAATATAAAATGTATATGCAAAGCTTAGGGTTCACCTTTTAGGTTAAAAAGATTAATTTTTATGGTCGAAGAAAGGACAAAGCAGACTTTATTACCATTTTGAGATTTCATAGGTTATAATGCTCAGTGGTTGAATGGTTGAACATATATATAATATAAAAAAGTAGATTGGTACAATCCAACACACAGCCAATATGTAACCACAAAAATTGCAAAAAAACTTCTTTAAAATCTGAACATCCACTCTATAAAATAATCAACAAAAACAATATAAAAGTTAGCTACAGCTGCATGCCAAACATAAAACAGACCATAATTTAGACGCCCACAAAAACAGAATATCAGAAAAACAGAGAAACAGAAGCAACAAAACAAAACCCCCAGAAAAAACTGCAACTGCAGAGAAAAAGAAAGTTGTACACTGGAAGAAAACTGTCAGGAGAGCAGAGTAATATACCAAGCAACTGTAGAAACTACCGAAAACGAGCCTGCAACATACATTGGCCTGAGTGAAGGACCGTTCAAACTAAGATACGCAAACCACAAATCATCATTTAAAAACAAAGAAAAAGCAAATCAAACAGAACTTAGCAAATACACTTGGCAACTAACTAACAAAAACATTAAACGCAATATAAGTTGGAAAATGTTGAGGAAAGCAAAACCATACAACACAATTACCAAAAGGTGTAATTTATGCCTGTGGGAATGTTTTTTTATTTTATACAAACCTACCATGTGTACTCTAAACAAGCGAAACGAACTCTTATCAACCTGCCGACACTCAAAAAAACTCTTACTGTGCAACCATAAAACCTATAGAGACTCTGTATTTATATTATATGTACTGTAGCAATTAAATAATATCCAAATACCCACAGAGCATAGTCACCCAACAACAACTTCATCTACTATCAATTGTGTTTTTACATTATGTTTTTTATATATTTAAAAACACTTACAAACCTATATAACACCAAAGCCACTGCTATGTTTGTGTTATGTTTTACATTGTACGTTTAGCATGTTGATTTTCTTAATGTAAAATTTGAATTCAATATTGTGCCTGAAGAGTGCTGCAGAGGAATGAAACTAATAGTAATTAGTAGCACAATAAAATAATATCTAATTAAATTGCTCTTTTTCTTGATAATATATATATATATTTCTACACAAAGTCTACATTAAAACTTTTTATTGAGCATAAAGCCTTCAAATAAACAGTTTATAGACATGACAGCTTAAATCTATATCAACATCTTAGCAATGCATTAATGGAGTCTGTCAGAGATTCTTCAAGTAGCAAGAAGCAGTGTCTAGTCTAGCTTTTGTATTAGCAGAAATTTTAAGCTAATAATTTTAACAATGTCTTTTACACTCAATTATAAATCTAACAGATGTTGTTTACTAGAATATAATGCAATGAAATATTATAATTAATTTTTTGTTGGGCTTTCATGCAATGTACAATTTTTGAAAGATAATTTCTGATGCTAATTTAAAAAAACAAGACCTAGAAAATTGTCATAACTACATACGTATAAGAGACATAATTTATTTAGTCATATATAAAAAATAATGTTTAGTGATGGTTTTGCAATATATTTACGGTTTACTGGACAAAAAACAACCAATCAGGTAGCTAAGTTACTTGGTAATCACATTGAGATTTGGTATATAAGGGAGAGTGTTGAGATGTGATAAGCACATCAGTACTGAAAATCAGTTATACACTACAAGAGAAACTAAAACTATTACTATGAAGAAGAGCATAGCCTGTGGTCTACTATTGGCAGCAATTATTGCTGTCTGTTTTGATCTGAGTGATGCAACATGTGGACGTAAGTAAAGCAAAGTTCTTATATAGGGTTCAAGTTTAGAATTGCAAATAAAATGTTAATAGATGTAAAACTAAACTGTTGAGAATTTACCAAATTTAATAAGTTCTTGCATTGCTCTTGAAATAAATAAACGTATTAGAACTAATTATTTTTTTACAATTTTAATGAACGGATTAGCAGAAATGTGGAAAATTAAAAAAGCAATAGTTGTATTAATTATTAATGGTTTTTGACTATTGCAAAAATCATCAAACGCTTGTTATAATTGACACAAAATGTTGTCACACATAAAAGATAATACTTGTATCTTACATGACTTGATATTTTGAGTTTAAAATTTTTGGCTCATTCTAAATATATATTTTTTTCAGATGGAGTAAACTGCCCCAGTGGCTATATCTACAATCCACATTCTAGCACCTGCTACAAAATTGTTACGTTGTCAAAGAAATGGAATGATGCCAAAGCCTACTGTGAAGGAAATGGAGACAGACTGGCTGTGTTTGATAGTACTGACTCTATATCCTGGGCTAAACATATGAGGAAAACTCACTCAGGTGAATTCTCATAATTTTTAAAGATATATTGTGGATTTGAGTGCACAATCATATTGGAATAGTTATATATATTATGCTTCTTGAAACGAGCTTTAGTCTAGATTATGGCAAATAACATCAGCAAAATAACAATAATATTATAGTCTTGCATTTAGGATTGCACAAAGCTGCTAGTGAAATACATCTATATTTTATCTTATCTTATATGCAGCATGGAAAGGGCATATCAACAAATACATCTGGATTGGCGGAAAAAACTATCAAGGGGTCTGGCAATGGGATGGGAAACTCGAGAAAGACATAGTTGTAGAGGACTGGTACCCCCAACGCCCCAACAATCTAGGAGGTCCTCAAGACTGTCTCGGTCTATTTGCTGACAGTAATGACCTCAAGTGGGATGATGGAACCTGCACTTCTGCGGAATATTTTATGTGTGAAAAATATTAACAAATAGATTAATTCAAACACTCTTTCTGTTTGTCACATCACAATAGCATGTATGTACTTTCAGTAATGACCAAAGTTTTCTTCTGACAAATGATAAATTTATGCATTGTTTTAAAAATAAATATATTCATGCAAAGTATATTCATTTATTTGTGTTTTTGCAAAACTAAAGTTAGACCAAATTTGCATAATTTTGCATTGACAGAACGCACATAATTGTAATTCATAGTTGAATTATAAAAATTTTCTTTTAAAAAGAGCAGCACAAAAACTTTAAATACATCTTAATTTACAGATTAGTAAATTTATTAAAAATAAACAATAAATAAAGAGGAAATTGTTTTTATTACTTTATTTATCTAAATAAACAAATTAGACTTATATTTCAGACACCACTGCACCCATTTTCAGAGTTGAGTGTTGACTGAATGAAATTTGAAAGTAAGAATGTTTGTTAAACTGTATGCACGACACAAGGTGTGATACAACATGTGTCATACGTACAGTCTAACGTATTATTCTATAACTTTTAAATTTGATTCAATTAACTTTGAATAATATGGCAAATATCAGAGTTTATTTTATTTATTTAGATAAATGAAGTAACCAAGAAAGGCTTCCCATATATATCTCAATTGGTGGACATTATTTCTATGCAAGTATGAATTGGGGTCGCAATTCAAAAAGCAAAGTTTGATACTTGTGATTGTTATTTGTTGAGCACTTTTAAATTAACACATTTACGTTTTATATCGCAACTTTGTATAAATAATTGAACCATTAATAAAATAATGATTCTATATATACTCTTATTAACAATAAGTAAATTTTTGTCCAATAGAAAAAAACTAATTGTTGACTTTAAAGTATAGTACATCTGATCCAGAAATTAGAATAAAGTGGATTACTTATATGATGGAATATTGAGTTTATAGTTTCCTGGAAACCATGGAGACAATATGTAAGAGCTGCAGCTAACAGGTGAACTACATGCTCTAATTTGGGTGCAGTTATAGAGATAAATTATATTTGCTAAAAGCAATTGCAATATAATTTTTATCAAGTTAAAAATATACATAAACTTTTTGTTAAAAATGATAAAAATTACATTTCAATTGCCTTTTATAGCAACTATAATATTGCAAGACAATAGCAAAATAATACAATATTGTGAATACTGAGGAATAGCACAATGTACCTAATTGCACTGTACGTACCATGCAGACTACAATATAATAATTTTGGGTTTTACATTTGAAGGCCTATGGCCTGGCTATATATATTAAACAATAACTGGAATAATTGTGTCTCCATGCTTTCATAATAAAGTGTAAAATTGTGGGACTGCTAGAAAGTAAAGCTTGTGGCATCTCACCTATGTTATGTTATACTTATTTACTTGAAAGCTATTTTACTTTCAACAAGTGCACCACATGCAATAGACAAATGTTACACATTAGAAGTGTTAAGCCATCAATTCAATAAAAATTAATAACAGTTAATGATGAATAATAATTACCCAACTTTCTGTCAAAAATTTTTGCTATTTTAAATAGAATCATATCAAATCAAATAAAACAGTGCTTGAAAACGTAAAAAGCAATTTCTTATTGCTATTTAGACAATTTTTTGTTGCATGTTGTTTAATATAAACTCTCTGTGCTCACTCTATACTGTATATACAATCTTGCAGAAGATTATAGATCTGCCAGGTTTTGTTAGTACAAAATTATAATCAAAAATCTTCATTGTTTGAACGTTTTTTAATTGTATGTTTCGAAATACTTCCTTGTAGCACTTCTAGAACCAGTTCTGTACTGGCTGATAAAAATTCAGTGAATTGATTTTCAAGTGGTTAAACATTGTTGTCTCATTCTCCTTGTTTAACAAGCGTAGCAGAGTATGCCAACTATAACATGATAGTGACGCGATATGCTCCAGCTGGCACGGATTATTACATAATTCTAGTGAATGTTTCTATTCTTATAGAACTATTATCAAACATAATTGTTGAGCTGATATACTTCATTCTTGAATTGTTAACTTTACATCAAGAATAATTGCATGGTAAACCAATCAAAGTGGTTGGCTCAAGATTAGAACTAGTGGAACTAGTATAAAAGTAGAAAGTTGCCGATACATATTCATTATAAAGTGATTCCTCAAGCACTCAAAACTCAACATGAAAGGAGGTACAGCTTTTTGTCTGCTGGTAGCAGCAATATTTGCTGTCAGTACCTGCATGGCTGCAACAAGCTGCCGAAGTAAGTATATCCTATTTATTATAGCAATAAATATAAGTGTATAGCTATTGCCATCACTGTAGTGTTGAGTTTACCCTGTGGCCTCCGTGGTGTAATGGTAGCACACTTGCTTGCAAGCCAGAGGACTCGGTTTCGATTCCCAGTGGTGGCAATTATTTTACAATCACTATGAAGTTAATTCATTATAGGGCAATCGAGGACTGTTAATTGGTGCTATAAATGTCTACATTATTACAAATAATGAAGCAATGAGTCACAAACTAAAAATAAGAACAATGAGGCCTCACCTTCATATACTACACTACGTCTACAGTGTAAATTACTATATGGTGTATAAACATTTTAATCTGTTCAGGCCAACTCATATATATTCTAGGTGGATATCTTCTCAACCCCCATTCCGGCACTTGTTTCCGAATAGTTACATCGCCAAAGAATTGGTACGATGCTCAAGCCTACTGTGAACAATTTGGAGAGAGATTAGCTGTACTCAACAGTCTGGAGAAAATATCTTGGGTAAAGCATATGAGAAAAACGAATTCAGGTATAGCATACAAGTAAACAGCTTTTTTGTTGTTGTGTTAGCTCTGTAACTACAGCATTTATTTTTATAGTTGAATCCGATTTTAACAAAAAGCAACTAGAATAAAAATTCTTTTTGCATAAGTCATATTTTAAATGGCTAAAGAAGGTGCAGAATGCAAACCATAATTTTACTCACATGATGTTTTAAAGTCATGGCAATTATAGAAAAGGTTACAAGCAGATTTATCTAGTAAAAATGATATAAAAATATCATCTAAATAAAACTATAAGATGAATTGTCAATCTCTTGTGTTTTTAACATTTGTAATTTTCTGCACAGCTTGGAAACAACACATTGGCAGATACCTTTGGATTGGTGGAAGAATTTATAATGGCGTCTGGCAATGGCATGGCCGCCGTAGAAAGAACATTGTAGTGGAGGACTGGAATTCTCATCAGCCAGACAACTTCGGTGGTAATCAGAGTTGTCTTGCCCTGTTTGACAGCAGAAGAGACAAAGGCTTGCAGTGGGATGATGGAACTTGCACTTCTTCTCAAAGCTTTTTGTGTGAAAAATACTAAACTAAGTTGCAAATCAACCGTTTGTATTTCCATTTTGTCCCGATATTGATCAAGAGGTTGGAATACGAATTTTTTATTTCTAAAGTTGCTTACTTTGCTAAAAACAAAAAAACAAGTGCTATAATATACTTCTTGCTTATATAAAAAATATTGTAAGATAAAAAGCATTTATATGCAGTTTTTCAAAAATATTTTGAAATAGGTTAAACTCTTTAAACATATTCAAATTGTTTTTGTAATAATTGCTTTCAATTAATATCGTGTAAAACATAATTTGTGCTCCAATTGATCAATTTAATTACAAACTTTGCAAACAATTTATTGCATTTAAATAAATTCAATATTATTAGATGCTGCACTGCTATTTGTTAAATCTTTATTGAAACAAATATACTTGTTATATAGTTTTACCTGTGATAGATGAAAATTTGTCTATTGCCTATTGAAATGTGATGTATCTAAAAAATTGCGTGCTCGCCAAATTGTGAAAAGTTAAGTGAGGAGGTTTAGGTTATATAAATGAAGCTCTATAATGCATAATATTATAATCTTTTACATAAAATTTGCTTTCATTTTAGGTTTTTTTTAAACTTATATCTTAATTTATATTTAGCAAAACGTACCAAAAGTATATAGAGGTACTATATTTTATTACTTTATAGTGCATATCTAATTTTTTTAGATATTATAAACTTATATTTCACAAGACAGATAGCTAATTGATCAAATAACTTAAGTAATGATATGAGCCTATTTAATTTCATATGCATGGTGAATAATATCGAAACAATTAAAATGTGTTGAAGTGACTTGATACAGAGTTTTAGGGCCAAACATGACTCTTCTGTAGCTAAACAAGGAGTTGCCTGTCCACAAAATACAAGGTGTAATTGTGTAGCTTAGCAATTGATTGAAGTAGGACAAGTCATAAACCAATCAAACTGTTGAATGCTAACTTACATCGTTTTTGTACCTCATTTAATACAAAACAAGGCATAAAAAGTCTTATAAGCTTAGCTGTTATAAGTTTTGGTGTATAGCTACACATTGAAAATGAGCATAATGAGAAGTCTTTTTATGGCAGCAGCCATTGCTGCATGTGTTGGTGTAAGTGCTGCCACATGTGGACGTGAGTACAATACTTGTTTACGTATTATAAATCTTTCAATGTTTCTAAGCATATGTCAACTAAAATGAAACCATTCATATTGCTTTTATCAATAAAATCACGACCTTGTAATTAAACATTCAAATGATTATAAATAAAGACAATAAAAAATGGAATAAAACAATGAAAGAATGTAATAGCTTTTAATATAGTTTAGATGGAGTAGAATGTTCAGGTGATTATATCTACAATCCACATTCACAAACGTGTTACAGAATAGTTCCAATTAGAAAAAATTGGGATGATGCTCAAGCCTACTGTGAAAATGACGGAGATAGACTCGCTGTATTTGAAAATCTAAAGTCTATATCTTGGGCTAAGCAGATGAGAAAGACAAACCCAGGTAAATCTTGTTAGGGTCTGCAATATATAATATATATATCTGCAAACTTCTGTAAGAATATAAAATTCTGAGCTAAAGTAAAATAACTTTTGACTTTCACCTGCATGTTTATAAATAAGGGGAAGCAAACCAAAATGTGACAAGTATTTGAAACCCTACTATATATATTTTCTTAGCCTGGACACCCTATATTGACCACTACATTTGGATTGGAGGTAGAGAGTATAATGGAACTTGGCAATGGAGTGGAAAACTCAAAAGAGATATTGTAGTTGAGGACTGGTATCCGCAATGCCCTAATAACAACGGCGGCGCCCAGGAATGTCTCGGTCTGTTTGCTATGAACCAAAGGCTACAGTGGGATGATGGAACTTGCACCTCCGCCCAGTATTTCATGTGTGAACAAGTTTGACCTGTAATATGGATCAAAAGCTGTATTTTGATATCGGCATTGTTAATGCACAAACTCTAATGAGTTTTTTTCACATGAAGATTAACTTTACTCACTAAGAATCACAATAAAGAATCTTGTATAAGTTTATCAAAAATAATAAATTTATGTAAGTAATTTTACATGATAAAAAGCTTCGCAGTATCTGTCATTATATACATGCACTTTTTAAAAATATTTTTAGCGAAAAATATTATTATAACTTTTTAGGTTTTAGTTTGACAAAATTCATTGTCAACATGATAATTCATTTCAAAAACCAGCTAGGTCATATTTTACCTAATAAAAAGTTGTTTACACCAACCAATGTTGTACTTTAACCTTTAATAAATCACTTAAGTACTTATGGAGGTGCCATGCATATCTTCAATCATATTTCCTTTATTATGGTTATCTAAATTATTATATGTTGCATGCTATAAAATAATTTCAAAATCAGTAATAAGAGCTTTATTTACTATAAAGCTCTCATGGGTATAACTTAATGATATGTCAAGAGTGCTTAAACTCAGTGATAAAATAACTAAAGCTTACAACATTTATATATATCTTATTAATATGCATATATAGCTGAATATTTTCTAGCTTACGCTAATATTCCAAGAACTTTAAGATAAAATGCTTAACGCTCATGAACAAGTAACTACAGTGTGTGAAAACTTTGGAGCTTTTTCTATTTAAAATAAATTATCAAACTTGTTGAGTGTTTCATTTCGTAAAAGAAAGGCTCTACTCAACACTCTCACGGCAGCAAATTGTTGACTATCATTCATGAATCATTAGCACCTTTAATGGGAAACAAAATATCCTTTCGGCTACAAAGTCATTACATGGCTTATAATTACAGAATTGCTACAGTAATTTATAGTCTTTCATCATTTTTATTTATAGTCTTTCGGCACCAGCTTGCTATATATTTCATCATTTTTTTGGTGGAAGTCACTGTTTCATCTTTAGTAATAAATAATAAATAAATAATGCAATATTGAACTCGTTGCTACAATTTTCTTATATAGCAGATATTTTTAGGCTGGTTTTACCTAAGTCTGATGTAAGATCCCACCATCAAAGGTTGAATAGGTATAGAATAATATAATTGCTGATTAGAACCTAAAATAGCCCCTAAACTGCATTTTATTCATTTATTTTTTTTATTCTATCAGTATAAAAATGCTCACTTGTTTACAAAAAGGTACAAGTCAGCAGAATATTATTATATGTTTTGTAAAAATTATCGATGACATGCTTTGCAAAACTCATCATTGAAATTAAAAGTTGAGATGCTTAATTTAAGCATATATAGAGGCAATAATAATTAGCTATATGTGTTTTTTGAAGTTAATTAAAGTTTGTTTATTTATCGTTTTGTTGTTAAGATACAATATCTTATAGAGCTCTTCATTGTTTAGTCTAGTATTTTTCGCAAATAGAATAGTAGGAATAGGTGCAGGTCTGATCGCTCCAACGAAGGTCTTGGTTATAACTGGCACTGAAAGCTAGACAATCCTCAAATCCCTCTCTGTTGTCTGGTTGTCCAATAAACCAATCCTCTACAACCACTAGCCTTCCAAAGTTGTTCATCCACCGCCAACCGCCTGGATACTTTCTTCCACCAATCCACACGTCTTTGTTAATGTATGGAGTCCACTCTATAAATAGTCTGTCTGTTACAAATAGCATGCTTGACATATAGGTACACTTTACAATCTATAGACAATTATTAAAGTTAAAAAACAGCTTATTAGTTCAATATTTGGACTGTCATTAATTTTTGGAATAAAAATTGTACCCTAAATGAATAAATTGTCTTAAATGAATAACCATTATTATGATAAAATTACAATACAATTTGATTTGAGCACAGCAATCGTTTTAGGGTTTGTCCCCTCATCATTAACACAGAACAGAGCACCATGGCTCACACTTTTACTGCAATGGAAGTAGCTTATGTGTTTACTATACAGCATGTTCGAAAGGTGCATGAATATAAACTAGACAGTTCAAGTAATTTTAAGAGTTGCTGAAATGTAAATGACCTAACCTGAGCGAGTTTTTCTCATATGCCTTCCCCAAGATATAGATTCAAGGCTGTCAAACACAGCCAGTCTCTCTCCAGCCCCTTCACAGTAGGCTTTGGCATCATCCCATGTCTTTGTCTGATTGACAACTCTGTAACAGGTGCTGGAGTGTGGGTTGTAGAGATAGCCACCGGGACACTCTACTTCATCTACAAATGTGAACAAGAAATTCTACGTAACATATAATGTAATCAAATTCAACATTTTATACTAAAAAAGAAGTATTTATATACAGGCTAGAAAGCATGTATATATTGATATTAATTACTGTATATACTTTTCATGGTATTCGTGTTACGTCAGGAAAACAACAGAACTTTAATATCATTTGTTCGCAAAACAATAAGGCATAAATTTACTTAACTAGGTTTAATGCCAGAGTCTTACTTATTTAAAAGTGCTAATTGTTTGCTTTATTCTTTTTTTCAAATACAATAACGGTTTCAAGATAACTCAGCTGACACTTACACCCACATACTGCTGCCGATTTACCAACATAGGAGAAGAGCGCTATGACTATCAAAGTCAGCATTCTTGTTTTCACTGTAAGATTTAAAGCTGCTTCTCAGTCTGTTGATTATAAGCTGTGTTATCAAATGAATGTGCTTGAATGATTATATCCATTATATTATCTCTTTTGTGTGTAGGAATTTTTAACTGGACTGCGTAATTGAAAGATCTAATCTGATTGGTCAATTATTTCTACTAGTTTTTTATTTTAAATTTATAAAATATCTTTTGATAAAACATTGTTTGGGTTACTTGAGTTGAAATTTTCAACATTGAAACTAACAAAATAATCGTCATGTAATATTTGGTAAACTGCTAATACTTGCAACCAATGATAGATATGTCATACCCTGCTATGTTTCTTACTGTGAGAAGAACCTAAGATAAACTACTGCATTTAAAAAAATTAAGAAGGCAATTTGCTACTTTTCTTAAATTTTTGAAGCTGTAGGAAAGGCTGTTACCATATATTTAAAAATGTTTTACTCTATTAACAGTATTTCTAACTGTAATGTATTAATTGTATATACTTCGGCTTAAAATTTGCTTAGTAAAAGATAAGACAATTGCTTTCTGCATTCAATGCTATAGGGATATAGAGAGCATGTTTATATAATCATAGCATAGCATGAATATGTCTTGCCTAACTATGTTTTTGCTGTACGCCATGTATGTTACAGTAATGCAAACAGTTGATGTTGTAGGAATACTCTGTAAACAGTTATGAATTGAGTTTTGCAACACATTGCAGTTTATATAACTGTAAAAAAATTTTTGGAATATATTAAATGTGATTAAACTTGCTTTAAAAATTGTTTTTTTCGATATATTTAGAATGATACAGCACTTGAAAATATTTAGTGTAGTGATATAGTGATAAGAAACTATATTTATATTTATTTCAGTTTTATTTGTGTTGATCACAACAATAGTTATTTGATAGTTCACTGTTTAATCAGTTGTTTTTCTATTCTGGTTAGCATTATCTCATCTCTACTAGGCTCATTGTTAGTCAAAAATATATTATTTACTGTCATACTGACGCAAGTTTATAGTCATCATTTCCCTGTGAAAAAATCTGATAGAAAGGGCTTAATTCGTAATAAGTGGCACAGGAGCAATCATGACTAAATGCTCTTTTTAACATTACTAATGACCTTTATCACTAGGATTTGAACCAATAATTTCATGTTTACTAAGTCTAAGCTTTAACCCTTGGACCATGCTGCGCCCTTAGTATGTACTTTCATACTATTTGTTTAAATAGGATTAAATTGTTATTGCTTTCAAAACTGCATCCACAAGAATATATAAATAAAATCCTGTTTGTTTGATGTGTGGTTTTTATAACAAAACTGAAATATTCAACAACTTAACTACATGTAAGCTGTGTCCATTTAAACTGCCTGCAGTAAGCAAGTGTATATAGCAAAACCAGCACTTTACAAAAAAAAGAACTCAATAAATCAGTGTTTTTTGAGTAGTAGTAAAACACGTTACTATACAATGTGGTGTGAAATAAACCATAGGTTATAGACCTGTGATATATTTGGCTAATAATATTCTTTGCCGAATCTGATCAAGTATCAGTATAGCATGGCTACTATAGATCTAGTAAAAAATATTTATATTCCAAAAGGTTTGCTGATTAACATGCAATGAACAACGACAAATCAATATAATAGTTGCAACAAACAACTTTTGAAATGTCATTTTTTAACATAACTTTTTTTAAATATAATTTACAGGCACACCCTTCAGTAATCTACCCAACAATCTTGATAACAAATTGCAATATTAATGGCTTGTTGTGTAAACATTTATTTATAACTTACATTATAAATGATAAACTAAAAATAAAGCTAATCTGATTAATAAAATCATATATAACAAGAGACTGGTGGTAAACTCATCACAAGTAGTTTAGGCAGCTGCAAACTTGTGTTTAGTGTTTTACTACTGCCATGATGAAAGGAAGTAATATAAGAAGCCTCGTTTTGGTAGTTCTAGCTGCCTACATTGGTGTAGGTGGAGCTAACTTCACGGATCCCACCAACCAGACAATCAAACCAGCTGAGCCTTCTCAGCCAGTTCAACCCGTGCAAACGTTTGAGCCACTGCTGATGTCTGAACTGACCCAAAACTTTTCAATGGCTCCAGCAACCCAACTAGCCAATGAAACAGACGAAAATCAAGACCCAGAATCTCAAAGAGATCGTAGAGAGCTGGACACAGGTAAATTTGTTTATCAGATGTCATAGATCATTTGAGCAGTTAAATATTCTGATTAAATTATAGTTTTGTTTTAAACAAAAGCTAATTTGTTTAAATATTTACAAAAATGTTAAATGTATTGTTAGATTTATAGTGTCTTTTCGAGATCATATAATATCATTGCATGTGGTTGACACTAATTACTTAATTGTGCTATAATTCTATAAACATTATGACACAAAAAAAATTACAATTAGCCGATTATGATTTTATGTGTCAAAAAAATTAAAAAAAAGTTTTATCAGCCAAGAAAGGCTTAACAATTTTATTTCTTGAAACGGTAATTACTAAAAAGCACAATTATTATTTCAATACGGCATGTAATGAGTATTCATATTATTATCTTAGTATTATGTAGTTTTGACTAGCGTATATGCGTAGCTGGTGTGTAGAAATTTTAGTTTATTTGCTAAGTATTTTAAAAATATTTGTATGTGAATTTTATAAAAAATAATATACCAAAGATATTTCATAGCTATATATAGATATTGCAAATCAATGCATAATTATGTACACATATTGCACAACACATTTTGTGTAATACCCAATAAGTACTACATTTATCATAGCTTAAGATCTTTACATTTTGTAGGTTTGACTACCTGTCCCCGCAGCTACCTCTTCAATCCTCACTCTAGAACCTGTATAACTATAGTTCCTTTCTCTGAAACTTGGTACACCGCCAAATCATTCTGCGAGAGTAAAGGAGACAGGCTTGCAGTGTTTGACACTCTAGAGTCTATATCTTGGGTTAAGCACATGAGAAAAACCCACCCAGGTAATGAATCGAAACTCTCATCAAGTAAACTTGGCCATGGACATGATTGCTTCAACTGCTGCTTATAAGGTCTCAGTCTAATTAAACACCTTTGTGCTATTTATAGCAGAAAGCCTGCATAACATAGACTTGGAGGGAATGTGAACCTTTACTTAGCTTGTTTATTTACAACCCATGAAAACTTACTTTTGTGCAATTATTCAACATTTGGCTCCATTTAGCTGAAATTCCCTATGCTTTTAGCAGTCACCTAAAATGTTTTACTCATTGTATAACTTAAATCAAATAAAATGCTTAAATACAGATTGGACTCCGTGCAAAAATAACTTCCTTTGGATTGGCGGAAGGAATATTCATGGAGTTTGGGCATGGGATGGCCTTCTTCTGAAGGACATTGTTGTTGAGGACTGGTCCCTTCACCAACCAGACAACTATGGCGGCAACCAGAACTGTCTGGGCATGTGTGGAGACAGCACGAACTTCCAGTGGAATGATGACATGTGCACCAAGGCAGCACTGTTTATGTGCGAAAAGCATTACTTTTAAAAAAGCATGAACAAAATTCAAGGATAAAATTTTATTTGTAAAATATATGTTCTCTAATCATAGATGCATTATTTCTGAGTTTTATAAGTAGAGCTTCAGTCACTTTTGTATTTAGAAATTTTGTTTTAATGTTTGGAAGTTGTCCTACCTATGTTAGTCTATGATAAATCATGCAGTTAGCTGTTGAAATAGTTATCATTAAATAAAATTATATTGGTTCAAATAATATTTTTTCTAAACTAACCAGAATAAACAAATGCAATAATTTAAAATTTCAAAGCAAACTTCTATATTTACATATAACACTGGAGTTAGCAAAAGACCATGCATACTCTAAAATACTTATTAATTATCCATGCAGATTTAATTATTTTTCTATAAAAATAAACGTTTTGATTTCTGCAAGATTCGATATCATATAATTATAATAGTATTATGCAATAATATTTTGCAACAATAAATATAATGCGGTGCATATACTAGTAGAGTTATCTACCCATTGGTTGACTCTTTTAGAATATAGTTGATGTATTTCTGCAAGTTTGATGCCCAAACAGGTTTCATTTTATTGTCCAGCAGAGTTTCACACTAGTTTAAACAACCTCTGTTATCATAAAATTGTTGCAATGTTTGATATGTAAACGAAAATATTAAACTTTGAATAAAAATAATTGAAGTTTGAAATTCAGCAAAAATATTTTCAAACTAAAACTTTATAAAAGAATTTCTAGAGTCACTTTTCGGTGATCTAGATTGTCACACTGTAACAGGTGAAATAGAATTAACGATATGTCACTCAAAATAGGATATGTAATAGTATGACCCACCAAACTGATGTTAAGACTACATTTGTAAAGTATTAGGATGGTTTATTGACATTCCTTTTTGGCAGACATATACACTGCATGCTGTCTGCGTATTGCATGAAGAGTATGAAAGTAAAAGCTTGCTTGCTGCATGCCTGCCTGACCTATATTAAATAAGCCAATCAGCACAAGGAATTCCTCTCTGGAAGTTTGTAGTACTCTGCAGTTCAACAGCTGGATGCACTTTATAACTGCTACTTTGCATATAATTAGGGCCAAGCTTTGTGCAATAAAGGGGCTGGAATTTCTATGAAACAATGTAGCATTTATTCACTTTTTACAGGGTTATCTGGCCCATTATATAATAGGGTCACACAGTAATTCACATCATCAGACAAGCTTAAAGAGCAGTTATCGTATAGTAGTGTGTAAAGAGGAAAGCATTGTTTTTTCTGCTAAAATTTTTTCCAGTATCCAGTGTAATTTTCTTTTATTTGATTTCTTTGTAAAAGATGTATTTTGAAATTATGGATATATTTAAGAAGAGAAAAATGCTGCTGTTGTTATTGGTGACAATAAACATAATAGCAGTGGAAAGTGTGAAGGTCAAACTAAGAGGAGGACCGTAAGTATTATTATGGTGCTAACAAATCTAAGATAAATTAGTATTTAAAACTAATTACTGTGTCCTAATGATAAATAATAACATAAAATAACATTTATATACTTTTTATTACACTCATAATTTTAATAGTCAAATTAGATCATTCTTCTAATAACTTACACTGGAAGCTTAGTCTAGCAAAGACATATTACTTGGACTACTTTTTCTTGTGAGAAATTTAATTTATTGTTTTAATAAGTGGCATCAACTATTTATTTAATGCTAAAGCAATTGACTTTATAATAAATAAGTTTTATGACAACTTTATTTCATCTGTCTCCAGCGGTGACAACCAAGGCAATGTGTATGTGAGATACAGAAGAAGGTGGGGACTAGTGTGTGATGATAGATGGAACATCAAGGCAGCTCACGTTGTATGTCGGCAGCTCGGATTTCCCAAAGCCAAAACAGTTACTTGGAGCAACTACTATAGATCAGCACCACATGGTTAGTCTTTCTTCTTGCTCTAAGGCACTTTCGCTGTCAGCTAAATACTCATATCTGAAGCTCTAATTTCAAAAAGCCTTTGTTTTCAGTTTTACCAAGCTGACTAACAGGCTAAACATAGTTTAAGGAGTTTTAAATTAAATTGAAAGCTAGCTATTATGGTCAATTGCTCCTCCTGACATGACCAATGGCCCTAAATTCATCTTGCTAATATTTTTATCACTATAGACTACAGCTGCTCCGTATAATTCTGCTCAATATACAATAGAGTGAAATATGCATACTCAGTGTGCAGACCTGCACATAATTATGACACTAAAATTATTATATCAACTGCATATTTTCAAAGATCCTTCTAATAATAATTAACAGTTTGTCATGGAGAGTGCTATGTGATGCTAATTGCTGTGTGAATAAATCCGGGAACACTGCCAGTTCTACTCTACTCCACTCTTAAGGCTGCCTTAATGCATGGCTCACTCATTTACTGATGACTCATTCACTCACTCACTCACTCACTCACTCACTCGCTCGCTCGCTCACTCACTCGCTCACTCACTCGCTCGCTCACTCACTAGCTCGCTCACTCACTCACTCGCTCACTCACTAACTCGCTCACTCACTCACTCACTCACTCACTCACCCACACACTCACTCACTCACTCACTCACTCACTCAATCACTCACTCGCTCGCTCACTCACTCGCTCACTCACTCGCTCGCTCACTCACTAGCTCGCTCACTCACTCACTCGCTCACTCACTAACTCGCTCACTCACTCACTCACTCACTCACCCACACACTCACTCACTCACTCACTCACTCACTCACTCAATCACTCACTCATTTACTCAGTATTACTCAAAGAAGAATAATTATAAAGTTTTCATATAGCCCTTATTTTATATATTATTTGCCATCCTCCATATAAAGGATGACAAATAGTCACCTAAAAGAAGCTGATAAAAATACAAAGTGCAAAAACTCATAAATAGATAAATTTTATGTAAAATAAATTATCTGTGATTTTTGTTTCAAACAAATTTTCTGTTTAAAAATAAATAAGTTTATATTTTCGAATATAGAAAAAATATTTTTGGATGATGTCGTATGCTCTGGGTCGGAAAGCGATCTGGCGAGTTGCAAACATCGGCCTTGGCTTAGCCATAACTGTAACACAAGAGAAGCAGCTGGGGTGATCTGTGAAGTCAGTGCACAGTCTACAACGAAGTCTAGACAGAGTATTGATACTACACCTTCACCAACCACCACATCTACAACCACCACATCTACAACCACAGCACCAACCACATCTAAAACGTCAACTACAACTACAGTACCAAGTATCGCAACAACACAACTAGGTAACAGTAAAACATTAATACTGCAACACAAACTTTGTCTTGTTGTGCAGCAAAAATATATTGCATTATACATCTGGCAATTATTCTTTTAGATGCACCATAAGCTAATTAAACAAAGTTTTTACCATATCAAGTAGATGGGTCATTTGAAATTTTCTTAAAAATGATAATAAAATGTTAGTGAAACTGTGTGCTAGCAGAAAGTACGTTATATTATGAACACGTTGTTAACAGCTACAAGGGAGCCATATTTCTCTAATCGCTTGGTGGAGACACCAGATGAGTTCAAGAGAGTATCTAGTCAATCATCAAGTCTAGCCCAAACATTTCAACAGCAGGTAAGCATATGCAGATATGATACTTGTCACAAGCCAGTATTATATACTGACAGTTGAATCATGGCGTCATGCAGCGTCATAATATGTTAACGTTTTGTTAGTTTGATTTTATTGAAGTTTTTGATATTCTTTATATTAAAATTTTGCTGTAATTTTTTCAGCAGTTTTTGAATTCAAAGTTTTGCAAATACCTACATATTAGCTTTAAAAGACTGTTGGTGTTGGTTTCATGTTATATAATTGACAATGTATGACAGTTGATTTGAAAAGGAAATTACTATTATCTGCAGTTTATCTATACACACATAATTATGCTAGTAGCTATGCCTTGCTGTATCAATTGTATGCATTACTGTAATGCAATAGAGCGACATGCCAAGATGAAAGGGGCAATTAAATCTTGGGAATAGATTTTGTTTTTTTTTATAAGTTGACCTTAACACCTGGAAGTTACTTTATTAAAGGTAGACTTGGCACCTTACCAGCCTATCATGTTCAAAATATGAATGTAATCTTTCAACAGAAACATGCTGCAACTTTTTAGTAATCATATGTCATTTGTCATGCAATTGCTATAATAAAATCATTAACTTTGTAGGCGTAAAAAGCATTAGCAACATAAAAGTGTAATGTTTTTTTTCTGCTTGATATATAAGTATGCTGCTATACTCTGCCAAATAAATTATAAGGTGTTGTCAGAATCACTTGTTATACCAATAGATTATATTCTTCCATTAGTTACAGTAAGCAAACTATTGCTAGCAAATCTTGTGATTGGCAAAATCTTTGCTCAGATCAACATTTTCAATATCTATAGATAATTCATTCGTATAGATTTTCACTTTATAAATTATCATTAATTCTGGGCAATATTTTAGAAAATATATTCTATAAATATACTGGGAGGTCGAGTGAAGAATGAGGGCTATGTCAAGGTTAAGTTAATGTCAGGAAGGTCAGGGACTATATGTTCGGATGAATGGGGACTAAATGAAGCCACAGTCGTCTGCCGAGAGTTGGGACTAAAATACGCTTCTAGGGAAACCCAAGTAAGTGTCCCTATCTTATAGGAGTTGCAGATTAGTTGTCAGCTTACGTTTGCATTCGTGTGTGTGTGTGCGTGTGTGTGTGTGTGTGTGTGTGTGTGTGTGTGTGTGTGTGTGTGTGTGTGTGTGTGTGTGTGTATGCATGTGCGTGTTGTGTGTGTGTGTGTGTGTGTGTGTGTGTGTGTATGCATGTGCGTGTTTGTGTGTGTGTGTGACGAATGCTAGAATATAATATGTTTTATGATTATTATTAAAAAGAATTAGTAATATATAACCTCTAGTCATAAGCAAAGCCTCTAACAAATCTTCTAAAAGTTGGTCTCCTATTATTGATTAAAAAATTTTAAAAAGTTTTATCACTTTTACAAACCTACATGGTTTTGTAGTCAGATTTCTTCAAAGGTTCTCATGAGGAAAAGGTAGTAAGTAGTGTGCAGTGCGAAGGTACAGAGAAAGCCTTAGCCGAGTGCAACATTCAAACAGGAAGTCTACAATGTTCTCGAGCCAATAGGGTGGCAGGTGTTCTCTGCACCAATGGTAAGTATCTGCAGCTATGTATGTTATGTCATATCTGCAGCCTTTACTCTAAAAGTTGAGTAGAGATATTTTTACACAACGGAGCTATAATACCGCCAAGCTAAGCTGAATGAAATGAATTGAAATATACCTCACTCTGTAGTGTTTATTATACATCATCTAACTACTTATTATACAGTATCTAACTATTTATTAGACAGTATCTAACTATTTATTATTATACAGTATCTAACTACTTACTATACATCATCTAACTATTTATTATACATCATCTAACTATTCATTATACATCATCTAACTACTTATTATACAGTATCTAACTACTTATTATACAGTATCTAACTATTCATTATACATCATCTAACTACTTATTATACAGTATCTAACTACTTATTATACAGTATCTAACTATTTATTATACAGTATCTAACTATTTATTATACAGTATCTAACTACTTATTATACAGTATCTAACTATTTATTATACAGTATCTAACTACTTATTATACAGTATCTAACTATTTATTATACAGTATCTAACTATTTATTATACATCATCTAACTATTTATTATACAGTATCTAACTACTTATTATACAGTATCTAACTACTTATTATACAGTATCTAACTATTTATTATACAGTATCTAACTATTCATTATACAGTATCTAACTACTTATTATACAGTATCTAACTATTTATTATACAGTATCTAACTACTTATTATACAGTATCTAACTACTTATTATACAGTATCTAACTATTCATTATACATCATCTAACTACTTATTATACAGTATCTAACTATTTATTATACAGTATCTAACTATTTATTATACAGTATCTAACTATTTATTATACAGTATCTAACTACTTATTATACAGTATCTAACTATTTATTATACAGTATCTAACTATTCATTATACATCATCTAACTACTTATTATACAGTATCTAACTATTTATTATACAGTATCTAACTATTTATTATACAGTATCTAACTATTCATTATACATCATCTAACTACTTATTTTACAGTGTCTAACTACTTATTATACAGTATCTAACTATTCATTATACATCATCTAACTACTTATTATACAGTATCTAACTATTTATTATACAGTATCTAACTATTTATTATACAGTATCTAACTATTTATTATACAGTATCTAACTACTTATTATACAGTATCTAACTATTTATTATACAGTATCTAACTATTCATTATACATCATCTAACTACTTATTATACAGTATCTAACTATTTATTATACAGTATCTAACTATTTATTATACAGTATCTAACTATTCATTATACATCATCTAACTACTTATTTTACAGTGTCTAACTATTTATTATACAGTATCTAACTACTTATTATACAGTATCTAACTACTTATTTTACAGTGTCTAACTATTTATTACACAGTATCTAATTACTGATTATACAGTATCTAACTATTTATTATACAGTATCTAACTATTTATTACACAGTTTCTAATTACTGATTATACAGTATCTAACTATTCATTATACAGTATCTAATTATTCATTATACAGTATTTATCTGTTGCTGAATTTTAGTACTACCAGATCTTCTGCCAAATGTCACACTGCTGGCTGACACCATAAGGATAGAGGACAAGCACCTTGCTCACCTGCAGTGTGCTCTGGAAGAAAACTGTCTAGCATCTACTGCCTATGCTCTAAAGAAACAGCAGCCTAGATGTGAGTTCTTCAATATAAAAACCAAAAGGTTTCTTCATAATGAAAACTCTCAGGCTTTCTAGTGATGAAAAAGTGCAACAATAGTTTTTTTTCATGAAACATTGTTCTTAGAAAGTTCAAATGTTTTGTATTCAATTCATTCATTGGTGTGTGTTGCTGTGTGTGTTGCTGTGTGTGTGCTGTGTTTGTTGCTGTGTGTGTTGTTGTGTGTTGCATGTGTGTGAGCAATTTTAGGTCAAATTTAATATACCCATCAGTCGTCCATTACCCAGCATAGAGCTATGGTAGCATATTGGAAATATATGTATTAAAGCAAAACAAAATATATTTGATCACATTGCTGCTAAGGTATACACATAAGTGGTAGGGTCTGCAGGCCACATGTGAACTGTAATTACTACTAATTAACATTAAACAAAGCACTGGCACAAAAAGGGGTTACAAATTTGTGTCACATAACATTATATGGACCAAAAAAATTGCCTGCTATGACATACTTCTATCTTAGGTGCAGTTGTGAGGTGATTTTGTGTTACATTTATTTATTCCCAGTGTTACTCTGCTGGGAGTATATTAAAGGAGGAGGCCTATAGTACTGAGGTACATGTTCAAAGGGATTCCTGCTGTGATCAACTTCTAATGATTATTATGATGCTATTGTGTTTTCATAACAAAGTTTCTCTTACAAAATGATATTCCATGCATGTTTTCCAAATTAAAATAGAAGTGCTGTAGATGTTATACTCTTTTATATGACACAATAGAGTAATTAAATAGTATATTACACTATCTACCAATACATTGCTGACCGCATGATTTCCCTAAGATATGAATTTCCCTCAGTATTGAGTGTGATGTTTCAATATAGATCAATTCCAAGTAAAATTTGCAGTTTACTACTGTTTAAGCTCCGGATAATATTTTAGCAGTTAGAATTTAGTATACAAATGCTTTCAGTGCAAAGGGTTTTGAGAAAGATAGGATAATATGCCATTGAATGCTAATTTGTATAGACTTACTAATACCCTAAATTTGTTCTAAGATTGCAGAATATCTTTTAAAGTTTAGCATTATTACAGCTTATTAATGAATTTTAATAATATAGTTACAGCTTATTAATGAATTTTGGTAATATAGCTACAGCTTATTAGCCAGTTTTGATTCTATTCACACCTTATTAATGAGTTTTGGTTATCATTACAGCTTACTATATATCCTGTTTATATTATAAGCTCTATTTTTTAGCTTGTAAAAGGTTGTAGCTCTGGTTTTAAGTTTTAGTAATTCTTCTTACATGCTAGGATCATGTATAGAATGCTACCTTTCAGTGTGAAAAGCTTTACGTTATTATACACACACCACCATTTTATGCCATTAAGAGCCAAGGTTGAAGCAATTTTGAAAAACAATTGGCACTAAATTTGTTAAAATTTATGTTATAGCTATTTCTATGTAGTCTTCTGGGACTATATAGATCATTGAAGTTGCTACTTCATACTAGATTTTGACAATACCTCTAGATTCAACTTTCGTGTGAAATAGTTATCAATTAGATAATGAAAACATTAAATCATTTGCATGCTGCATAACTCAGCAACGTAACTACATAACTGGGCAGTGGAGATCAAATGACAGCAATTATACAGGTGGCTAAGTTATGCGGTTAATTACAGTGTAACCAGCAGACAACATCATGCTGAGATTAATTTCCCAAATCCAGTCAAGTTACACAATTCAATTAGCAATAGTTTCCTTTCTAATAAATTAAATTTATAGAGACTTTGAATTCGACTCCTCTTTTTACCTGATTAGCAATGATAACTATTGTCACATTCTATCTCAATTTGAATTATATAAGACTTAATATAAGCATGGTAAAATAGGCATTGGTGTTAATTGAGTCTTTCATGTGTTTAAATTGAGTTTTAACTGTTCAAAGGATTATCTTTCATCTACTGGCTACAGAAAATATCAAAGAAAAATATACAAGATGCCCTGTGAACTTTGGCAGGGAGTCTGTTTTAGCTCATAGCCTTAGAGGATAGAGTAAATAATCATTACTGTATCTAAGGCTAGATATAGCCAAGTTTGAACGTTTGTCACCACACATTGCCTGACCGGAGCAAAATAGGTTATTTTTTATAACTAAGCTGTTAGGTTTAGTTAAATCTTGCTAGTAATCTCGGATAGTAACATTTTATACCATACTCTTTTGTACAGCGTGGCACCAAATCAGTAGAAAGCTGTTGAGATTTGGTACTAGTGTATATAACAACGGAACAGCTGACTTTAGACCAAGGCAAAGTCAAGACACATGGACATGGCATAAATGCCATGGGTGAGTGACTTCTTTTTAATTATTAAATACACAACATATTAAAGCACTTATTCATCATGGGTTTAGTAACCTGTATATAATCAAGTAGAGAGGCAGCTGACTTATATAAAGGAAAAAATACCAGATAAAAACTTTGCTGCCATAACCGTGAAAGTAATTTTTATAGTTTCTTCTATAGCTTCAATAATATGTAATTTATAGTTTTGCAATCCTGCAGCTGTATTAGAAAAAAGATATTCTATAGCTTGTATATTTATAGTTAACTAATGCAGTGTTATACTTATTATGAATTGAGTCTACTTTAGAATAAATGCAAACCAGGTTTCAAATTAATTACCTTGGCTTATAGCTAAAAGGAAAATTGAATATGTAACATGACCATAGTAAACATTTTTATAACCTAAGAATAATGTTATTATATATTCACGTTTTCAGACATTACCACGGGATGGATGTCTTTACCCACTATGACATCTTGGACAAGAGAGGAAATAGAATAGCAGAAGGCCACAAGGCTAGTTTCTGCTTAGAAGATGTGAGCTGTAAGGAGGGGTCTAGACAAACCTACACATGCGCTGATCAAGGTAAGCGTAGAACTGAGACTAATTTAGTTTCAAGTTGACAGTGAGGCCATTTTATTCCGTAGCCTTATTCTTAGTCTTGAGCTAAACTGGAAATAAAGATGCAACATATTTTCTGCAGAATGATATCTGATATTTAGCGTTAAGTTTACTGCGTGGCCCCTGTAGTGTAAGAAATAGCCATTATGCCGGAGGTCAGGGGTTCAAATCCCAGTGAGAGCAAAAGTTTTATATGATATACATGACGTATTTAAAAACATACTCCAATATCTTCAATGTTTAGTTTGCAGCTAGTTCATATAAAACTCTACTACATATTTATATTTTGTAATGAACCTACATCTCTTTGCGTAGCTGTAATTGTGGTTTTTGAGTAATCATATTGAATTTGTGCTTTGCAGGCATTTCAGTGGGTTGTGCAGATATATATGGTAGCAGGTTAGACTGCCAATGGATTGATATAACTGATCTAGATGATGGAGACTATGTGTTTAAGGTAATCATACTATATTATGTGTGCTTCACTGATTTAGGGTAATATGAAGAATCCCCCCCCATCCTTTTGATACAGATAAAATACTACCAAGTCATGCTAAAATATTTTGAGGGAAAGTCTGAATCTTTTACCGTCTCAAGGGTTTCACAAAAGTTTCGACTTTGAAAATATGTCGCCACCCAAAAACGATACCAGCCTTACAAATTTCGTATATTACAGTCTGAACTATCAGAGAGTATAAAGTTTGTTTAGTGGCTTTTCATTTTTAGAAAAAGAACTATTAGAGTGAACATTATTCAGTTATACGTTGTAATATCTGCACTGAGTCGGTAATAACTTCAATGGCAGGTATATTCTTAAAAAAATGGTCCAGTTTGTGTAACTTTACAGGAGAAAATTGCTGCTCAAACTAGAAGCTATAATAAAGATAAATATTTTAGATAAATTAAGTATGAGTATTTCAGATAATTTTGTTGTTTCAGCTGAGTGTCAACCCTAATGGAATAGTTCCAGAGCTTTCATTTAGTAACAATGCTGCAGTGTGTAACTTGAAGTACAGAATGGGCAATGTCACTGTATCCAATTGCCACCTTTCCAAACTCTAAGACTGCTTAAATTACCAGCAGACCAGTTCAGAATCAGATAGTCAGCATATGAAAGGCAACTATTACAGTAGACTAATGAACCGACTGCAAGAATAGACTGAAAACTGGCTGTAATTGCTAGAATAAGAATTGACCAAAAATAATAGACTGGGGACCAGCTGCGATCAACTAATTTATGAATTGAAGAAATAAATGTTTTCAATAAATTGCTTAAACTTCAATATAGAGGCAAATATTAGTCTACTGAAATTTTGGAATCAATTTACAGCCACTTTAGAATAAGAACAGGTGAAATAAATCAGAAAATTTTCTATATTACCACATGTTATTTCAATGTACATACTTAATAGCCTTTTATTAATGCTATGTTTTCTAGAATATTGTGTACATTTTTAAATTACTAATGTTACAGTGCAGTACAACCAAGAAGTATTTTGGGCCTTTTAACCCAGTCATATTATTTGATTGGAAGTAACTTAAACAGGTTATTGTAAAACAATTTCATGTATATAATAATTAGCAGAATTGCATATATTTGTTATTTTATTTATTATAAATAAAGTCATTATACTTCAACTTCTTCAAAAAAACTGTAAATTCAGAGCTAAGCCTCAGCCAAAATAGCAAACACAATCATTGCTGATGACCACAGCTGTAACATTGCTAGAGATAAAAAATTAATAGATGCCGTTATTAGTGACTAGAAAACTATCCGTGTCCCAAAACTAGTCTTCATACAAAAGCAGTCATAGAAATATCTTTAACCATACTTTTAGATAGTGAGTAGAATATCCTTCACTTTCAACAGAAAGTTGTTGGGAACTGTTGGGAAGCCCATGAGCTTACAGTAATATATTGTGTCAGTAGAAGTTTTGACATGGAAGAGCAGGTGGGGTAAGAGTGACACCAACTGCAGGTGTGTGTTAGTCAGACTCACTGTCAGATTCGGCCTCGTTGAACCACTCAACCAGCTTGCTGACCTGCCATATGAACACAACAGAGGATTAAAGCAATATCCGCATAAAAAGACAAAAACGCTATAAATGATAAAGTTGACCAAGTTTAAATGCACTTGGATAAAATATATTACACATTGTGAATGCAACAAAAACTTCTAAGAAAGTTGGTAGAGGTAAAAAAAAACAAAAAATAAGCATCACAACCACTGCAAAATTCGGTCAAGCCAGGATAAAATAAAAGCGTGCACAAAAACTTTATGATAAAGTTGACCAAGTTTAATACTCATTGTAAATGCAACACAAAATTTCAAGAAAATTGTAAGAGGTCAAGAAGAAGCATCAAAATCACTCCAGAATTCGGTCAAGATAAATAAAAGTGTGCGCACCTGTGATAAATTGAAACACACGAAGTCAGATTATAATTAGGAGCATGTACAGCAATTCCAATTTTAACAACAAAATATTTAACCTACATTAGAATTAGATTAACACACTACTGCTGCCTTTACTGAAACATTTTCACTTTTTTCTGTACAGTGTGATTGCAGTAAATTGAAAACAAATTTCTGAGAAACAAGGTAAAGCAGGGAGACTATACTAACTGGTTAGCAAAAAACTTATATTTGGTGATTCAGATGACAATGCTGTTCATCATTTACTACAGCCTTCTTACTTCTCACAACCCATTAATTCTCAACAGAACACAATAGACAAGGGGAAGTTTTCTCTCATGAATAGACTTCCATATATTAATTATTTCTACCGAGCATGTACTCAAGGAAATGAAGTCATCAAACAAACCTGTGTTTTGAATTTTCCCGGCTGCAGTGAAGTTTCATACCACTTCACAATGACGTCTTCGTCTAGAATATCGTTCTGATAAAAGAACATGAGCACCTGGCCTATTATTGCAGTGTAGAGATCGTGGGACTGGTCACACACAAATTCCTGAAAAAAATATGCGATACATTTTTTGAAAAGATGAAAACACCTTTGAAATTTGCAAAAAAATCTTAAAATTATTTTCGTTTAAAAAAAAACATCATAGAATATTTTATGCCATATATTTATTTTATTCATATTATTATTTTATCGATCGCTAGCCTTTAGTAGTTCAACTGGCTTTGAGAGATACTTAGTACGTAAGATTACATGGGTCTAGCTAACATGATGTCTTCAGCACTCATAGTATAGTGAAATGAGAGCTTACCTTGATAGCGAGGAGACATTCGTGTTGAGATTTGTCACTTCGATAGTAGTTCTTGAAGACATGAACGCACAACTTCAGTAGCTGCAGACGCAGAAAAAGAAATAAAGCTGCAGAGTGATTACAACACATAGAAAGTTTACTCATGCAATCCTAAACAACCTTTCTTGAAAGTAGTGCTCTACTAAAAATTCAGAAACATTGATAACCCTAGCAAGTGACTATAGTAACCTAACAAAACTGTACAGCATAAAAAAGCTTTCTTCTCTAAGACTTATAAAGTAAATCATTAGTACAAATGCTACAATAAGGATAATATAGTAGACATGAAGAAATAACCTTATGACTAGATATTAGGGAATGTGGAAACAATCTGGGAATAAATACAGCATATTCGCAATTTATTCTAGCATACCAGTTCAAAATTGAAGGGTAACTTCTTAACAAAAGTGACCAGGTTTCTGTTTAACTTGTAAGCACTATAAATGCATTTCATAGTAAACTTATAGTAAAGGAAGGAATTTTACTGTTTGTGTTTTGAGCAAGCTAGCATGAAGCATCCATGGAACGATAATTCCTTTGTAAATTTTGAAACAATCATACTAATACACAGAGTATATTATCGTAAGCAGATGCCCTAAGTTATAAAAACAATGTAAAAGATGGAGGGAAATTTTCTTGCCATATAGGTCAGACATTTCCCGGATCACAGTCACCAATAATTACTGCATATTTTCAGTCTTACAATTTAAGTAACTTACTGGCTTAAGGTTAGTGAGCAGCTGAGAAGACGTTGTAGTATCAGAAATATCTTGAAGAGGTCTTTGTAGGACTGCTTGTATGACCATATGATTCACTTCATTGATCTGTATGTTGTATGCATGTCTGAAATATATTATAGAATACCAAGTCTCACATGTCCAGCATTATGGAGTAGGCAATACTACAATATAATGTGTAATCTAATGCAATGTATTATCATCTATTAGCTCTTAGTATAACAAATATTCTAGGATATATAGTGTAGTGTACTGTATATAAACTATGCCATCGACTGTTAAATAGAGTAATAAAATATAGACAGCCAGAGCATTAGAATAGATAAATAGAATAGATTAGACCATTACAATGGAATGATATATCAATAAAATAGAATAATATAATAGACTAGGGAACTAGACCCATGCTATAGATTAGAAGTGATATTTCTACATTTCAGCACCTTAGAAGATGAAATCTGTGGTTTTAGCTGAGGTCTAACTACAGATTTGCCAAAAATCATAGCAGGCATATTTTATATAAGCTAACTGTTTTAAAATTGGAAACAACAACCACATGGTTTAATGCAATATTATAAGGTAAATCAACAGTAAGTAGCCTAAGTAAATAACAATGTCCGGAGACTTGCAAAGGATTCACTTACTTGAGGGAGTTGATATCCAGAATAATGTTATCTGCACTGATGTTTTCTTTCTCAGCTCTTTGGAGAGTATCCAGTACTTCATTATAGAACACTGGAAATATGGTAGAGTAACTTACTAGGTGAGCTCTGGTACAGACTCAGTATATACGATATATAACTCTGATTTATATAATTGTTCTAATGATGATACTTACACTCTGTGTCAGGTGATACTTACACTCTGTGTCAGGTGATACTTACACTCAGTGTCAGGTGATACTTACACTCAGTGTCAGGTGATACTTACACTCAGTGTCAGGTGATACTTACACTCAGTGTCAGGTGATACTTACACTCTGTGTCAGGTGATACTTACACTCTGTGTCAGGTGATACTTACACTCTGTGTCAGGTGATACTTACACTCTGTGTCAGGTGATACTTACACTCTGTGTCAGGTGATACTTACACTCTGTGTCAGGTATGACAGCGTCGTCCTCGGAGTCGTCTTCCTCTTCAGACGTGTCCTCCCCCTCGTCATCCGAACTCTCCTCGGTTGGTTGCACAAAGTTAAAAGCCCGCCCACTCTCGCCTTTAGATTCATAAGCTGCAACACACGCAGGGCAATGCAGAATACATGACAACTAAAACAAGCAACTGCTACAGCATGCCATCAATTACTGGAACATTTATTGACCGATGACAAAATTTTGCGGGACAAAAATTGACATCAAATGTTGCGAAGCTGCAAAAAAGAAATGCAACAGAAACAGAAGAAATTGGAAAGTAAAAGTCAGATGAAAAAGTTGTAAACAATTCTCTAACTTCATCATTTATCTGCTCACTAACATATCAGGCTTCATATTAATTGTACTCGGTTGGAGTTGCTTTATCTTTACAAAATTGAGGATTACAGTAACAATACATGTATGAGAAGGTCACGAACTCAGTATATATTACAATGTTTGCACCAAGCTATAATTTAGATCACACCAGCTGCATTATCTCTGAACAATATAAATACAATAATTCCATTTCTCACAAAACTAAACAGTGTTTTGGGCAAACTCCAAGATTAGAGCTGCTCAGTGTACAACCCACAACCCATAACATTGCTTATGAATGAAACCGTCCCCCATAAAGTAAATATTAGCAATTACCAGAAAAAGGTTCACCCCAGTCATCTTTCATGGCGGCAGCAGTGAGCAGCACAGGCTGGTCTAAGGTGACATTTGGGCCCAGATGTACCTGTAACACATGCCATTCCTCTCAGCAACACATTAAACATTTAGACCTATAACTAGGACTTTAGAGTTGCTCAATTTCATCATCTCTCCTCACAGCAATTAAACTTTAAGCACAATTCCATGTACCCCCACACAGCATGATACATCTATGCAGTACTCACTCCTTTACCAAGGACATAGTCAATATTCTGCATAGCCATAGTGTCTTTAGCTGTGGCAAGTAGTTTGGTGTTCTTATACAGCCGTACTTGCTCACATATTATAGTGTTAGTCAGGCTACAGTCATCCTCAATCACTGTGTTGTCCCAAACATAGCAGTTTCGTATGGAAACATTCGCACCTGTAAAGGATAGGAAATGCAGCTTCTCGCATATAAGAAATAGTCTATTATTTCTCAAGCAGAAGTTCACGCTAAAACAGAAAAGCCTTATATAAGAATAAAAAGTAACACTTTTTACAGTTTTTGTTGAATGACTGTGTACGAGTCTAAGGTTGCTCCTTACAGTGTGAAATGACCTCATGATAAATTTTTCCTTTTAATCGTTGGTCCGATAGCACAGTATATAAATGTTCGCTCAACAGTACTAGCCAAGCAGGTGCTGCAAGGGCTTGACCCCTAATAAAGAAAAGTTATTTCTCCACCCCTGTATGATGGAATGACTCACCTATTATGCAGTTATTGCCAATAACACTGTTGGATATTGAAGCACCGTATTTGATAGCTGTGTTATCACCAATCACCACATTGCTGCCCAGGCTACATTTCCTGTAATCAGAAAAAGTCATGAGAAAGGGATGCAACTTCCTCAAAGGGACAATGTTAATAAAATTTCCAAAATGCTCCATAAAAGCAGACAAGGATATGTGTTTCTCATTGTATGTTTTATTATTCAGGATTGCCATAACAATTTCAATAACAAGAATCTCGTAGTAACTGACTAAAGTTTAAAAAAGACACAAACACAATGTCATGCAGAATAACACCCGATGATGGAAATAAGTTTCTAAAAACTACAGTAATTGGTGAGCTATAGAAACGATTGCTTAATTTAGTGAAACAAAATAAAAACAAATCATCAAATTATTCAATTAATACAGAGAATATAATCGTATAAACAGAAAGTACACATAATCTGATGACATCATATACAACATAGACCGCAACTCGCTACCCAGTATCTGATTATGTCATGCAACATGGTTAAGTAGACAATACTCAGCACCTTAAAGTATCATACACTACAACCGACTTTGCAATACACAATTTTTGATGATGTGGTACACAATGAAAATAACTTACTTGCTAAATAATTTAGAGCTGACAGCATATTTATTTCCAAAACTAACGAGTGAAATGCCGTTCTCATTAGACCACTCTGTATCAGGAGAGAAGGGATACGCCCACTTCTCGAGGACATCGGTTGACACGGCTTTATATGTGAAGAAATCTGTAACTCTAGCCGCATACCCATCTTCCACCACGTGCACATGCATTGTGTTGCCTAAAATCTGAATTACATGATGGGTATTTCAAAAACATGCTAAACCTATAAAAATATGCAAAAAAAAATACAGAAAAGAAGAAAAATGTGTGCAAAGTTGATAGTTTCATTGGAAATAGGTTTTTTAAAAAAATCCAGTTGAGTTTGAACCTATATCTCACCATTATCTGGCAACTGATGGCAACAAATTCGTTGAAAGACTTTTTTGAAGTTAGTTTTATTTTTAAACAAAAACGTAAGGTTTGTTCATGATATTTTACAAATTTAGGTGAAAGAGACCACCGCTAACATACCTCCTGGTTGCCGAGAACTCCGTGTACCAAATCATCAACAGTTTGGTAGTCGAAGTTCTCAGTGAATAGACTGGGAACCATAGCAGCACAGAGTGTTATGTGGCAGTCTAGTAGATCATATCTCAACTCTAACTCTTTGGCTTCACGTATCAACTCCTTCAATATAATATACTTATACAACATATTCAAAGCAGTAGGAGCCTTAGAGAGTCTAACTGACAGTACAGAGTCTACCTAACAGTAGAGAGTCTAATTCACAATAGAACGTCTAACTGACAGAAAAGAACCTGACAGTAGAAAGTGTAGTATACAGTAGTTCAACTTTCAGTGGGTAGTCTGACTTACAGTGATTAGTCTACCTTAGTGATTAGTCTAACTTACAGTGGGCAGTTTGACTTTTTTAGTATCCAACACAATCTGATGTGCTAATATCTGATTGGTTGATCTGTTGAGTGCGTAAAGTGATGAGGTGTTGGGTGAACGGGTTCTGTGGCCGGGAGGACAATTCTTCATCACCCTGGTCAGTATAGCGTCTTTATCAGACTCTCTCGTAGTCCTACAAACACGAGTTAGTTTACAACTTTTTATTTTACAGCATCGGCATGTATTTCCTGTTTGAAATAACACGAGAATAATTTCTACATTTATCTGTCACAATATTTTACTTGACAGCATTAGTGTGTAATTCCTTTTGGAATATGAGAAGTTACTTTTATAGACAACAAGCTAACAGATGAATGTTCTAAAAATTATTTCTAAATTTATCTCATTGTAATTAACAGTTATATTCAGACTATCAGCAAATTAACAAATTAGCCAGATGATTAAATGCACCTAATTATAAATATTTTCCATTTGTAGTAGTCTACAACAATCTCAAAAAATATCGTAGAGAACAGAATGCGATCTATATGCTATATTATCTAGTAAGTTTAGAAATTAAGTGGTAAACATCACCACACCACTAGTTCCCACGAGCATTATTCCTGAATGAAACTCATAACAATCTCATACCAAAATAATCAACAAATTATTAAAGGCGAAACCTCAATTATTGGAAAGGAGAGAATTTAAGGTATGATTGATCTTGATATCATCAAATTGAATTGACCGTTATAGATATACAGCATGTAACCTTGGATATACCTAACATAATACCATAAAATGATATTATGTGATACTCTGCTGCAGCAGTAACCGCGGCTATAGAATTAGGGCATTACTTACATTAATTCCTCTAAACAAACAGTGACAAAAACATTATAAAAACAATTATAGAAATGATAGCATTCATTTCACATGTACAGCCGCTACATGTATGAATAGCCAACTAAAAAGTAACAATACAAATAAAAACATAGATATGTCACTGATTAAGTGTAACAGCAATTAACTAGTCATCACAAAAATTTATAGAAATGTTGATTACTTGTGAATTTCCATGCATGACTTGAGATCTAAATTGGCTACCAGATCTCCCTGCAAGAGAACAAAGTCCGTAGAGATCAATTGCTTGTCATCAAGATCACGAAGTGCGTCGCCAACACTCCGAGCATCTTCGTTCACAATCACCTTGATGTTCATGAGAGTAGACCATTTTGACTTTCTTTAAAATAAAGGTAAAATCGTAGATAGATCAGTGTCATGAGTACATGGTTTATAATTTGTATATTTTGTTATGCAACTTGCAAGGTTTTATTGTAGTTTCTAGTTTAATTTAAGTTGTTGTGTGCTTCGAATTAATCAATTGCACAGTTTCGCATGTTGAACTCAACTGTGCCGAAAAACTAATACTATTTTGAGTACCGTATGTACAGTATGGGCATGTTTAATTTGAACTAAGTAAATGGCATGACTTACTCTACGTGTGACCGAATAAGCTGTGGGTAAGATGTACAGTACAATATGACCTCCTCTATTTCAGCCAATGAAAGGAAGGCAAGCGTGTAATCTATTAGACGTTTATTGGCTAGAGGCAGCAACACCTAAAGCAAAAACCCGGCATTCAGTTTATAACATTACCAAAAGGCTTCGCATTCCAATTGCAATTTATTGGCCTAAATTTTTATTTATATCTTATATTTAGACTACGACTTGCAAAATGTTCTTAACACATTATGATTATCATAATCATAATATTAATAATCACCACATCCCATTTATAATTTATTAAAAAAATAGTCAAGCCTAAGTGCCACTAATAGTTAAACTTAATAGTAATAGTAATACTAAAGTTGCGTTTATACCTCTGCTGACAAAAATTACCGAGTTTAAGTTGATAATGCTTGTCCGGGTACCCCTTTAAAGGCCTGGCCTCACGATCGTGAGAATTACACGAAATCGTGTGACGATTTTCGTGAGTTATCCTCTTGTTTTGACCAGCCACACACTCGACGAAACACATAATAAATAGTTCGTGAATGAGTCCTGCACGAGGTACAAACAGCAGAAAATTGTCAAATAGAGAAACGTGGTAGAAATGAAATAATTACTGTTGCTAAAATTCTATTGACCAATCAAATGGTACTTATCGTCGATTGTGATTTTTCAATCATCGTCATCGTTGTGTACACCCAACGATGACGATTTTGTTTGAATTCTCTCAAATTTTCTCGTACGAATAATTTTTCGTGTCAAATAGACGATTTTGTGTGATTCTCACGATCGTGGGCCAAGCCTTTATAGTATAACTTTAAATCGTTGAAATCATATTGATACGGAAGCTCACTTTCTAAAGTTGAAATTTGACTCGCCTAATCGCTAATTGAAGCCCTTTGTAAACATCGTGAATTAGTAAAGTTGACAGCATAAAAGCGACAATTGAGAAGGCGTAGGTGATATAATTATTAACATATAAGTACGCCATTTTATCACCAAAGTCATAACTAAATAACGATGTTTACAAGGATTTATTACTCCTTTTAAGTATTATTCTGAAATCGGCCGATTAAGTTATCACAGTACAAAAATTTTTACGGTGCAACTTGGAAAAAATTTCAACCCGGCCAAAATTGAATTTTTGACCGAAAATCGTAAAGGTATAAAGGCAACTTAATACTATAAGACTTACTTTTAGTAGTAGTAGGCCTACTAGTAGCACGCTCACACTGCACAGACTAGCACTAGCACTGCTACTACTAGTATCAGCAATATTACTACTACTCCTAGGGCTAGTCCTGTTACTACTGCACTGTAGTAGTACTACTAGTAACCGTAATACTAGTACTAGTAGTGTACACTACTAGTACTACTACTAGTGAGTACTACTACGTCTACTACTACTAGTACTTATACTGAGGCTCATACTGAGGCTCATACTGATACTCATAGAGTCGTGCTGATACTGGTCTAGACTGCCAGTGGTTAAGTACTACTTTGAGACCTAGTGCCAGTGGCTAGTACTACTACTACTAAGTACTACTTATACGAGTAGAAGAACGTCTAGCTCTCAACTAGTGGTAGTTATTGTTACTAATAAATGTTAGTCTAAGTCTGACTATCACTAAAAATAAAATAGTGGCAGTGCTACTGCTAGTATTACAAGTAAAAAGTATTAGTACCATACCCTAGATCTATCTAGTGTACACGGCTGTAAAGATTTGTTGTAGCTATCAGCTATGATTACAGCAAGAAATGGCTCTTTTTCAACCAATACATCCCCAGAAGCTGATTTTGGTGTCACTTTTTTACTTTCTACGGGGGCAGACATCTTGAATTCTGCGGTAAAGAGATTAGAAACTGTTATTTTTAATTTTATTCTTTAGTGTTCTATTCTTTTTCTAATATTCTGTCAGCTTTTACAGGAATTAAAAAAAAAAATTTGTATAAAAGAAGTTAATAAAATATATCAATTATATTTGATCCCATCATCTTGATTGTTGCTAGATAAGAGAGTTATTCCTCTTTGACACATCAATGGCGTTCGATTTAAAAGGATTTCCCATCAAATCTGGAATTATAGCCTCAGATCTTTAAGCATTGGGAATAGTCTAAGTCATTTGCACCCAAAATAATTATTGATTCCAAATTGCAATAATGATAAACTTATCCTGAATGTCAAAATTATACTAAAATAAATTAAAATTGAACTTAAGACTAAAATTCAAGTGTCAAAGTAAGAAAATTATTTTTACGTTATTTTGATTTTCTCGTACTTGTAGTTCAAGTTGTACTTCAACTTGTAGTATAACTATAAGTATAACTATAAGTATAAGTACTAGTTCAAGATCAAGTTGTAGTTCAAAATCAATCAAATCTGTTTAATGTTATTGTTTTACAATTTGAATGAATGTAAACTCGAATATCAAATTAAATAGTGATAATAATTACAATATCATAACAATGACTAATAATAATAGTAATAGTAATACTAATACTAATAGTAATAGTAATACTAATACTAATACTAATACTAATAGTAATAGTAATACAGTAAATAATAATATTAAAAAAAATGAGGTGTTATCATTAGTATTATTATAACTATTAGTATCAGTATTAGTATAAGATTAAGAATTAGTTACTGTAACTGTTAGTGTTAGTATGATTATGAAACTGAATATAAGTAGTAACAATATTGATATTCTGCTAATCATAATTATAATGCAAATTTAGTAAACTGATGAGCTGTAAGCTTAAGGTAAAACTTTAAGTTGAACTAACAGTTTAACTTGTATTAATAGTAATACTGTAATAGTAATACTAATACTCAGTACTAATAATAATAGGAGTACTAATAATGAGTAATAATAATAACTATAAGTATCAGTAGTAGTAGTACTAGTAGTAGCACTGCTATTATTAGACTCAGAGTATTACTATTTGTATTATAACTACTACTACTGTTTCTTGGTGTTACTGTTAGCCTTAGGAGTTTTTTGCTAACACTACTGGCAGTAACTAACTTAGTCTAATGTAGTATTATTATTAGTAACACTAACAATAACACTCATACTTATACTGACACTAAGTTTAATATAATAGTACTTGCTATTATTTACATGAATATTGATATCCATATAATATGTTGATGGTAGCAATTTTTATTTGTATTGATACAATGATATTATTAACGGTAATTTTTTATATAATTTATACTGAAAGTCATACTAACCAGTATCAGTTATAGTTATAGTATAGTGTTAGTGGCTACTAAATGGTATATGCTGTTACACTTAGATTTAAAGTAAGTATAATGCATATTAAATAATAATGCTAATATTTACATAATTTTAATTTCAAGGTTTTTCTAATACTTAAATACTAAAAGGATGCTGTTGAAAGTGTAACCTAAAATTTAATATTTTTATTACTAATAATATTATGCTCCAATGTTACACTATTGCAGTCACATTGAGCATTTGGTAACCATAATATCATGTTGATTCTGATCATGTTGCAAACTTCTTTAATATAACAGATTGGTAAGTAGGAGACCTTAGTGCAACTTAACCACAAACTTGAAAAAAGCTTTATAAAACAGAATGTTTACTTTTGACTAAAAGCAAGTAATTCAGTATATTTTGTAAAGTTCTATGAGGTTCAATGAACAGTTGGCAAAAACATTACAGCCAAAGTCCTTATAAATGTGCTTATGATAGCTGCACTTATAATTATAATCAAATTTACAATTTCAGACCTTATTCCATTTTTAAGTTGTAATATTTTATTTTAGGCATTGTTACTGATGTGTTCAAATAGCATTGAATGATTAGTAGTTGTTAGTTTTTTTTTAACTTCCATGTTGGCAAGTGTGATTCAACTGTAAATGTAGTCAACATATTTTTAAAACCTTTATGGGTATATAATGTATCAGTGTATAACTTAATAGAAATTATATACTATTTGGGTGTGTCACTTTTACCTCACGATCAGTATTTGTTTTCATTAACGTGACTTTAGTAGTCAGTAGAGTTGTGCAAGTATCTATTGATAACATTTATGATATATGAACAAAAGAAAAATGCTTTGTCTACACACAATGACGGAATAACTATATCTCCTTCTCAAAATCTCGATCTGTTCATTCAACTGGAAACTTTAACTCAGCACTGTGACTACAAATACACAAATTTGTGCTATAACCATCACTTTATTGTTCAATAATATTATGCCTATAGTAAATTTAGACTATGCATAATACAGCTTTAAAACACAAATAATGATATAATGTATTGGAATAGTCTGAATAAATTAATGTGCCACTGACAACCATTCTTCTATTTGAACATATAACAAACAATAAAATATGAATTACGACATTAATGATTAAGCTTATACTCATTGTACTACAGTAACTTCTGTGGGAGTATCAGGTGACCATGCGTTTACCTATATGCTTGCAATTACCTCCTATATAAGTAGCACTACGTGTTTGGTTACTGTTATTAACAATTGAGGCATTTATTGGTGAGTACATCACACTATTTCAGTATCTGACTTAAGTCATGCAGCAGTAACTGTAATAGGTAGTAACTAATGGTTGCTGGAGGCTCTTAGAGTTTTATATTCATTGACCAGTTCACAACAATTCTAACAATCTTCTAGTGAATTATTTTTTCTTAGCACAATTTTATTTATGCTTTCATTATGTTTGTTTTATGTGAAATTCCATAGTTTAAATAGATGTTGTTTGTAAGGAATGCAAAGTTTCGGCTCAGTGTTTGCTCAGTATTAAAACATATAACCAATATATCCTCATTTTTGTTTTGCTTTTGTAAATTACTATAACACTTGAAGTAAAAATTATCCTTGATTGTTAATGCCATGCTTCAGATGCTCTCAGTGCTATTATTTGCTCCAGCTGTTTCAGCTAACTTGTGAAATATTTGGAAATTTGTATAATAGTTTCTGTTTGCAATCCAATTAAAGGAATTTAGATAGCTATGGTGTATGTTGCATCGTAAGGTGGCGGCCCTAGATGCTGATGTACTTTATATCATGCACATCAAAGTATATAGGCCTATAATATATCTAAAAACCTTATTTCCAGATTAGCCTATTAAAATATAACTAATATATTTATAGTGTATTAAAAAAGCTAAAAATTATTGTATACCCATATATTTTTAAATAATACCTTTATTATGAATTCAGTTAGACAGTATCGGTATGGTATAGATGAGTTATAGAATCGTAAACTGTCTGTATAAATCCAGATACATCAATGTTATCACTTGTCAATCAAACTTTATTATAATATTTACCTGATGTTCCAAAATTATTTTATAAAGTTGAACTGCTCAAGTGTTCACCATATGTCGTTACTCACCTTATGTTTATCATATTGTATTGGTTGAATAGTGCATTAGATATATAAAAGCACCTGTGCCTGCTTGTAGCATGTCACTGTTATATAAGAGCACCTGTGCCTGCTTGTAGCATGTCACTGTGATATAAGTGCACCTGTCTCTGCTTGTAGCATGTCACTGTGATATAAGAAATACTGAGAATGAAGGTGTGCTGTATTGGAGCTGGCTATGTGGGTGGTCCATCTTGCGCTGTCATGGCCCTCAAGTGCCCCCAACACTCCTTCACCATAGTAGATATCAATCAGAAGAGGATAGATGAGTGGAACTCTGACAAACTACCAATATATGAGGTGTCTGTCTGTCTGTCTGTTTGTTTGTCTCAGCGCTAATGCCTGATAGAATTTCACTTATTTCTGTGCCAGTTAATATTTTTGTAGATTATCTGAACTTTATTTTTGTGCCACTCAAATGCTAGTGCTACGCTAATACAGCTTGGTGTCAATTTGAAATAGAAAAATTGAAAAACATTCAAAATTAGTAGCTGAATGTTGCTTTCACTTGTCAGTGAGTCTTTTCTATCATGGATAGCAGTTTTATTCAGATTATTAATACTTTGTCGATACTCGCTAAGCAGATTTTATATGTGCAGTGTTCACTAGGGAAGGGATTATGCCATTCCTTTGTCTGTCTGTCCTTCAAATATTAATAATTTTCTTTTACATGGGTCAAAATTTAAAATTTTAAAGAATTTTATGTTTGTATTCATCATATCATTAACAAAATAAATTCTAAAGCCTCGGAAGGTAATTTTTATAGAATCTGAACTACAAAAGTATCTTATAAACATAATCTTCTGCTAATTTTAGCCCGGATTACATGAAGTAGTGAAACAAGTGAGGGGGAAGAACCTTTTCTTCTCTACAGATGTTGCTAAGGCTATCACGGAGGCAGACATTATATTCATATCTGTGAACACCCCTACTAAAACATTCGGAGTTGGCAAGGTATCTTAGCTAAGTTTTTTTCACAGCAGCACAATTTTGATGATTAGTTGCTTCTTGACACAGTGTGTTCGATCTGTATGGGGGGGGGGGGGTGTTACATCAGCCAATCGCTAGTTTCTTAGCTCCTGGTCTAAGATATGCGATAGAGCTGGTAGCATCAGTGTGAACATGATCCTCTTCTCTAACACTACGACAATAATCCTGGTTGGTGCAAATATTAACTTGTCGGGTGGTTTCACTTGAAACCCGAAACCTGCACACACACAACTGCTAATAAGCCTAATATGACTGACACTAGTACAGATTACAAGGTATAATAAACCGAGCTAGTGAATGTACACACACTTGACTTAACCTCTTCATGCTCGGAGAGGCATTAACTTCATCTTTGTGTATGATAATCGTCTAAGTATTTTCTGTCTTGCCACCATTCTTCTTCTCATCTTTCCTCTTGTCTCTTATTTGCTTGCTGTTTGGATTACAACTAGTACTTAGTTTCGATGGCACTAGGGATTACCATATGAGTCTATTTTCAGTAACTTGTGTCACAATGATGCGTTTGTTAATTCCCTTGTTTTTTATAGACATTGAAGTTTAATGCACCAAATATGATTGTATTTTATAATTATAGTTGCACTGTGGCTTATTAATTTGTTTTTGTTTAGCTGCCAACCACCTACACTTGAGGAAATTCATCTTCTACATTAACTTATCCCACGCCCTCCCCCACTCCCCACCCTCCCCCATGCCCCTCCCTCATTTGTGAATCTCAATTTGTGTGGTGAAAGAATTTAAATGACAGTTTGAAAGTTCTCAAGCGTGACAAATGTTCATCATGCATTCTACACACACTCATACCTTTCTAGTTATGATCAAGGTTATTGTGGATTAGTAGTTGCTATAGTAACATGGTAGTCTCGTACTTGCAGGGTAGAGCAGCTGACCTCAAGTTCGTAGAGTCAGCGGCTAGGTCAATCAGTGCTGCCGTTACGGAGGGACACAAGGTGGTGGTGGAGAAGAGCACTGTCCCTGTGAAGGCTGCCGAAAGCATCAGCAAAATACTTAAAACTAGCACCTCCGTGAAACCAAATGCCTCTTTCCAGGTGGGTTTCCAGCGACTCCATGTTTATAAATATTACTATGAAGTGTTGAGGTAGTTGTTAACCAAACGCATCACATTTAATTTAGAAAATGAGATAGCCTAAGTTCTTGAATTTTGGTGTGAGGCACGGGTTGAAATGTTTGCACGAATACCACTTCTTTTGCTGCATTTCTAGTCTAGAACACAGGCTTTTCTCAGTTTCTCCTTTACTGCATCCACCTCAAGCATCAGTAGAATAGCAACACATCATTCTGGGGTTACAGTCCTACTATTCGTTTAATTACAGAGTTTCCTGGGTCTATTGTGTTGTGCTAATCACTATGATTTTAATGGTTTACAGTCCTGTGTGCCAGAGTTATGCCTGTAATAGCTGTATTGTTCTAGTAGATATGATAAAAACAGAGCAGTGGCAGTTTATTATACATTCCAGTCATGAGTATTCTTGGTAATAGCTGTACAGATAGGCCACTTTACTTGAATACTTTTTTTGTAGATTGTAGATTTTCCTGCATTTTGTAATATTTCCCCCAATATTTGGCTGACAGTAGGACTACTACTATTCTAACACCTTTTTGGATGACCCAAGTCTACTGTAGCAATGTACACTTTTTCACTGGAAATTTAGTCTGCAAATATTTAAAAACTTGCATACAGCTTTCCAGATACTTAAACTTTTAAGGCCTGTGACAGACTGGTCTCTGTTTAAAATGCTGCAGTAACACAAGCTCATAATTGGCCAATGTACTTTGTTGGCAGTCATGATTGGACACTTTGTAAAACTCTCCGGTGCAGTGAGAATAACTTCTTATCACCTATACATCTTGTCATTTTTGACTTAGCATAGGTTTCTAATGATGAGTTTAGTGATTAATCTTAGATTAAATGTTCTTTATTCAGTGTGGAGACAACTTCTCAAACTTAACGAAAAAGCAGACTTGTGCATAGGTGTATTACAATGGTTTCTTTCCGATATGTAATTTCTATTTGCCCAATTATACTGTAATATTCTGCCACTCCACTATTGCCACACTTTCACAGGTGCTATCTAACCCAGAGTTTCTAGCCGAAGGTACTGCTATCAATGACCTACTTTATCCTGACCGCGTGCTGATTGGTGGAGAGCAGTCAGAAGAAGGTCAAGCAGCCATAGAACTGCTCTGTAGTCTATATGAAAGCTGGGTGCCAGGAGAGAAGATAATTACCATGAACACTTGGAGCTCGGAGTTGTCTAAACTGGTGAGTGGAAACTCCCAGGCTATCTTTAGTAACTGGTCCACAGGCTAACTGAATATGTGAGACTCAGCTAGAGGGGCGGTTCTCCCTCATGAATTTTCGTGATGGATATCACGTTGATAAAGTTGAGTTTGCTTTAAACTAATGCAGAATGTTGCATCCTAGACTCAAATGCTTCCGGGCCATTCTTAAAGCATAAGAAGGTTATCTAATGTAAGGTAATCAAAATGAGTCTTCAAGTGCACCGCTTAACTTTCTGAAGAGTGGGGGAATTTTTTTTTATTCAGATAAATGTGCTAATTTGACATGTCTTATACAAGCAGAAGGGTTTGTTAACCTGATAAGATGATTTCTCTACTTTGTAGGCAGCCAATGCATTCTTAGCCCAAAGGATATCCAGTATCAACGCAATCTCGGCCGTCTGCGAGGAAACCGGTGCTAACGTACAGGAAGTGGCCCACGCAGTTGGCACCGACAAACGTATCGGCCCCTACTTTCTTAAAGCTAGTGTTGGTACGTCACAAAGCTGCCCGACCTTTTATCTGTTTAACTCCGCAAGTCTCGTACTAAGGCAATGAAGTTGAACTAGCTGTGTCTATATATGAATATCTTAATAGATACTGGAAGAGAAGTAGTGCTTAATATGGCTATATGAATATATTCCTTATTGTTGTTTATTCTGCATTACTAATTACTTGAATTAGGTAAATTGATATACATTTATTTTATTTATAAGGTAATAAACAAGGTACTCTGTTCAATAATTTATGTAATTCAATAGCATATGATTATATAATAAATTGTATTTCAGGATTTGGCGGAAGCTGTTTCCAAAAAGATGTTTTGAATCTGGTCTACCTGTGTGAGTGTCTGAATCTACCAGAAGTAGCGCTGTATTGGCAGCAGGTGAGTGCGGCAGCAGATATATCCTGAATATTGTGTCTAGCTACCTGTGTGATTGTGGCATCACCTTACTGGTAGTGTCTAGCTACCTGTGTGGTTGTGGCAGCACCTTACTGGTAGTGTTTAGCTACCCGTGTGGTTGTGGCAGCACCTTACTGGTAGTGTCTAGCTACCTGTGTGATTGTGGCATCACCTTACTGGTAGTGTCTAGCTACCTGTGTGGTTGTGGCAGCACCTTACTGGTAGTGTTTAGCTACCTGTATGGTTGAGGCAGCACCTTACTGGTAGTGTCTAGCTACCTGTGTGGTTGTGGCAGCACCTTACTGGTAGTGTTTAGCTACCTGTATGGTTGAGGCAGCACCTTACTGGTAGTGTCTAACTACCTGTGTGGTTGAGGCAGCACCTTACAGGTGGTCTCGAACTATTGATAAATCCATTCCTCATTAACGCATTATCTCATTAAGAGTTATCTGCCCTAAAAGGGAAATCTGTTTGATGAGATTGTATTTTTAGGAACGATTACTCTTGTATCTTAAAGATGTTCTCTCAGCATATTATTATGTTCATTTCACTGCAGGTAATTAATATAAATGAATACCAAAGAAGAAGATTTGCTACAAAGATAGTCTCATCTCTGTTCAATACTGTCACTAATAAGAAAATAGCAATCTTGGGGTTTGCCTTCAAAAAAGACACAATGGATACCAGGTAGGTACTGTCATATAGAGAGAAAGTTTCTCTCCTATCCAAACAACTATTTAAACATGCTGGAATACTTGTTGTGTTGCAGCAGTGGAACTAACATTAATATTGTGTAGCTTCTTTTTTCACTTGCTTGTCCAGTGTTTTGGTATGATACGGGCTGCTGTTAATATTCAAACTGGTTGAACATCATACGTTTCGTAATTGAAAGTTTGATTACATTTTTGCTTGTTATTAAGTTTCTGTCTAGAGTGATTTGTAGAAAATACACTTTGTCATATAAAAAGTTAAAGATTTATACTCAAACTGCAAGTTTACTGTGTTCCCCAGTGCTAAGACCACAGAATATTTATTAATGGGATTTAAACATACCGCATTGGTATATTTTACTAAAAGGAGTGTACAGTTGTTCTCATTCTATAATATTTTCTACTGATCGGTATAGTATGCGTTGATGTATTATATTCACTTTTCACATAACTGAGTTTATTAGCACATGTAGGACAATAAAGCACTGGTCTGTTCTTCAAAGGTGTTGATGTAAGTTTGTGATTGTGTGGTTACAGGGAATCCAGCAGCATATATATATCTCAGTATCTAATAGAGGAAGGAGCTAGCCTTACTATATACGATCCCAAAGTACAAGATGAACAAATAGACAGGTGATCACTTAGTACAGTATAAACCTTACCTGGCTATTCACCTAATACAGTATAAACCTCCTCTAGCTATTCACCTAATACACTATAAACCTTACCTGGCTATTCACCTAATACAGTATAAACCTTACCTGGCTATTCACCTAATACACTATAAACCTCACATATGACCTATTTCACACCATTGCCTCAGAATCATTACATTTGAGAACTCTTTGTATTATTTCTACCCTTAAATAGCTTAAGATGTGTTTAATTTGTTTATTGTACTGTGTTTCACCCTGTAAAATCCATCATGCATTATGAGTGGGTGAATACACATTATGAATGTACAGATTTTTTAAATAACAGTTCAAACTGTTTTGTTCCTTCACACTATAGAATGTATGTTCTAGTGCACGTATTTATCAACATAGGTCGCTTGGGTGAATTCCTATTACTTTGATAATAAATACATTATAACCTTAGGCCCCAAAAAACCTGCTGTGTAGCCTAGATTTTTGCTGGAAGCCGTTATCTGACCTATCTCCTGATCAAAGGCTAACCAGTAGCCTGTTGCTTCAATACTCTTGTGTTATATTTTTTAACAACTTTAAGCAATCATTTATCTCCTATGTAGAGACCTTAAAAGTGTGTGTGAAGACGATGAGTTAGTGGGGCGTCACGTCACCATCTCGCATGATCCATACGATGCTACTCAAGGAGCTCATGCTATTGTTGTCTGCACCGAGTGGGATGAGTTCAAGGTTAAATTTCTCACTGATATCATTTCTACGTCAGCGGAATGCTTGAAAATACACATGTTTAGTGATATTAGTAACTACTTTGTGACAGCACTTGACTTGATAATGTCGCTTATCACTTACATTCGACCTTGACTCTAAATTTTTCTGAAGCTAGAGTCATTGGTGATGTCATCGGTCACCACTGTTATACCGAAGTCACTAGTCAATAGTGCCTTTACCTTAACTTTAGTATATATTGGTATTGTTTAAGCCAACTATTTATTACACCAGTCAGTTAAACTAGTTTATAAGATGTAGTCTTAGACACCGTGTTAGTAGAAACTCTAGTACCGTGGAATAACTGTACGTTACTGTAACTTTGCTCGTGGCATTGTTTGTTCAGTGTGTTGATACGTCTGCATTCTATCTTTGCATGCAGACGTATGACTATGAAAAGATTTACCAGTCTATGTTCAAGCCAGCTTTCATCTTTGACGGACGACTTCTGCTAGACCACAAGCATCTCGAGAGTATTGGGTTCCACGTACAGACAATCGGGAAACGCGCCAGTGTTACTCAAAATGGCTACCACTAGCCTCAGTATGTCTTCTATGAGATGTATCGATTGCGGAATGCGATATGCCACTGTAGGCACTTACTTCAAAAATGTTTTCTTATTGATATTTTCTAACCGAGTACTTCCATAATTCGAGTTATTATTTTGTCATCATTTTTTCTTGGATATCCTTTTTCTTATCTTGTTAGTTTGATATTTTATGTTTATCAGGCGACTCACATTTTAATTAAATTATTTTTCTAGTTTTATAACCACTTATGAATTATGTTATTTATTAGTATTTTATTTATACTGTCATCTCCTGATGTCTAAAAGCTCTAGATGATCATTGATCTCCCATTTCTCTAGGAATTTTACACTACACACTCTTAGCTCAGGAGTTGTCTTTTCGATGACTTGAAATATAAACTGCTGTAGCAGTATCTCTAGTGCTAACCTTTATGGGGCAATTTGACAAATCACTGTTCCTACGTTACTAGAGAAATCATAATAAAAATACTGTAAAGGATTTTTTCTACTTTAATATAGCAAAATTATCTCCTAAAATGTATGACAAATAATAAAATAAAAATATATGTGAAATAATCCATTGTGTTTAAAATAAAAATCAAAAATATAGTCTAGGTTTTAGAATTTAATACTAAGTCAACAAACTAGAACAATTTGGTGACAACAAAAAACTTATTTTGTAAAAGTTTAGTCAATCAACTAACAACATGAGAAGTAGTTGATGAAAATTGAATATAATTTATCAATAGTAAAATAATGCCCTGCAACTCAAGTCCACCAAAGAAAGTCATCCTTGCATACGAGTGCTCCAACATATAACTCTGGAGTTGCCTACGCTTGAAGCTGTGTGCATTGGAATACTTGATAGTAATTAAACACATTAGAAGAAATAATTTTAAAATTATTATACAACGTTGACTGAAAACAAAACAGTATAATTAGCAGGCAGTGGTCCGCAAATGTCAAGCACCAATCATCACATATGTCATGGTTTCAATAATGGTTATAGCATGTGGTGAACTAGACAGAACTTGATTAGCGATAATGTTGCAGGTTTGTAATAAAATTAACGGTTTGATTTTAAACACTATCACCAAATTTCTCGGCAATGAACTTGAAAACAGGTTCAAATGCTTTGTGAGGCGTTTCCCGATGTTCTGGTGTGCCAGCAGACGCGCATTCACAGCCGTTAGAAGGCAGGGGCGTTCCCAAGTTCTTGTCACTTACTATCCAACTCTTGGTTGCCTGTTGAAACAATAACGCAAGTTGATGAAATACATTAATAATTTTTATATACCGTTAATTAATCAAATATTTAAAGCTGTAAAATAAATTGATTCTTTTAACTATAATGTTTTGCTGCACTTATATAGCTACTAAGTAACCCATGGTCAACCAAATGCTGGGAATAATCAAATACAAGAAGTTGTCTGCTTATGTTCACAATCGACCTTATTATAAAAATGAAAATATTTCCGCACAAAAGACTTACACTGTGAACAAAAGGTTGCATTTTCTTCCCGAATAAGCAACAATCACCAGTGAATGCATTCGCTTTGACTCTGTTCCGAAAATCATCTTCAAACTTGGAGAGCAAATGAGCCACAACAGAACCCCCGGCGCTGTGTGACTTGATAGCAATTTGCTTGGCTGTACACTTTGTAATGTAGTGAGTCCAAACGTATTCCCCGTGGTCCCGAGGTGACCGGCAACCCTAGAAGAGTCCATTAACTTAAATCAGGTTTTTCAGAAGATCTTGTAGTTAAACGTGAGCCAGTGTTTTGTTTTAATTAAGCTAGCAGAAAATAAAATATTCTACTAATATAAATTAGTGATGATAAATTATTGTAAAAGCTGTAAATATTTAGTTAAAGCTATGCACACAAAGCAAGCACACACTCTAGCCAGTCTGCCACTAAATTATTTTGCATACAAGTTATCATTTCCAAGATTATCACAAAAGCAATTCCTAACGATGCCATAGCTAGTGTGGTATGTTGAGTACAACTTTAGTACCATGCAAAGAGATAATCATAAAGATTGAGGTGGTAGCAGCGGTGGTAGTAGTAGTAGTAGTAGCAGTGGCAGTAGTAGTAGTGGTAGTAGTAGTAGTGGTAATTAAAGTAGAAAGCTGTAGATTATGACAAATTTTAAAATTATAATACTATAATAGCACATTTTGCTTTAACAAAAATTTTAAAAATCTACATTGGCAGCATAGTTTTTTCTGTTTATTAAAATAAAAAAATCCTACCGCTGTGTCACTTTGATTATCGTTGGTATTAAGTACCATCACTTCGTAGTTGCATTCCCTGGCTTTCCGTATATATGGAAGTTGTGTTCCCTGGTCCAGTGATCCGCCTATCATCAGTCTATTGGTTCAACACCACAAAGAACAATAGCATAAACACTGACAGCAAAGCTGGCATATTACAGTTATGTACTACTTTTTTCAGCACACTAACAGTGGCTGATGAAAAATTTACTTTCATTTTCACAGTACAATCTAATATTACACATTTACAACATTATACATGCAGGGTAATGCAAAACATTCAGCTATGAAATGTCTAGGGTTATGAAATGGAATTTCATATTTAAAATCCCAAAGTACATTGTTTCGTAAATTTGTTAAATCAAGGTAGACAAAGGGGGATTTAATTAGTATAAAAGTCTTGAAAATTAATATAGGTATTTTAATGCAAGCTTAAGATATAACTTAAAAAATGCAAGTGAATTTTTTTCAATATTACTTTTACTTTTGCGTTCTAGCTCGAAATGACCTAAAATTTAAAACATTCACCTTTGAGTCCATTGGCCAGCTCTGACATTTCCCGAACCATGAATCAGTATCAAAAGTCTCTCACAATATCGCCAGTTTTCCGTCGCAAATATGAATGAGCCTGGTGAGTCGTAATCAGGGTTCCCAGTGGACTAGAGTCGTTAACAGTCTCATGTATTGTGATATAATGTGGAATATGATGTAGTTTTTAACATTAGCAGTTTGCTGACTAAGCTAACTGGATCTATAAAGCTGAGTAGCATTGGGATGCATGCACACGCACACCCACACATATACAATTATATATTATTAGATGTGACGTAATGTAATATATATAATAATAAAACATTTGATATACAAAATAAAGACTATAGATTAACACCGTGTAAATTGTTCAAAAGATCAACTCAATTCTGAAGTCATAGAACTTTAACAGAGTCAATATCCACTACAAACTCCCAGTGAGTAATGAGTCAAGTGAGCATTGAGTCACAGTGAGTATTGAGTCACACAGAGTTATGAGTCACAGTGATTATTGAGTCACAGTAAGTATGGCGTCACAGTGAACAAGTCACAGCACAGTGAGTACTGAGTCACAGTGAGTAATGAGTCACAGTGAGTAATGAGTTACACTGAGTAATGAGTCACAGTGAGTAATGAGTCACAGTGAGTATTTAGTCAAAGGTAGTACTATGTCCCCACGGACAATGAGTGACAGAGTACTTACTTCAACGGGGACAGGAAGCTTTATAAGACCCATGTTCATCATCTCATCGTATAGAAAAGCTTCAAATATCTAAATAGTAGAAGGTAGCATTTTTTTAGTTTAATTTAAAAAACGAAGCAAACTCGTACAAAATATTGCCTCTATGCGGTTTTCCAACATATATTATGAATAATAATCCAAATCAGCATAGAGGCAATATTTTATATGAAACAGAAACCAACTTTTACGGAAAAAGTCAACAAGAGAACAATAAAGTGTTTAATTCAAGTGCTTTAAACATAAATAACATGCACCATTCTCTAAGTTTATCACCTCCGAACAGTAAAATAATAAAATGCAAAAATTTAGAAAGTTATGCTTTTACAGTACAGAAGCGCGCATTGAGTATATTGTAGAATAAAACTGTATTTCATTGTACGTTTTTCAGAATCATTTAAATTTTCAGATGGATGTAAAAAATGTTCCTTTAGAAAATTGTATACCTCAGCCAAACCGTCAAATCTCCAATTGTTGTCTCGAAGGCTGTTAAGATAGTGATCAAAGACGAATCCATTCCCTTGGTTGTCCAACAGTACACCATCTACATTCATAAGTGTACTAGGAAATAGCAATGGCATCTATAATGATAAACTACTATCGAAGCATTAACTAACAAATTTCATATTTTTATATCGCATAACAATTGATCAAGTTAGTGTATAATGTGTGACATACCGTTAGTACGTATATTTACAATATTTATAGTGCCTACTTGTTATCGAGGCAATTGGAATATTTAATATCAATATCAATGTTAGTAGCAGAGACTTGAATATTTCAGATTTAGATTTTTAAAAATGCGCGGGAAAATATTTGTGGAGACAAAACAATTTGTTATAGTTAAGAATCTGAGTAACATAAACATGGCCTTTTGTTTCAAAGGGGCAGACAGTATTGTATTAGAGAGGCGGGACTAACAGGACTAAAGAGGCGGGGCTAATTGCACTAAAGAGGCGGGACTTACTGTTTAACTGATGCTGGTAAACTCTACGCAGGCGTTCTTCAGGTTTAGCTTTGGCTCTTACAGTATCGTCATTCATTACTTGAGTTATAGATGGTCTCTCTCTGCAAAATAAGCGCCACATTTTAGTGAGTCTACGTACATATTTGGGCATTTCGGAGTTGCCTATACTTATCTTTGTTGAAACCGTTATACAATAAGTTAGTCTTAGAACTACTTGACTGCAAAGAAAGTGTGTTTTACATTATCTAAGTTATTGCAGCTTAGAACTGAAAATATAATGACTTTTCCTGTAGAAAACTGCTTTACAAATGTATATATAAATATAAATTCACAACATAACAAACTTTATAAAAAAACTTACAAAAATAGAAATCACTTTTATTTATTGTTTCTCATTAAATTCTCATATCATTATTTTTTCTTTGTGGAAAATTCATCAGAAAACAACATTTAATCTCAGAACGATTGCTAACCTTTGATCTACATTTAGTAGCCTAGTTACCATGCTTCTTAAAGGCTGGCCATAATTTGGAGAGACCTGGGTATACCTCCCTTCCTTTACTAGATTCATTATAGCGAAGACATTGGGCCCCTCAAACTACAACAAATACACAATCACAATGCCACCTTAGATTTGATAAAATCAAAATGCTTTGATTCTATAAAATGTAGCTATTCCATTACAACTGTTTATTTGATCAAATTGTAGAGCAAACTCAAAAAACAGCAAACAATAATTTGTAAAATTTAGAAAGCATTTAAAATTTAAAAACTTGTTATAAATGTTATGTTAAAATTGCAATAAAAATGTAATCTTTTAATATAAATAGCCTAAAACTAGAACATATACATGTATCATAAGTTTACAGCAAAGTTATTATAATACCTAAAAAACCATGATCTTAAATTTTATACAGACATCTGATATATATTTAATGAAAATTTTAAAATAAGATAAAACATGCAGTGTGGTAGCCTATTTCTAATATTAGCTCAGCACCAGTATACAGATAAGTCATAAAATTCTATAATTGAGAAAGCAAAAAAGTAACCACGTTACATGGTCAGTAAACCATAGACTCACTGGTTGTCTCAGCATCAGGATGTTGTAGAGCACACAGCCAAGAGAGAACATGTCACACTTGCTAGAGTACGGCTCTCCGGCCATCACCTCAGGAGCACAGTATCCAATGGCTCCGGCAAGGGTTTGCTCCATCGCACCGTAACTATGCAAAACACTCATGTACTGTTCATGGACCGTAACTATGCAATGCATTTATGTATTGTTGACTATAAAATAGCTAATACATTTCTATTAAAATATTATATTATATATGTATTGTACAGTAAAAAGCAAATTACTGAATGTTTAATAAAAGTTATGTTGTAATGAAATCTCACCACTCTGAAACTTTAGAAAGACCAAAGTCTCCAACTTTAAGAGTGTTGTCCTTAGTAAGGAAGATGTTGTTTGGCTTCAGGTCTCGGTGCATAACTCGTTTTCCGTGCAAGTACTTTATAGCCAAGCACAGCTGAATAAACCAGTCCCATACCTAGAAATATATACATCACAATAAGCTGGGCTAAAATTAAAGACATTGAAAAGCAAGCATAAAACAAAATATAATATATGCTAAATAAGCTTTTTTTTGTTAATGTTTATACCATGTTATTGGTGTTATTAATAATAATCAGTTTGTGTTTTTAGATCTATCCAGATTGGACCTTTAATATCTAAAACAATAAACTATCATCAACTCTTTAACCAGTCTCTGAATCAAATAAAGCAAACATAGCATAAACATGTAGCAAAATTTTTCAGCTCTAAATGATGTACTCAATGACAAGTGAAATAAAGACCTGCTCTTCCGAAAACTGAACGCTTTGCTGAGCATGTATTTTCTTCTCCAAGTCACCAGAATCACAGTACTCCATGACGATACAGATATCTCCAGCATCTGTCAAATGTTGTACGCAGTATTCATTAAATCGTTTACTTTAATAACTACAGAAAATCAGAGATTTCCTGCATAATTAAAAAAATGAGTAATTTAGTCACAACTGCAAAGAATATCTATTATTTTAGTGCAATGACATTTGAGTCAAACAAGATTACTTACGTTTAAAGGATTCAATATACTTTACAATGCCAGGGTGATGCAACTTCCTCAACACGTCGATTTCTCTGACAGCACTAGCTTGTAACTCTGGTTTGACACTTGGAACTGGGATTTTCTAAAACCATAGACTAAACAGTAATAAACGAAACAACTTCATACCAGCATTTCATTAATAAGTTAACATGTTAAATTACAGCAGATGTGCACATTGATTTCTAAGGAAGGTAAAAAGAATTCCATAGTGTATTAAAGTCAGTCACATGCTGTTTTAGTACAATATTATTATATAATTTATAAAAACTCTGTTCAGCTTTTAAACATACTAACTTGCTTTACCAATGCACTTAATTGTTATATCAAATCAAGTTTTTATAAAAAAAAATTGAATATAATTTAAATGTCTTAAAAATCTTGAATAAATCAACAAAAATTAAAGGCTTTATGTCAACTACAGTGTTTGTATCGGTAAAAAGATGAAAACCTATACGGTAACAGGAGCTTTTTGCTGAAATATGTTTGGTGAAAGCCTTTTGGTAATAGCTTGTTGACTTGTTAGCTATCAATGTCATGGTATGAGTTAGTGCAGCTAAAGAAGTGGAGAAGGAAAATTTAGCTGCATTTATTTAACTCATAAATTTTCTTTTGTATAAAGATGCACAGAACTTTTAATTTATTGGAAAAAAATTGAGAATTGTGATTTTGCAGCATCTGTGCTCAAAGCATGGGCATTCTTTTAAAACTTATTGCACTGCAAATTATCTTTTACAGCACAAAGAAACAGAAATATCTAAACCATTACTCAAGGAATTTTTAGTTTGATTTTCTATCTTCATAATATCTCATGTGATTTATCTTTTTAATAAACACACACTATAGCTATAATTTAGGCATGTCTTGTCAATCTTGAAGGAAAGTGAGCACAACAGATATATATGACTTTAAACAGTAATTAGAAACCTTGATAGCACATTGACTTTTTTTCCCATTTGTTTCATACTCATATAGGTATGCTTTGCCAAACATTCCCCCTCCAAGGAGAGCAACTTCTTTGTATTTATCCATTTTTCCTATTTCTGTAAAAACACAAGTAAATCAACCAAATGCAATTTCATATTCACATTGTGGAAACCTTACTTGCACATATAATTTAAAATTTGAATTGCTAATAATACAAACAGTGTTATGTTCTATTTCAGTATAAATAAGAGAGATCTCGATGCAATATATACAAACTACTAGACATACCGTTACCGTATTATTTATTGTAATTTTTAGGTGAGACTACAAAATTAATACCCTATAAGCAGCTTCAAGTTGGGGGTGACTGCAGTAGTTTGTGGTTCTCAGGTTTGAAGTTAGGGTTTATGAAAACTCTTAATTTCAAACTTATTCACCCCCTACCCGGAGCTGCTTATAGAACCATTCAGTTTACAACAAAGCACTTAATATTGCGTCAAGCATATTATAAATTTTATTAGCTGTGCACTTTATATAGTGGGTTAAATACTCAATAGTAACAAAAAAACAAAACCTTTAATAATGTTAAATTTATACTTGAATTTCATCGTTATAAAAAATATAAACATAGATAACAATAACATACTAGTGCTCATAGCATTACTTCGGTTACAAATAGTTCAAGAAATAGATAATATTATTTAAAAAGGGTAACTAATTTTATCAATCCACCAATTACTTATGATTCGTGAATTGCTGAATAAAATTGGATTGTAGTTTAAGTTATATACACTAGCTAATATAGTGCGATTGGGTTACTCTAACTTTGACTGATTTTATCGCTCACGTATAATTTCAATAACAAATACAATAATTAAAAATATATAATACAAATAATGAAATAACTGTAAGTGTAACACTAACAGCCACAAAAACCACATTCAATTTTATCTTCATAATGATATCATTATTTATAATGATAATGATGATCGAAATGACATTCCTAATCCTAGTAAACAGTCATATTTTAACAATAACTGCAAACATCGAGTAAAACTAAAAGTTTTACTGCAGGTGTAAAAGTAATTGTTAAGCTTAAATTTAATGATAATGATTAATGTGTTAATAATAGACGATGTCATTCCCTTAAAATAATCATAATGATAATGATTAATCATTAATTCATAATTGACTTATTGAATTTGAGTTTACGCTCAGCATGTGAGTATCACGGATATTAGCATTGTCACTATATTAAAAAATATATATTATTACACACTCAGTTTCAATTTGCTCTTTGCCTTTTAAGGGAACAGAAGTTATTGCAGTTTACTTCGAATCGAACCTGGAAATATAAACTGAAACTGATTCAACCAACCTGTCCATTGACGGGGAATTTTCCAAATTTTGTAGCCTGAGACTTTAGTCCAAAGGTCATTGTAGTTGCTTGTTAAAAGGTAGATAGCATGCGATAAGTTCAAGTTTTTTCTTTTAGAAAGCAATGAGCTGAGGCAAATCACCAGAAACGCTCAATCGAATTTAAGTAATAGACGGCTGCTTAGCTTATTCATTATCGACGGTTCCAACTTAGTCCTGTTTAGAAGTTTCCGACTAAAGAACAAGTTTCATCACAGACACAATCGCAATGACAAAAGGTACAGCTAGAAGAGAATAAATTTAACAACATGTTGCCTGTTCTTAGAATGGCATATCTCAGTAACGCTTTTGTTTTTGAAACTTATCATTAATGTTATGTTCAAGTTTTACAGTGATTTTAAGGTATTATCATTAGGAATAAGAGACACATTGATTTTGTCTGTGGCACTAGCTTTGCTTACAAAAAATAAAACGCTCGTTGAGGTTCAAAGACTAATGTTTTATTGATATTGTAACAGTAACTGTAATCACTAATCAGTAATGAGTACTGCATTTATAATGTTGATTGTAAATAGTAATGGTCAAGGTTGTAATACTAAAGTAATACTATAACCTAAAGTCTAAACTATTATGTTAATAATTTTTACTTTTACTTTTACTTTTACTTTTAGTATAACTAATAGTAATAGTAATACTATAACCATAAGTATAAGTATAACTCACTGTATAAGTATAACTATAACTTATAGTTATGCTTATACACTTACAGTGAGTATAATTATTAAGTCTAATACTAATAGTAATACTTATAATATGAGTATTACTATTAGTAGCCTATTAGACTTAGTAGTTTAAATTACTAATTAGTATTACTAATTACTGAGTCATTAGGATTAGTATTACTATTAGTGTTAATAATAGTTATAGTATTATTATTACTATTACTCAGTAACATATTACTATTAGTTATAGTATTGCTATTACTAGTAGTAATACTACTATTTGTATTACTATCAGTATAAGTACAAATATTAGTAATTACCAAATTTAATAACTTAAACTATAAGTATAAGTAATAATAATTTTTAATAAGTCAATAATTACTATAAGACTAAGAACTAGTAGTAAGTATATGCATGAGTTATACTTATTGAGTATAAGTATAATCTTACTTTCTAGTATAGGTATAGCCTAACTATTAGTATTACTACAAATATTAGTATAATTGTAAGTAATTAGTAAAACTAAGGTTTGTACTTGCATCAATTTTTAAGTAATGCTAGCTGTTATACTGAATTAATTGATACTAACATGGTTATCATCTTCAAGTTGAAGTTCAACAGGAGATGGTAGTACCATATTAATATTGATAATTCATAGTTAATGCTATAGGCATTGAGATAGTCACACTTATAGGGCACAGTTATAGGCAGGTTAAACTCTAATGGATATTGATAATAACAGTAAAATTCTAATTTTAAGTATTAGTCTTAGTAATACTTGTGCTTATAAAATACTAATAGTATTGCTATTAGTATAACTATATGTATAGGTATTACTTATTAGTATTAACTCACAGTCACTGAGACTAGTAAAAGTATAACTATATGTATTGAAGTAAATTTAATTTAAGTAATACTTATACTAGAACTTTCACTATAAGTAAAATCATGAAGGGTTGATTTTAACTACTAATAATAATTGACTCTCATACTCATAGTGATAATTATAGTTCCAGTTGTTATAGCTACCATATTTTATAATTTTTGTCTGTGATTTTCAATATTATTTTTTACTCAGTATTAAAGTTGAAATCTGCTTATAATTAATAAACAATTAGCGTTGAGTGATTTACATTTTATATTCGGATTCAGAGTATCTATCCATAATAACTTTGTAACAATAACATAGTAACAATATCTTTGTGAAGTTTTCTGTTTTGTAACTTCAGAAATATTTAAATTTGGTTGAATTAGGTCATACCTCAGCTCATTATTAGTTTGTTGTTTATTAATGATATTTAAAATTGTTGTATTACTATCAATAAGTTAGTTTTGTAAACAGAATATTCATTAAATACTTATTTAGTAGTCCTGATGAAGAGTTGTGTTAACATGCTTATAGTGATTATTTTAATGTTTAGTATTAAGTCACAATGGTAATTCTAATTCTAATAATGATAATCATGGATAACAACAAAAGTGGTCATAATATAACAATCATATCAATATGACAAAATTTTGTATCAGTAACATGTTTCTGCTTAATATTGTTTTTTAGATAGATAAATACATTTTTATTCAGTCTTATTAAAATAACGCTAATATTTTAAGACTCAAGTATAAAATAGCAACATCAATAGGCTTCTACTCTACTTTTAGTAGATATTCTTTTATGTTCATAAACAATTTAGCTCTTGAAAAACTGTTTTCTGCTCTATGCAATAACACTGTTTTCATTCTAGTAAAAACATCCAAGATCATCATCTATCATAATCATATTTTGATAAGTGTTAAAGAGTTTTATTCAGAAAATATGTTTGTTTATTTACACTTTATATAATTTTAGTTTGTAAATAATATAGCTTGGATATTTTATTTCAAGAAAAGGAAATATTCCTTTAACTGGTAAATTAACTCGTTGAGGCGTAGAATTCTGATGTCCTTTTAATTGATTTCTAAAATATATTGATAATTACGATTTGTTATTATTTATTATTGATTTTAATCGTAACTTTGTTGAAATTGATAGACATTTTTTTTCTAATAATTCCCCCCAATTTCACGATATGACTCAGAACTCATGCATTATGCCTTTTCACTTAATTAATTATTAGCTTTTTCAGATCAAGCGTTGTCTTTAGATTTTCTTTCAAAATAAGTATTCAGAGGCAGATCTGTATAAATAATTTATCCTAAGAATAACATGCATTGCAACAAAAAGGTTATTCGTTTGCGTGCTCTTATGACTCAGCACAGGTAAAGACAATGCTTATCACTAGATGTATCAATGGAGTACCTATAATAAGATCAATAGCTAATTTATTATATGGTCACGCTTGCAGTGAGTCACCCTTTGTAGTAATGTGATTGGTTGAATACATAGTATGTTTGTTTGAAAATTGAAACCTTCATTGTGCTGCGAGTGTTCACTGACCGCAGTCTTTAACTCCTTACTACCATCTACTAGAGTGCTTAGATTGCCATAGTATAATATTCTACTGATGCTTTGTGATTGGAATAGTAAATAGCTTTTTTAATTGCAGTTTTAAACAGAAGAGTAGTTAGATTACTAACCTACTGACCTCGCAAGTAAGTCTTCAACCAAATAAACTGCTTGGACTATTCATTTCCAGCTCTAGCGTAAAGCATAAACAACAGAAAACTAAATCCGAATTCATAGAAGGGGATAGAAATCTGTGCGGCAGCCATATTTGATGTCTCAATGAGTGATAGACTGAATCGTTGTGAGGCCAGCGACTTTACAAGAGCTGAAGAATTCTGTGTGCCTAGTCGTAGTCGAGTATTTCGGGGTCAAAGAGGTGAGTGGACGGCAGCATTAGTGTGACAGCTGGTGTGACAGGTAGTATTGAGATGCTCAAAATATAGTCTTGCTTCTTATGTTACTTTGCGAGTTTCACTATTGCTTAGGTTAACCTACTTATTAAGGGATATACTTAAAATGGTGGGCGTAAGACTATGAGTTGAAATATACATGGTCGATCTATCTATCTAGTACCTTACAAAAAAACTCTATAAGCTCCTATGCTTTATGATTAATGAGTGTAAATGCCTCCCACTATATCTGAGCAGCACCCAGTACGCAAGCCTTGCTTAGTTTTTAGTTTAACTTCAAGTTTTGTTGGCTTTTTGACGGCTGATTGCATACTGATTAAAGCACATGCTAATGAAAGGGTGTTGTGTAGCAACTTTTATTGTGCAAGATTAAATAAAGCAAAAAGTCTAATTAATTCAAATTGTATCATTTAGAATTTGCTTCAGTTAGACTCTTAAACCATTATAAGCCGAATCACCAAAACTAGCTACAGAGTGGCGGAGGGTTTCTGCTACCACTGCCCGACTTTACCAGGCTGCCTTAGCTGCATGTTGTACATTATACACTTTCAATATGTAGGTCACACAGCTAGATATATGCCTCTGTTATCACTTTTGTTCTGTTTACAAATAAATGTTTGGAAAAACTCATCCCTGATTCATCAACTCCATTGTTTTTAACAAGCAGTTGGTAATTGAAGTAGGTTAGGCTGTATCTATACTCATTTACTACTACATTCTCCCATTGAAGTGAATCTAAATGGGTAACAAGTTTGAGCTCAAGTAGATTGTCATCCATGAATCAGGAGTGAATTGTAGTGTGCTTTATTGATGGTAAGATATAGTGTGTCATAGTATATATCATTCCAAAACTACCCTAATCTTATCATCCTTCTTGTCAATTAACTTTGTAGCACAACAATTTCTACAAACCACTACAATGTCTTAACACAATATTGAAAGCTCAAGTTTTGTTTCTTCTAGTATCAACATCCAAATGTTTAAAATAGAAGTTCTTGGAATTTCATTTCTTGTATAATGAGAAAACTGTATTAGGATAAACATGTTATGCTGTGCTTAGAGCTTAGCTAATGATGTTCATGTCTACATTTGAATGAAAACTTTGTTTCAGTTATGAAAGGGAGTTCGAGATACAATGGAGGTGGAAGTACAGGAAATGTCCTGGAGACGTCAATAGACTCCTCCCCTCCTGACAGCCGCCCCCACTTTAAGAGATATGCCGGCCCAAGGTCCGCCCACAGACCTTTCAGGTCTCTAGTAAACCTGTCCTCTAACAAATCAGCTAGAAACTCTACGGACCAGCTTGACTTCGACACCACCAGGTCTGTGGATGTCAGCAATCAGATGTTTAGAGACAGTTTCGCTACCCTCAATGACTTCAGACTTAAAGGTCACATGTGTGACCTTGAACTCAAGCTGGGCACAAGGTCGTTTGCCTGTCACAAAGTGGTGCTGAGCTGCACTAGTGGATATTTCAGAGGAATGTTTGCCAGTCAGATGAAAGAGACGCGAGCACCTTCTGTCGAACTTCACGATTTAGACCACAAGGCAGTGGACCTGCTCCTACAGTTTGCTTATACTGGGCGAATCACGCTTAACATTGACAATGTGCAGCAGGTGCTTGACGCAGCCTCTTTTCTGCAGTTTGATTTGGTTGTGCAGAGCTGCAGTGACTTCATGAAGCAGCAGCTTCACCCCAGCAACTGCATTGAGATGAGAAAGTTTGCAGAGCAGCATGGGTGAGTTGGTTATATAAACACACTCACGCACACACACTCACACACACTCACACACACACACTCACACACATACACTTCCAATTAATCAACCTATATAAGTGATGTGCTATGAGTCATGTAAAAGTGTGTAATTTATGTAAATGTATAGAAAAGGAAATTCCTGTAACGTAACCCCCTTTGGGTGAGTTCTAAAGCCTAATACCACCTTATTAAGTGAATAATTGTACCGCTTCACAAGAGTAGAAAGTATGCATACATTTTGGTCCTCATGTCCTTTACTACTGCTCTGCACACTTGCTTGTCAATATGTGTGTTTTTGCTGTGAACAATGAGCAAAGTTTGCAAAGAAAGTAAGACTAATGGGGAACAAAATACCCTACTTTGTGTAATTAGTGTCAACCTAATTAATGTTACTGTCACTGTGCAGGTCATGTATAGCCATTAACTTTGTACTAGCTAAAGATTGTATGCCTCATCAGCACTCATTTGCTTTCTACTTGGTGAACTTTAACTGGGGGCTTTGTTCTGGTAGCTTTAGGTCGTATATTTGTCATTTAACTTAGGAAACTATGGCTATTTGAGAAAACAGGTCAAGTTTCCTCAATTGCTATTTTAAACTCATATTACCTTACTACTAGCTTGATTGGCCATTCCAAGCTCTATATAGACCTATGTACTGCCTATTTGGAACATTGCCTTGGGTTTATGTTCTCTTGCTTAGCTCACTTGTCTATTTTTGTCACTTTTCACTGTCATGTTCCTAAAATAGACTAATGTTCACCTCTCAAAATACATATAAAATCTAAAAAAGTTGTGTTGTCTTGACGTTTTTAATTTTAGCAATCATCTCAACCACCTTTTCCCCATCTCATATTTTCGTTTTCCTGAGTAATAAATATAACACTACAAAAATGACTCATATTTAACCATACTTCCTATTGTAGTCGTGCAACAATTATGATTTAGTAAATTCCAATCCTGTTAATTTTCAGACGGTACTGCGATATATTTTCCATTAGTTTTATTGATAGTATTTTTGTTATACTCTTTGATGATTCTATATCCTTCCATGTGCTACATTCTTTAGCCGCACAGACCTACAGGAGTTGGCCGATTCCTACATCTCAGATCACTTCAACGAAGTAGTCGACTGTGACGAATTCTTCACTATCTCGGCCCAGCATTTAGCCGATATCATCGGAAACGACGATCTCAACGTGGACTCTGAAATACAAGTAAGGAAAGGGGAAAACTCGGGCTTAGAGTAACTGTTTACATTGTGGGTACTCTATTTCAGGAGACAACTTTTCATGCTATTGTCTTGGCATCCACTTTCTTGTAGCTGTGTTTACAACAAATGAATACAGTAAACCTATTATTTTATAAATGCAATAAATAAAGAGAGAACATTAAAATGCCATTTGATGATACATAAAGTAATGCGGGTTGAAAACAATATGTTAATGAATTATATTTTCTCTTCCTGATAAAGCTTTCAGAAACTGTAATACTGCCTACTGATCTTGACTTTACTAAATTCATTTTCTTAATAGTTTGATAGCTGATTTGTTGATGTTGAAAAGATTATTTTGCCATTTTTTGTCCAACTTAGAAAGACTGGAAATTTTAATTTTCTATAACTGTTTATACATATGGATCATTTCTTGTATTATACCTCTTGATTTAGGTTTACCAAGCTGTCATGAGGTGGGTGAAACATGATGATATCGAAAAACGTAAACAGACTCTAGCACCACTTCTTGCCAAAGTGAAACTACCTCTACTTCCTGCCTCCTATCTCACTCAAGTAAGTTAAAGTAAAACTTGCTCTACTTCCTGCCTCCATACATCTAAGTTAAAGTGAAACTACTCTGCTTTCTCTCTCCCGATTTGTCTTGATGTGAAACGAAACCATCTCACTCTCGTTTTAGGAGGTAGAAGTAGATGATTTAATACATGCAGACATGGAGTGTAGAGATTACGTAGATGAAGCTAAATCTTACCAACTGTCCCTAGCTGGTCTCACCCCTCTCCAAAGACCCTACGACAGGATGGTGCCTCGTAGGAGCTGTTCAGGTGACCCTCACACTACCGTTATCATGTCATAACTTTCAAACTACCTCTTTATGTTTAATTTTGGTCACATTTTTGTGTTGTGTTTTTATTACTTTTATCTTAGCTTTTCATTCGGCTTCACATTTATCATTTAACTCATTCTGATCTTTTAGTTCTAACCTAATAACTTACATATTATCTTGTTTCGAATTAAGTTAAGCTTAACGATAATTATATTCCACCTGAACTTATAATAACATTAACAACACCCTAACACTATATCTGATATAGCAATAAAATATACAGCATACTAAGTTAGCCTATACTAAGAATACTTTTGTCCTCAACAGCAATTAAATCTTCTGAACTAAATATATACATGTGCTATGAACACAGTTTGTTCAACTTAATTAACGTGATTTTAGAAAATGTCATAAAGTTAATAGTGTTGGATTATGTGACCCATCTATCACCTTAACTTGACCTTCACCTTGTTTCCAAATCCATTTTACTTTTACTCTATTTGATCTGAAGTCTATTTATATCTGTGGTATTTAGTAACGCCTACATCTTGCATCTAGTTGGTTGTTGCATATCTCATCTTACGTCGGATTGGTTCATGCTGTCCACATACTGTTTTTGCATGTGATTGGTTGATTTTGTTACAAGGTGTGCTGTTCTGTGTGGGTGGACGCGGGGCTTCGGGTGACCCGTTCTGCTCGATAGAGTGCTACAACTTCAGAAGTGACAAGTGGTTCACCATAGCCGAGATGTCCATTAGGAGGAGGCATGTGGGGGTTGTCTCATCGGAAGGTAAATATTCAGCAAGTTATTTGACTTCTCAAGATCAAAGCTAGTGGCTACCACAAATTTAGTTTAATACGTGACTTTCAGTATTCATAAACAGCAGACGTGCACCTGATTTAATCATGTCCTTTGTTAATGATCCCCTTTTATGGGTGTTCCCTGCCTACACATAGCTACATGCATGTATACAACTACAATAATATAGACTTAGTTGTGCAGTCTGGGCTGCGTGTACACAAAAGGGCATAAGGAAGTTTTTGTAGAGCACAAGTCATTTGTATGAAGATGAAATATTAACTACTTGCAAATTATTAATATCTTGTTTTAATTCCAAGAGCACATTTGTTCAGACAGATGATTTTTAGTATTAGCAGATCTTTGTTGATGTGACTGTTTATATTATTATTAAATACTAATATACTGTATATTACTTTACGGAATTGTAATAATAGTATACATAGATAAAATCTTTGGCTGAATAATATAGTGAGTAATGGTATATTGATAAAGTAGGCTACTGTATTAAATATTGCTGAATGAACGTAATGCTATACCAAGCAATTATATGTTTATCAAATACTGTACTGAGTAGTATTATAATAATAAATACTATATTAAATGATAATATACCAGTAAGTTATATTATATTGTATACTATACTAAGCTGTAAGTAATTATGTACTCCTCGTTAGGCAAGCTGTACGCTATTGGTGGACACGACGGAGACGAACATCTGAGTTCCTGTGAAGTGTTTGATCCTGTGACCAACAGATGGAACTGTATCGCACCAATGAGAACTCTCAGGTAGTCACACGGTCACGCGCATCCTCCTATCCATGTGGTGTAATGTGACACGTCACATAACTGAGTCCAGATTCCTAGCTATACTCTATATACTATACAACTATACTGAACTGAACCTAGTATAAATGTGATTTGGTGAATGCAGTTGTACCTGTAATGATATTGATTAGCGAATCACATTCATTGACAACAATTGGAATGGGACAATTTGAGTCGGCAGCTACTGATATCAATTATTCTATGGTTTACCCAGATTGAAAATGTACTTTATATTATACTGTATGTAATCACCCCTAGTAACGGATGGTGTTAGGCTGTTTATTGTCTCCCATGAGCAAGAGTTGTAGTTGCATACTTCTTTTCGCATCACAGATGATATCTTCAAAGTTTAGACTGCACATTGTGTGGGTCTTCCAGTCAAAACAGCTTCTCAAAACTGTGCTTCGTATTATAATACTGTTACGAGCATTTTTCACCACATTTTATTCAATGTATCTTTTTCTTGTCTTACAACTTGTGATATTGTAGACGTGGTCTAGCAGTAGCAGCTCTTAGTAACGCCCTCTACGCTATTGGTGGGCTAGATGACACTTCCTGTTTTGATTCGGTGGAGAGATATGATCCGTCTGTGGATAGTTGGTCTCCGGTCGCTCCAATGAATGTGCCTCGTGGCGGAGTGGGTGTGGCCGTGCTAAAGGTTAACATAATACTATATCTTCTTGAATACATCCACCCTGCCGCATGTTCTGTTTAGTATGGTTATACTAGTTCTTTTTGTTGTAGAAAAGGTAATTACAGTTATTAAACACAGTTTACAGAGTTACACTGAAATAGTAGTATTATGCTTTGCACCTAAAGTACTTGTCCCATGTTTGCCAATCTACTGAAACGCACTTCACTTGTATGGAATTAATATCATACATAATTCATGCTCTTTTATTCTCTATGAATTTTAATGTTTAATCGATACAGTTGAGTAGACTTTGAACCTAGTTCATGTGATTCGAGAATTATTTCTCCCATTTAATCTCAATTGCATAGACTGAGAGCCTGTTACGTTATTCTAGAACTGCATCTATGCCATCGGAGGCAACGACGGGTCAAGCAGTCTCAGCAGCTGCGAGAGATATGACCCAATTCTCAATAAGTGGGTCATGATTGCTCCAATGAACAAGAGACGAGCTGGGGCAGGCGTGGCTGTCCTCCATGGCAGACTCTATGCCGCAGGTAAGTTTACACTCTACTCTGTTCTGTTAGTAGGTAATATAATCTCTCTACGTGCTTCTAACATCATCTGAAGCTCTCAATAGAAATTGAACTCAAGTTAAAGTGTCAACATGCTCTGTGCCTGGTGTGTGTATAGTTTCTGCAGTTTGTAGTATGCTGATTACAATGCAGTTTGTTATTGTTATGTATTTGACTATGAAGTCCCGATTGGCCTGTGTTGATTACTACTGTAATCCTATGTTATGTGTTCTATTTAATTATATATGTTGAAAGTTCATTTGCTTACCTCAAGTATTGTATTATGAATATTTAGCCTAAGTTTCTGCTTGAATTGTTAGGAGGGTTCGATGACAACTTTCCCCTAGAAAGTGCCGAAGTCTATGACTGCGAGACTAATCAGTGGATTTACGTCACATCGATGGGTTCTCCACGAGGAGGTTTGTCTCTACTTCCTGTGTTCTGTCATGTCTTGTTTTTACCTTTTCAACTGTTTGTATCACATAATCTGATTGGACAGTCGGCATATGAATTTCTTTATTATGTAAGTTGTGTTGTAGGTGTGGGTGTGGCCCAGCTGGGAGGATACCTCTTTGCTGTGGGAGGTCACGATGGAACTAATTATCTCAATTCCGTTGAGGCTTACGACCCCATCAAGGACAGGTGAACTATTTGTGCATTCACTCACACGCAGTACATTGACTTACTTTAAATAAACTTTCTAATGATTTAAGGGAAAGTATTGAAAAATATTGTGTTGACAACCATTTGACCGTTAGTAGCATTGTTAGTTCAAATGTTCACTTTGTCTTAGCGGTCAATATTCAGCTGATTGCTGTTTGCTTAGAACACGATGACAACGTTTAACAAGTTGTTCAAATGGTTTGTATTGAAACAAATTATCATCCCAAGAAAAATTGCATATAAAATTATCTGTTTCTACTCACGTCATCTAAGTTTTGTGTCACCTTGCTTTGTGTATGACATATTGAATATGTATGATAGCTTAGCGCACACTCAACTTGTTGGTATGCATTACTCCCTCACTTTCCCACCTCTTGGTGTTGTATGAATATCACAGCACGCCTTTCATGTACTGATCTTCTCTGCCATTTTACACACAGTTGGGAGGATCGGTCTCCGCTGCTAGTATGCAGGGCCGGCAGCGGTATCACCTCGGGTCTGTTTCACGTGGCAGCACAAAGTAAACTAGAAAAGTTGAAGTCACATTATATGTCAGGTTAGCCTCAGTTCTCTGATGCTATTTCGGTTGCTTGCAGGGTGGAGGGTGCCTTTTGCTAGTACTGCTCTCGCTGTCCTAGTTTTGTCAAAATTAATCTCAGCTTATCGTACTTTATTAGTTATTATGTATTTTATATCAGTTGCTGCTTTGTTGCTATTAAACTAGAAAAATAGTTATAATTTGGAGTCGGCTTTTCATGTATTTTTAAAATTGTAAGTAGCACAACCCTAAAGATGATGTCTTCACTTTCCATACAACGCTCATTCATTTGGAATATTCAGATAAATTTTACTGTAACTCAGAAGTTATTCAAGTGTAAATGTTCATATGTATTGATTGAGCTCATATTTATAACTCATAGTTCATAAAAATTACATTAATATTATGGTAAATGTTGAAATTTGGTTTGACAACTTGGAATTGTTCGTTAGGGAAGTTGATGTTTTTTAGATTGTTTTTACCCTTTCCTCTGTTTAGCTGCTAATCTCACTACTGTTCTAATACAGCACTACCTTATAATTAAACACTCAATAATCCCTCCATTCTAACCCTGCCTTGTTTTATTCTGTTTGACCATGCTCATTGGTTAAATATATGACTACACGCAGGCATCTCATCCAATGGCTGTTCTTCTTGTAGTTGGAGTCTTGTAGCAGGCGTCAACACCTGTAGAGCTGGTGCAGGAATGACCTCTAGTGATATTCCTTTAAAGATAATAAAAGCCAGACGAGTAGAGGCAAGTTATTGACGTCTACAACTCAATTGACCTCTAAAGTCAAGCAAGCATCTGCTGCTGTTGTGGACTCCATAAATAGTTGCGTTGTCTTAACTTCAATGGGACTAGTTTATTAATTAGTTGTAGCAACTATAGTGGAGTTAATAAGAGTAGTAATGTGCCGTGTCAGGAAAGATGATGATGGTGGATACGAGAACAATCTATAACTACAGGCTATGTGCAACTTTTGGTTTAATACAAATGCATTAATTTAACTATTTTGTATTTTCTTCTAAACCTTGGGCCAGTAGGTTTTATACTTTACTCCAAAAAACACCCTATTCATCAAGTTGGTCATTATGCACGGATTTTTAGCAGTATAACATGGATTTGGAAGTTGTCTTCCTATTTCTTTATTTGGTTCAACTCTTGCTGCCTTGTATTTTAAAAGACAGCTTTCTAGTTGAATGTATGCAATTCATGCAACAGTTTTTCTCTACTTTCTGTGTACTGTTTGTATATATTTCTAGAGTTTATTATGTATATTCCCACTTATCTCTACTGAACATAGTATATTAATTATGTTGATATCTCTATGGTGAATTATATTTTAGTACATTCCATTTCCAAAGTATTGCATCATGCTTATTATTGATATTGTTATTTACTGTGTAAATTTTCTACCAAGTTAACAGGCTTTAAAATCTCGCGATCAATTCCATTCTTTTTTTTCTAATTTAGCATTATGATATGTATTTTTGTTTTTTAATATTTAAATTTTATTGATATTTAATAAAAATATATTCTGGAAGTTTCTAGTTTCTTTGTTCTGCTTCAACCATTATATAATCTATATTATTTTCATAGAAGGCATGCAGTACAATAGTTTCATTTTCACAGTTTGTTCCCTTTAACTATTTGATCATCTACTAAACATTGAGGGTTTATTTGGTATCCCCATTGTTTTTTGGCACATCTTGTAGGTTGGCAATAATTTCAACACACAATTTGGTATTTTCAAGGAGTCGTTATTTAAAAATCACATCTCAATGGTAGATTCTATACTATCTAGTTACTACGTAAATATTTGCTTTGATTTATTAGTTGAGGGAAATTTGATCTACTGACATATATTCTGGTATAGTACTCAATCCGCTTGACACCTTACAGTGCTTGATGTACTTCCAATGTTTGACTTGTCTATTAGTTTCCTTGTAAAGAGACATAGATAGTTATGGGTTACAAGCAATATAGCATCTAAGTTGTACTTGGATGGCATAGCTTATTATCTCGCATGGCGTATATCACTGTAGCATAATTGATAATAATTTTATAGAATAAGTTTGCATGCTGAATATGTTTATTGAATATACCTCCATATCATACTGTACAGTTTATAAATTAATTTTAAGCCAATATCTTTAGAGCCGTATGGTTTAAATTTTATTCAATAAAACATGCCTCACATAAATTATTGAGACTGCGTTGCAACTTATGCAGTAAGATAAGCAGTAGAAGTTATAATGTAGCTGCACTGTGAACAAAATGAAGGCTTGCTGGTGAATGTAGTTTAGTTAACGCTTCATTAACCGTCACACTTCACGAGTTGAAATGTTCATAATTAAGAGTTGCGCCAGTATCAACCTGTTCACAATTACCACTGAGCTGGAATATAATTATTGAGTTCATTGACAATTACCGCATACAAAATTATATTTACAGCAGACAAAATTGGGGGTATTTTGTATTCGCCCGCATCTAATTTGAGAGCTTAGGTGATTATTTTTGCGGTGAATTTTAAAGATTTGTAATCCAGGTCATTGCATGCAGGAAGTTGTTGGTATCACCGGTGGGGAGATTTTTTAATTAGGTTAATAACTTGAAGCTTCAACTTTCGGCTTCAGTTTGTGCTCCATTTGAAAAGAGATAACTTTGGAACCGTATCATGGCATATAAGTATGTGTTTTCGTTTTAAACTAACCGAATCTATAACCTCAAACTGTCGCTGGTGGACAGTTTGAGTTAGACTTACAGTTACTCCTAGTGCCAGTGTGAGTGTCACTGTCACACTCTCAGTCTCACTTTGATAGTGAATATCAGACTCAGTATGAGTCTGACAATAATAGTTTAATGTTTATTTTGGTTGCGGTGATGGAGGGTCAATGACAGTATGAGTATGACAGTCAGATTGAGTGTCAAACGCTACTGAGATTTATTAATCTTATTAGTTATTGTAGTAATAATCATAATCATTATCACTTTATGATTATTACTACAATAACTAATAAGATTAATAAATCTCAGTAGCGTTTGACACTCAATCTGACTGCCATACTCATTATGATAATAGTACTTTTACTTTTAGTTATAAATTAAAATATAATTGCAGTAGTAAAATCATTTTAAACATAAAGCTAAGTAGAATATAACTACCTCTTTTCTTTTCTCATTATATATTATTAATATTAAAAGTTAAATTGTGTATATGTAATCACAATCACTCTGTCACAATGACAATGAGTATAATCATCATCATCATGTCATATTGTTCATCATAACGATAATGATAATCGTAGTGGTGATAATAAATAATAATAACAATAGTATCAATGATAATCAATCTCACCTTTTTTGTAAAATCCAAAGTAAGTATAACTGAACCTAGTAATTTAAGTACGATGTATTCTATTACAGATATTATCCATATGTAGTATGTAGGCCTTTTATGTTTCGGTGCTAGTGCATAATATAATACAAGTGTGTTTATCTTCGTGTTCTTATTGAATTGTTATTTTCTGCATTTAGCAAGTTCGAGGTTAATGAAGAGTTGTCTGAACTGTTCAACAAGTTATGGGATCTAGACGAGAATCGGTGTGAGCCAGGAGAACATTACCGTTTGAACAAAGGAGGTTAGACAACTCTAAATACTTCAATATTGAAAGAGCTTGTGCTCTTTTTCTTAAAGCTATATTTTGTTATAAAATACAGAGTAGGAATATCATTTAAGACCTTGACATTAAGTCACAAATAGATGTTACCTACTTCCTTTAACTGAGCAGTTTTAAGTTGTCAAACTTTATAGTGTAGTTAAACAGACGCTTACTCTTATGTCAAGGTTTTGAAATTTGCATGGTTTAAAAATGTTTTGTAGACAAAGCACTTCTTACTGGTATTTTTCTTTCAAACCTGATAATGAATTTGATAAAAATAGCTCTGAAACGTTATATCATATTCATTTTACCTAAGTTTTTGCTAAAATTCCAGCATAGTTCAGATTGGCTAGCAAAGCTTAGACTAGCTGCTGTATCTGTATAACTAAGTTAGTGATTATTTTTCCCACAGGCTACCTGAAGAATGCTAGAGATTTATCTAAAGATGTATCAGAAGATCCTCTGTTTGATTGGGTTGACGAGGCAACAGTGTTTGAGAAACCAACTTACAAGTGTGAGTAGTAGAGCATTTTGTATGGGATGTACAGTAGCAATATATGTGGAATATACAGTAGTTTTTTTGTTAGGGATATATAATGGTATGTTATTTTCGCTGGAAATATTCTATGATGAATAATTTGAAAGTTGTTTTGTAAGCCATTAACTAAAGCTATTGAGGATCTTTTTAAATGCATGTATTTCTAGTAGTATTGTATTACTGATATACTTGTAATACAAATATACTTGTATTACTAATATATATGTATTACCAGTATACTTGTATTACTAGTGTTACTAGTAATACTTCAGCACATTTTGTGTTGTAAGAAAAATTGAGACTTGCTGAGCCTAACATAAAAACGTTTACCTGTTTTACAATTTAAAATGAAAATACTTTCTAAAAAGTACCTTTTAACTTTCCGCTATGCATGTGTAGGACACCTTTCATCTGATCACTTTATTAAGTAAAGTTGTTTGGTGTACATATATTTGTATTGTATAGCAAGGGAGTTGTGCAAATCTCCAACTTTCCACTAATAAGATGTGGAAAGAAATAGCTAGCTTATACTATGAAGTTTAGACTAATGCACTGATCTCTCATGTGTATACACGTGTGTGTTGGTTCTTTAGACTTCATGGCCCTTCTGGACAACTACACAATGGAAACGGGAGAGCAGGAAGTTGTCACGAAGGAGGAGTTCAAAGAAAACGTCATGTAGGTTTTTCGTAGTTCGTAGCACTCTCTGTTTTCTGAAGTATATCTCTGTTTGTATTTGTTAGTATGTCTTGCTGATTGTGTGTCAGTGTGCTTGGGGAAGCTGTACAGTGTACAGGCATGTTCGGAAAACTGTAATTGCTGTGCTGTGACTTCTGTGTGGAACTTTTGTATTGTGACTTAATAGTCTGTGACGAATATAATGGACTATAACTATTATTTTGTGACTAATGTGTTGTGACTGGTGTGCACTCATCACTATGCTCTATCAACTGACCCATCAGAGAAATCATAATCTTACAAGGCCTGTTGTAGTCTTTGTCACTAAATGCAATTTATAGGTTTATTGACGCTATCTGTGATACGCCCCTTATGAAGGAAGCTCACAGTTTCCTCAGAGACAAAGGCAAAGCCCCAGGTCCTATCAACGACTTTAAGAAACTGCTCTATAAACTGTGGTTTAAGTTGTACAGAAGAACCAAGGGGGACAGGTAAGATCCTTCTGTATACACTTTCACACAGGCAGCGTTTGAAGTAAGATGCGCCAAGATTTTAGTTCTTTCAGTTTAAATTTGATTTATCAAAATATTTTTGGTTCATCAACCGTCTATGGAGTAAACCACTTATTCCTTTATTTCTTTGTTTCTTCTTTTATTCCATTTTTGTGTATGAAATCAGTTTTGTCATTTGTTTTCCTTAACCTCTACAGAGATTTCGACTCATCTGGCTTTGAGCATGTGTTTGTGGGAGAAATCAAAGGAGAAGATGTGGTAGGATTTCACAACTGGATCTGCTTCTATCTGCAAGAAAAATCCGGAAACATTGACTACCACGGCTACTTCAGACGTGGAACTGTAAGTCTTGGAATTTTTTCACTCAAACAGGCAATTTTCCTACTAGAACTTGTCTTGTCTCCCATTGTAATTAATTATGTAAATATTGTAAATTTTTTAAACAAACTGGCCCCAAAAGCATAATTAGTGCTGGGTAAATGCACTGCAACAACAACCACATATGACAGGGTTTTGTTCTGTTGTTAATGCAATGTCGATGTCAGTGGTTACCCAGGATGCATATTTGTCAGTATTGATAAGTTTATTTATTTAAAAAATTGATTGATATTTTGACTTTATGGAGTTCCATAGGGTTGAACTTCCCACTCAGCTATAACACTGTCGTAGTCTGTTTCACACATGCGCGCGCACACACACAACACGAACACGCACACACACACACACACACACACATCTGACATTTAACATTATATTTCACAGTCCTTGGAGCGAGAGCCGAGGTTTATCACCCTCCAGTTCAGCTGTAAGAATGGAAGAGGGAAACCCATTGGTGGCTCATTTATCGGCACAAGTCCAGAGTTTGAGGTATCATTCCATAGGCTGTAATTTTGTATGTCTGACTGGTCTAATAGTTCAATAAGAGAAGGCAACTCTTCAGATTATTTTACTTTTATTGAACTGTATTTTACGTTGAATAACAGGATTCAAATTATGTCTACCATTTATCTTGAAAATATATTACGTTGTGCTGTAAAGTAATTCTTCAATGCTAGAGCAAAGCGTTCCTTTTCAAACTAAAGAAGCCATTTTTTCTTGTTTCTCCTGGCAGATGGCGCTGTACACCGTGTGTTACCTCATGGATGTTGGTTCTAAAGTTCACATTGAGCTGGATGAATACAAGGTCGAAGTAACTGTCTACGGCCACGCTGGTGGAATCGGAACTGCTTACCCCACCTCAAAAGATTAGACATTTTATACGATATCAGTGCAGTTTTACTATTTCGTGTCTATATTTTACGTTACGTTACTAAGCTATACTCAAGACAGGTGCAGCACTAGCGCCTATAATTTCTTGTCTTTGTCTCTTTTACTACTAAAACATAAGTAGTTGTTCTAACATTTCTAGTCTGAGAATTATGCAAATGTACTTTTGCACTAACATGCACTGAGTCTTCATAAAACTGGGTTACTATTATTTGTGGTACATAAACCTATGTTGGTTTAGTTTTCCATGGTGCGACATTTATAATGTTTCTATGCACAGATTTACCTCCTCAACAAGAGATTTTATTAATGGAGATAGTTTAGTATGCTTTGTATTTGCTTTGCCAGACAGACCAAGGCACTTTTGGCCAGTTTCTCTTTTTTCTAGCTGAGTTTTATATGTAAAATACAACATTCAGTAAACACTGAAGTGCGAGACAACTGTGGCCATTTTTTTACTCCAATTTGTGAACATTCTACCTCTCATTTGGTAATTGTCTTCTCCACTAGTCGCCACTGTTTTATATGTTTTTAATGAACAAACTTATTTTATGTAATTTCTTAACCTTTTCAACTATTGTTGCGTATTAAACTTTTTATTAATAAATAACAGGCTACTTTATATTATAGTTCATTTTATGCAGAATAAATTTTATGTTCAAAATAAGGGTTTGTTTGTGTTTGCTAACAGTAGTACTGGTAAACTTCCTGGTTGCCATAGTAATAATAAACAACTGGCCTCATTGCATTTCAAGTTCTGCGCAAGCGTTCCATCATTTCAAGAGAATGTAACTCCTACATGTGTTAAATTTCTGTAATTCAATTTGAATGCTGCATGCATATTAAATTCAATGTTCATGATGATTTTGTACAATGATGACTATTATGCTGATTACATGGTCAGTGAGTTGTGTAATATCCCAACTGAGGCATACCTTACATATGTCCAACTACTCTATTACTATACTTATAGAAAGTCCTGTTCCATATAGCTTTGCTTAAGCTAATATTATTTTGTATTGAGACTAAAATAAATTACATGAATAGTAGCTTTTGTATCAATTGTTTATTGCATAATATCTGAATGTAGTATTCCATATGTTTAGTTAGACTATGCTATACAGTATATATACATGAATACAGGTCCCTGATGATTGAGTATAATATGCTATATTATATAAACTTGACTGTTATAATAATTTTAAGTCAGTAAAAAGTTATACAATAGTTTTAAATACATAAGTTTTCACTTTGCGCAGACTAGAAAAGATAACTCTAAATATTCTACTGATTAGATTTTTGTGTTGATAAGGTTTAGTCCAATTGGCAGCACTATTTTGATTTATATTGTCATGGTATCTGATCAACATCGGCAGCTAATTTATCTACGGCCTTTGATAGTAAGCCTGATTGGTTGTGAATTACAACATAAAGAGTAAATTTTTTTAGTTGTTTTCTATGAACAAGTACTAGTCTTGAGAAAAATTATCTCCATGCATATTGTAAATATACAGTATTATGATATACTATAAGTCACAACATCTAGGTGGTGTCACTGTCAAGGGTGTCACTGGGTGTAGCGGAGTTACTGGTCATATCCATAAGAAGTCGGAGTTTGCATCTCAACGGATAGTATATTTCTCACAGGTACAGTCTTGTAATGCTGGGGTCTCTTCTTGAGACATTTATACGTGAAATAGACGGCCACTATTAATATGATAACCCAGAAAATTAAAAGAACAGCTGGAATGATTACTTCTAACTCTCCTTCCGAAAGTTTCATTGTGTTGTGTTTGTCTTCAGTCAAATGTCTTACATGGTGTAACTCCATCAATCAACTGATTTTAGTAGTTTGTGAAGCAGTCAAGTCTATGCTATTCTATTCCCCAGTGTGCAATTCTTGTTATCTACAAACATAGCTATAATATAGTTTAATGATATGGCTAATATAGATCTTTAGATAAGGTGCATTATCAGTTATATAGGCTTATTCACTGCCAGCCTATGCAGTGTCATAGTCAAAGTTGTAATGGCTATAATATATGTGTGGCTGTGACTGTATACATAACTATACAGATATATGAGTTACAATGATTTTATATATACAATATAAGAGCATATATAATGACTCTATAATATATAACTACACATAGTAAGGGATTACAGTATTTAGGTGGGGTAGTGGAGAAATCCTAATAGCTCAAGAAAATCATTAGATTGGAATTTGCGTTTAGGAGCAATAGTGGAGAAATTGAGACAGCCTAAGCTCTTTAATTTTATTAATAAATTTTGGTTGGGTGTGCGGGTTGAAATTCTTGCTATAGAACATAATTTCTTTTGCTACATTCCTAATCTAGAACACACATTTTTTCTTATTTTCTCCATTATTGCACCTACCTCACTTACAGTGACTGTGTATATATAATATACGTATATAAGACTACACATGAGTTGCTATATGACTGCATATCCATATATAGTATATAGTATATATACTGTTGTAGGAGTTAAAAGAACCTGAAATAAAACCCAATAAATCAACTGATTGATGAGGCGACAGCCAAACAGACAACAAGTAGAGCTTATAGGATGAGTATCACCACAACTGAAGGGGAAACCAAATTTTTTTCTGTTCTTACAAAATTAATGAGACGATTTGGTAACTATGATGGCTATATCTAGAATGCCAAACTTTACGCAGTCACGTTTCAGCAGTAGTATTATGCATGCTTGACAAGGAGTACTACATGCAGTAGGGTAATGTTACACTACATCTGATAAAATTAGGGAATAAGAAATTCGACTCCATCTATTTCCTAGCAACACCAGAGCACCTTTGAAGTATGATCATTCATTTTATTATAATAGAACAAGCACAAGCACATAAATGCTTAAATACCAAGGGAATGTAAAATATGTACATGCAAATTATATATAGACTTCAACAATTAGTTATATTGACTTCTAGCAGTCATGAGTACAATTGTGTGGAGTTTACAACTAATGTGAAAAGACATTATCTGACAGCATGTATCTCAAGGGAAATCGTTTGTTGATAGATGAAAAATACACATGAATAATATGTCAATTTTGAGGTAGGTGCAGTGATGGAGAAACTGAGAAAAAACCTGTGTTTTAGATTAAAAATGTAGCAAAAGAAATTATGTTCTAGCAAGAATTTCAACCTACACCCCCAACCAAAATTTAATAATGAAATTAAAGAACTTAGGCTATCACAATTTCTCCACTATTGCTCCTAAATGCAAATTCCAATCAAATGATTTTCCAATTTTCAACCTCATCATAAGCTAATCTATCAAAAATGTAGAGACAGTATTTGAAGTTCTACTTAGTTTAGGAAAAGAATAAATATGCAGCTAGATGCAGCACAAAATTTGGGGTTTCAGTTTAAGGTGTGGGCAATAATGTTTATGTAATATATAGTCCAAGAGTAGTATTTACTGTATAATATTCTAATCACTAGTTCTTATAGTGTGTTTAGAAAGCATTGGAGATCATTCATTCAATTCAAAATCATGCTTTCGGATTATATATTGCGGAAGCCTGTATGGAATTCAAAGAATCTAGTGATTTCATTTCACTAGTTGAATCAAAAAGACTGCTTTAACTACTTTAGAGTTGTAATCTATTGCAGCTTTGTTGTGGTTTAGTATTTATCACCTAGATTTAAGCTACCCTATAGCTACTTTAACTGTTGCTATAGCACTATTTATCTATCCAGTGTACTTTCTAAACACATGATGGTTAATAAGCCTGACCTAGCTAACAACTTATATAAACATGAAATTAGAACGCTATAGTCACAGTAGTGGGTCAGATATACTATATACTTATATTTCAAGGATGCATATTAATATAAAATGCTGATTTATATTTATTAACACGAGATGAACACAATTACATAAGTTATTTGGTGAGATATTTATTATCTGGTGTGGCTATGTGGGTGTTCTCAAAATAGGAATGTACCTTCTCCCCAAATATTTGTTATTAAATGTGAAATTATGTCAACAATATAAACACAGACTAGCACAACCATGCAAACTACATTATCCTACCTATTTGCTAGAAAGTGGCTAAATAAAGCTTATTTAGAGACTGCAGTCTATCACTCAACCATATAACCCATGGGTTACATGGTTAGGTGATATAATCAAGTCATTAGTAAATTAGGAATTAAAGTCATAGTCAAGTTAGGAAAGGCAATGACTTGAATTGACTTAAAAATCAACTCACAAGTCTTTGATGTAAAACAATACATATGATAATAATTTTAAGTCTGTCTTTGTAATGCTTATGTATATTTGTACAGAATATATATCTGGTTATATATAGCTAGCTTTAAGATGCAACTTATAAAACAGTTCGATGCCATTTGTTTTCTTTTTAAATAATTGTGACTAGATGATACAAGCCATATTTTAACACTAACTTTTTGGTGTAATTGTTCTCTCATTTAAAGTAAAGAAGAGTTTTAAAAAGACTGTAATACTTTATATATGAAATACTTGAACTGCATGTGTGAATTCTGTAAAAACTTGTTCTTTGATTACAGAATAATTTAGTATTTATTTCTGCTGCTATAAGGCATATTTATGCTATTATTAATTCAAAAAGAACAGCTAGAGCGCAGGGATGGCTTTTGCAGCAAGAGATGCATTACTGCATGCATTCAGCAGTTTAAACTAAAGCAGCAGTATTATACATGTACTATCTCCAGTTTCCTTTTGAACATCTTCCTGCTTGTATATAAATCTACGACTGCTAAAATTATGTCAGTGAATATTAATAAATTGACTATTTTAATGTAAAACAGCACCAGTAAAAAACTCTTCAAGAATATTAAAAATAGTTGTTTGTTAAAATAATTATTTTTGCATTAAACCATATAAATTGCTGGAATAAAATGCAAGGATTGTCAGTTGTATGTTATACCGTTTAAATTTAACATATTATTTGCAGTATTGTATGTACTGTATGCTGACTTACTTGTAAGTTATTGGACCAGTGGGGTAAATCATTCTATCTACTCGTGAGAAATAACGTTGAGTAACACTCATGCTACTGAATACTCTTTCTAGACTATTATGTAACATAATAATGCTTGTTTACATTCTTCATGCCTATTAGGTAATGTGCTTAGCTCTAATACGAAATGAAAAGAGCCATACATTTGAAATCAGAGTAGCTAATGTTACACCAAGTGCCTACATATCTTATTTCTATTGTATTTTTTGCTATAGGTTGACTGTGGTGTGAAAAAGTAAGTTTAGAAAATTAATTTAATTGGAATATAGAAACTCAGTGGCCAAACACAGCTCAGCAAGAATGCTTGTTTTATTAAATTTGATTAAATTGTACAAATCCCTATTCGCTCTACCAGTGCTAGCTTGGATGCATTTCATATAAGTTAAGTGTTGAAAGCTGCAGAATTAGATATTATAAATATATAGCTAGCATGAGACCATTTATAAAACTGACCCAGTATATTGCACTATATTTGAACCAAAATATGGGATGGCTATCTTTTCCACTTTAAGGGAAATGTTAAAACTTACTAGCTTTCACTGTGGTTAATTGTTCATCATGATAATCCACTTGACACATACTTGAGACTAACGCACATCTAATTACTAATTCAAATGAGTGAAACTGTACCCACATATTTATGCGCAAATATTTGCATTTTTTGTTTCCTCCTAATAGTCAAGTGTGAGACTTGTTCATTACCAGCTTAAGCCGGTAAGTTCATTCATTGAGTCGTTGAAACTGTCACTACAAGCTGGTCAGACACTGGGCACAGTATCAGTTAACGGATCAGACAATATATGACTGTAACTATACACGGATGAAAGAATAGCCAGTGTTTCTGTAGAAGATGTCAAGAGTGGTAGTCAAATTCATCAATGATCTTTAGCAAAGCACTTAGTTAGTCAAATCTTACTAAAATTAAAAGTCTTGAAACATCTGACTCATAAAGTTTAGACTTTGAGACTATACATATACTTAACTATTATAGCTATATACTATACACACTATACTAGAATGTTATGACACGCTATACCTACTCTACTATAATACTATACTATACTATGCTATAATATAGTATAGTAGAGATTCACCTAATTCAGTATCAACAGGACATGCAAATGACGGTATAATATATTGGAAACGTATTATCAGGAAGACAAATTACAGTACTACATGTATATTCGATTAATTTACAGAAGTGCATCATATGTGCAGCATAGTGGGCTATACTTATATATTAGAAATTAGATCATTAGCAAACTAATGATACAACGAAATATTGGATACCTCTATTGAATATATAAAATATTGAATTCAAATATTTTGATTTTACTCAATTTTAAGTTCTGATTGTAGAATAAATTTGCATGCTTTTAAGCAAAATAGCACTTTACTTGCATGAAAGTTTACAAAAACAAACATCATGACAAAAAAATTTGCATGTGCCAGTGCTATCTTTTACCTACACAGTAAAAGTAAATGAATCTTACCTTACCTGAGCTGCTACAATGATTATGATATAGTCACACTGCTGTACTATTTCATTTGTCCTCACAAACTCAACCTACTGTCAATAATACTTATCAATTATTTTTGTTAAGCCTGCTGAGCGTAACTGATAAACTGTAAGCATTCATTGGATCATTGTTTCATAGCAGGTGGAGATAATACATTAATATATATAACTATACACAAACAAACCCAGCCCCCCCCTTTCCAAGTCTAACTTGGAGGTAAGAACTCAACTAATAGGATATAATATTAAACATAGTAGCAAATGTTAGCCTAAAACCATCACATAAAGTGCAAAGCATGGAAATTCTGTTATATACTTTAAATTATATATCATAATAATATATTGTTACATAATACCCATTATGTTGTTCAGGTGATTCACTGAATGTAATAAATGTTGCAACTATATTATTATTCTTAGAAAAGTGCAGCAGTAATAAACAAAATAAAGTGCAGACAATATAATAGCGTATAGCGTATATTGGCAATGCTTGTTCTAGTTATGATGATACAAGGATTCTTGTAACCATGCATGCAGGAAACAGCTTGCATTTACTTGAAGCTATAGCATGCATGAAACTTATAACAACATTATATTACATTATATTATATTATATTATATTATATTATCTCTTCTTTATGGCTAAGGTAAATTAAGAGCTATCGGTGAAAATGTCTATGCCCTTCATGTTTGTCCATCTATGGAAAAGTATTTAAACTAAACATTACAATAATACATTTATGTTTGCTTTACAGCTCTACAACGTAGGGTAGACAACTTCGATGGTCATGCAGATGTCCAGTTTGTTAGAGTTGTCTCATCATTTGCAGAAATTAAATTTTTGCTTATTATTACCCCACTAAGTACTTTGCGAGTGCAATGCAGTGAAAACTAAATGAATTAAATTTTTTGATGAGTTACTTAATATTATAATAATTGAAATTTAAAAAAGATCATTCTATTCTTTGTCATAAATTTTATATAGTACGAGTAACATAGAAATTTTTTATCGAAATAGTCTTTTAATAATCCATGTTTTTCATGGCAGAATTTAAGTGTGATATACCTTTTGGACTTTGTTAACATGCATTATATCATTAGCCAGGATGTTGTATTAGCCATGTGTTGGTTCAATTCACACTACTCCAGGATATATTATAAAAGCAAGTAAAAAAAAATTATGGCATTTTAATGCAAGCTTCAAGTTGTGCAACAAGTTATTATATAGCTGTGTTATGGCAATGCCAAACTTGGTATAAAATATGAATAACAGCATTAATTTTTCTAACACTCAGTATTACGAAATTTTACCGTGCAGCTTTAGCAACTACACAGAGCTATGTTTAACACCATACAACCAGATTAACGATGCTATTAATTACGTTTCTCTCGTTCTACAATTTCTTCACCTGCTGATAATAAGTCAGATGAAACACTTGAGAAAAACTAAGTATTTTGGAATCCTCGTGAGTCTGACGTCATCGGACATAATTCATTCCGCTGCATCCATCTTGAAGGTAAGCTGTGAAATCAAGTCATCAATTCTTGAGCTGCCAGCCAAAGCTTCCTATTGGCTATTCATTATTTTCAATGCCATCTCTGGGTCATCTGTGCTGATAAGGTACCTGGTGCTGCTGATATCAAGTATAGAGAGGTACATTGCCGTATGTCGGCCTTTTCAATATGGCGCCCACCCTTTGGTCAACAATATTAAAGTTATCTTTGAAGTAATATTTATTTCAAGTTTTTTACTTTCAACTTTAATAAACACTACAGCCAGACTTCCAATCTGTCAGTCGGCCCTTCAGGTCAAGTATGTATCGGGTCTAGCAAGCTCTGCAATATATTACTCGATGACGGCCATGGTAGCGCTGTTTATGCTGTCGACAGCTATTCTGCTTGCCATAGTGTGGCGAGAGCTTAGATTGATGGTGAAAAGGTCTACTGCTGCTGACAACAGCGGATTAATTGCAGGCAGCAGGTACGTCATATGGAAATTTCTGCTACACTTCCTCAGATATATTCCCACAATGCTCTACTCCGTCTTTCAAGTGCAGAAACTCAAAGCTACTGTAGTAGAGACTACTGAAGCATCTGCAATTATATTTGGCTCTGTCATGCGAATACTCAGTTTAGCAGTATTCTGGTACTTACACCCACAGTGTGTTAAAAACTTGAAACATGTATTGAGATTTAACAGATGCTCTGGTGAAGATCAACCAAATGGCAATGCTGTTAACCTAGAGAGATATTGAAAGCTTCCAGTATTTCTATACGTATTGATATCACAACGCTACGTTTTCATGACTTTGCGGTATGGGAACAGGTGCCTGTGTACGATGAATTTATCGTTGCAAATTGTTTTAACTTATGATTGTAGTTTCATTAGATTGACTTATTATCAAAAGTCAATTGAACATAGTGATAGTTTTAATTATTGTAATATAGCAATAATATATTGTGTTAAGCAAACATCAATTATTGGCATTATTATAAACATCTGACCTATATTTAATGATATTCTGATATTATTTACTATTTACTATCTACCGCATTTTTCTGATTGCATAATACTGTATATACAACTTATTCTGCACACCAGCTGAGTTTTGTTAAATAAAACTCTTTCATACAATTTGTCTATAATAAAGTTAACAATTAGCACATGCTGTGATATGTTCTTCAAAGGAGCAAAGTTTAGTAATATCTAAAAATAATTAAACAAATTAATCTTAAATATTTAGAAATTTTAAAGTCTAGTATGCATTGTTCTACTTTTAAAAAGTTACATACATCTATAGATACAGCTACACCATCATCTTGGATTTATACATTGTCATATTTTCACAAATCAGGTGCCTATAACTTCTGCATGAACTGCAAATAATTTCTAACTCGGAAAAAGTATCATTCTTTAATATATGATTGCATGGCTATATATATGCTTTAATATCAGTTTTTTGCAACCAAATAAATTTGGTTTAGTCAGCTTAATTTCTTGAACTGTGGTGCAAAACTTACATCAACAATTTTTCATTAATTCATCTCTGGAAATCAAAACACATCCTCTAATGATCAAAAATTCATCCATTATGTGTTTTTGTTGGATAAAATTGAAAAAGAACTCAGGTTTAATTAATGTAGTTATTATATAGAAGATTTTGGTTAAAATAATTTTTAGAGAAAATAAATTAGGAGAACTCGTTGTTCAGATGCCCATCCCCCTCCCCCAGTATTGCAAACTGTCAACAAGATACTATAAGTCACACAAACACTAACACTGCAAACTGTTTTTTTGTAATAATTGACATATTACTTATAAATTAATCCTCACATGCATTATTATTATTATATTATCATGTGTCATGACTATCCTGATATTTCCTTGAAATGTTGTGTAATTCTTTTTAAGCCTTTCCACCTACAACAGACAATAATGTATACAATCGACATACAAAGACATGTAAATACATAATGCCTATAAATAGGAATCTACTTAGTCACATTTCTATTGTTCTGTCTTCAATAATTCATTTACATACATAACTGCAAAAAAATAGCATTAGAAGGCTTTCATGCAGCCCACACTCTATGCATGGTGTGTAAATGATGTAAATATTTATAAGTGGGAACTTTAGCCTAGCTTCTAACTGGAAAGCGTCTATAAAAGATGACACCTAATTATACAGTATTTATTAACAAGTTCCAGCAACTTTTATATAAAAGACAGCATATTGCACCATCATTATCATACATTTATTTTCAGCTGCTGAGAAATTGGTTTGTACCCAACAAAGGACTTGACGCTACACTAACTACACTTTGTTCAGTGTAAGCTTTCATCCTTCTTCAGCTTTTAAGTAACTCCTAATTTGTCAGGTTATATAATAATGCCACTTTCAATGCTATATCAGGAAATGTGGGAAGCAGGGCTTTAATAGGATCCTGAATCTGGAAACAGGTGAATTTCAAGCATGCCTAATTATTTTGTATTTATGGAAGTGTATTCAGAGGTACAATAGAAATATCGAAACATTATGTGGTCTAAAAAAACTTCACGGAACCATGGAGCAAAGAGCGTTTAAAGCAAATCAATCTAAAATTATCAAAAATGACCTTTGCCTTAACGGAGTCTCACTAGTGTGAGTTTTGTTGTTAGCATGTTGTGAGCATGTTGGTAATATTTACATATTTTCTTCCAATTATTTAGAGATTTGTATAGATATTGATAGTTTGCAAAATTTGGTAACTGTCCTTGGAATAAAATATTTACACATTACCACATGCAAACAATAGGGATATCTAATAAATAGTTAGGAGTTGTCCTCTATGCAACATAAGACTTGATAAATATGGAGAGGTGATTACTAATAAGGCATATGCACACGTCACAAACCATGTCATCAAGATGTAGCCTCTAGTCCAAGATCACAAAATTTATTATTATAAAAACGATATTATAAGGCTATATCTGTAAAATACTTGCCGCCACAGGGATTCGAACCTGAGACCTTCAGCTTGCAAGCAGGCACACTATGCATCACACCAATATAGGAGCTACTAGATTCCTAACAACAATTATCTCAAAAAGATATTTTTTCAAATATTGAATCTACTGGTTTCACGAAAGTTGAGCAATCATTCTAAACACAGGAACGTACTGAGTAACTAGAAACTATTCCACGCGAGAACCTTACCCACACCTTTCATTAATTCTACAATAAAGTTTAATTTTTGCATAAAATAAAAGAAAACCTATAGCTTTATAGGCCAGCATCTTTAGACACCACATTTTTATTTTAGGGTTGATTTATAGATACATAGATAGATGTATTTGAAGAATGCTAATGCAAAATTAATATATTTCTGATTAATGTTTATGTAAATATCATGAATTAAGTTATTTATTGCAACATAACAAACAAAACACACGAACAAAAGTATAAATATTATAATATGTGAGATAGGTAATATAAGATATAATCAAATTTGTGCTAATTATCCATATAACTGGCTGTTAAAAAACAGAAGATGTGATAAAGACAAACTTAAAATGAACCATTATTTAGTTGAATAGTTAATTTATCTTTGTGCAGTAGTTACACTGTTTGCAGTACAAAGAGTTAGGGCTGCGGCAATGACAATATGATCTCCATCATCTAACTGTCATAATTGTAATCAGTTTCACAATTAATCGTAATAGTCATCATAACCGTCGTCATAACAGTCATAACTTTCATCATAAAAGAGGTTTTGTGCTCCAAATAAGCCAAACCCAGGGTTCACGAGTTGCATCATTTGCCAAAAAGGAAGGACAACTTGCGATCTCTCGTCATAGCTTGGTGCTTGATACCGGGCAAGTTCCAAATCTTCAATTTGAAATGGACGTTCAGGTTTTCCAGCAAACTTCACATTTCCGACTCGACCTTATAAACACAACTATTAGCTGAACTCACATTGAATGAGATTTCTGGTTTAATTACATTACATACTGTTAAGATTATTAACAAAAATTTTAAAAATATTTGCATGTGCAAATAAAGTTATCTGAAGTTGATAAAAAAATCACTGCATACTTTGTACAACTTCATGGAAAAAAAACATTTTTTTACTTTCGACATGTTATTTATTTGCATTATTTTACATGAACCTTTGGAGCTCTCAACTATCTCAACGAGCTCTCCAACATCCTCATGAGTTGCTCCTCCCCATCCGAGTTTGGGTGTTTCTACAGTCAGTTTCACCTGTCAGCATAATATATATGTATCAGTTTCACCTGTCAGCATAATATACATGTATCAGTTTAATGTGGCAGCATAATATATATGTGTCAGTTTCACCTGTCAGCATAATATATATGTGTCAGTTTTATGTGTCAGCATAGTATATATGTATCAGTTTCACCTGTCAGCATAATGAATATGTGTCAGTTTCACCTGTCAGTATAATATATATGTGTCAGTTTTATGTGTCAGCATAGTATACATGTGTCAGTTTCACCTGTCAGTATAATATGTGTCAGTTTTACGTGTCAGCATAATATATATGTGACAGTTTCACCTGTCAGTATAATAAGTATGTGTCAGTTTCACCTGTCAGCATAATAGATATGTGTCAGCTTTATGTGTCAGCATAATATACTTATAGCTTTATATTTTTATTGAACTGTCATAAGAACTATAAAAAATATATCGGAAAACCAAATCATAACAATATCTAGTGTTGAGTTTTACCTGCACTTTCTCCCCTTTAATAGGTTCTCTAGACATTTCTAGCTCAGTAGCTAACCCCACCCAGTCTTTGCATTCTGGGAAATCAACCGTGACCTCTTCTTGACCTTCAGCTCCTTCAATAGCCGTGATTTTTCCAACGCTACTTCCATTTACTCCGGCCCAGCCTCTGGATGGTTCGGATATGTTACTGTTTACTCTCACTTCATCTCCAACCTATTTGGTGTAATATATATACTCTTATATCTGTATACAGTATTGTAATATATACTCCTACAGCAGTATATAATAATGTAATCTATATGTAGCTATATACATAAAAAGATGTTAGTTACAAAACAAAACAGCTATAATGCTTGCTTATAAATTATCCTTAAAAATAGTTTTGCTCTGCTGAGAAAGTTTAATAAAAATTATAAAAACATTTTTATGTATGGTTTTAATACGCATGTAGATAACTTTAAACTAATAAATGCACTAGCTTTAGGAAAATAAGTTATCTGTTATAATGTATTCTTTGTTTAGTGTTGATGTTTATGTATGATATTTTATTGCAAATTAAGAGTTATCATAACAATAATGGAAATTATACTAGCCTACGCATGTTTTTGCAAAATATTTATATGCAATTTTATTACTACTAAAAATAACATGGCAACTTTCTTATAATATATACTTCCAAAAGATTGTGCTTCCTACCTCCAGTCCACAAGAAGGAGCAAGCTCTATCTCACTGTACAGACCTTTCCAGTCATGATTCTCAGGAAAGTTTACAATCACCATCAGGTCATTAGCAGGTCCTTCTGATTTGATGCTTTCCAAAGTGCCTTTACTAAATAGATTTATTTACTCAAATTAAAACACAGTTCAAAATCATCCAAAGTAAGATTTAAGTGATTGCTTCTTTTCGTAACAGCTAATTTAATTCTTCACAAAATATAGCACTTCTCTGAAACTACAGCTGTAGTCTGCAGATAAACATGTGGTTGTAAACACATATATTTCAAATATTTCCCAAACAATGCAGACCAATAAAAATGTATTTTAGTAAATTGCATCATTTACAAATGCACTTGTATCTGTCTATATGTAACAAAACTCATTTTAATCTAAATAGGTTTCCCAGTTTTTACTTTGAGAGTCAAGAAACCATAGATAGTTTGAGCTTAATTTCACCTATTTAAAGCCATAGACGTTTGAAAATTTTATTTTGGGCCAAAGAAAAGGATTTTCTGCATGGCAAAACTTAAAAAAAATTCAAGCTTCGCATAATCTAATCACATATTTTGCAAGTAGTTTTAAGTTTTCGTGTAGCATAAGAATTGGCTAATAAAATTGAAATTCATATAAGAAACTACCTAATTTTTGATTATTAAGCAGAATTTTGAAATCACAACTTTACTTATTACGGTACCATGAACACATTTATGAACATTACCATCTCTTTTGTCTGATGCCATCCCATGAGAAGTGTGGTTTGGTGACGGAAGGTTTTATTTTAACTTTGTCTCCAATATAAGGAAGACTAACTTTCTTCTGACACTTAACTAAACTCCCTTCTGGTCCCTTCCAGTCAATCTGCTCAGGGAATACAGCCATTAGAACCTGTGGGGAGAATATGCAGTAAACTAGCTTTAAATTAAATTAATGCCAATTGACTGAAAATTTTTTCTGTAAACAAAATTTGAAATTTGAGAGCTATATATTGTATACTAAAAGTCATTGTGCAACTTATATTACTGATAATAATATATAAATACTAACATCAACTCGCAGAAACAATTACAAATAATAAATCAGAGTTAAAAAGATCACAATTCTTTAGCATTTAATCTCTATATTAAGTTTTAAAATAAAAAAATATATAATGAATATATTCATAATATAACATTCATATTATAAAAATGTTTTTATTACAATTTATACAACCCTTTGTTTTAACATTTTGAACAGATGTTATGCACAAGCTATAGCTTTGAGCAAAATACATGAGAAGTGTTTTGCCAGAATCTTAACAAAAACATGTAAATATAACTTACTCTTTTATTTCCAGAGTAAGTCTCTCTCAGATATCTACCAACACTGGTGTGAGTAACTTTACTGTTCAGAATATTCTCAATACGGGCATCTGAACTGACTTTATATCCACGATAATAACTAGGCATTATAGTCTCTGCTTCTTCCAGCGTTGTAAGACGTACGTAGTCCCCTACTTCAATGTATTCACTGTAGTCCAAGTCTAAATAAAGCCAGAGAAGCCATTTAAGTTAAATTAAAAAACTTCAAAAGAAATTTGCGTAAATTCTACCAAATAGTCCATGCAACAGCTAGGCTATAATGCTTACCTTCATCTATCAACTGTGCTAAAATAAATCTGTGCTCCACAGTCTATATGGTAAGATTACAATTTAGAATTTTACTATATTATATGAAGTCGGTTGAGGTAAACAGGTGGTTCCACATATATTACATAATAGTAAAATATTTATTCATTCAAACACTATATAATCTAATTTTAACAAAATTGCCAACGCCTACACATTATTTATTATTATCTATTATTTGTTTGTTAGTTATCATTATTGTTTTTTCATCCTTTATTATTTCTTTATTTCTTTTCATTAAAACATCCCTGAAACTCTCTAATCACTGAGCAGACTTGTTAGTTTAAAGTTTGAACATTCAAGTTATCTTAGTGGTTAAGAAAAGCTAAGAATAGCACGTAATGAAAGTCAGCTATAATTACTATTAGTCTTATAATACCACAGGCTTCAGAGCAGACTAGAAACAACAAGTGATGAGGAACTCCAAATATTTTCATGATATGATTGCACAAAAGTTATTATGAAACCAAATCTTTTGAGCATGAAACCCTCAAAAAGTTTGAAGGTGAGAGATATAGACGGATTAATATAGGATAAATGAAATGTAATGTACATACACAGCTCGCCAACTACAAAAATTGAAATTTATAAATTTAACTCCTACCAATAGGTATAGCCTCGACTTCTTTATTCATAGTCTCTAGTTTCTCAAAATTAGCTTTCGTTTCTCTGATCTCGTCAGGCGGGATATCTCTCCGACGTGATCTCCAGCTTAAGCTGCTACACTCAGGTAACGACTTAATCACATTCTCCATTTTAGCCACGCAAGGTTCCAGCACACCCAATTTTGCAGTACTATCTTCGGTTCTTTCGGTTAAAGCAGAGTCTAAATCTTTTAGCTATAGATAAAGCATTATGTCACGTTCTGACATTTAACTTGCTACTTTATGATCAGCACAATAAATTGATACAATTTTCTAATTTGTATCATTAAATAAATTAAACTGTGCATGATGCGTAATGTTACTAAATTCATGGCTTCACCAATTAATTAAATGAAAGTGCTTTCACCTTTGCACTGAAGGGCTTTTTTAGAGTCTTTTGGTGGTCCTGGTAGACTTTCTTGACACTTGTAGCATGGTTTCTCATGTTGTCTAGGGACTCTTTGTACCACCCCATCTACATAAATACATACAAATTGGAGCTATTCTATATCACCTTTATAAAATATTAAGAGTTATTCTTCACTTTATGTAAATTTTTATCATGAGAATCGAAACAGTACCTGCATGGTACAACATATGTTGCTTGCATGTATTAAACACAACAACAATACAATTTATTAGGTATGAATATTATGTTGAAACCTTAAAGGCAAATTCTTCAAAGAGTATTTGATTATCTCAAAGTGTATATATATTCTTTTCATTGAAGCTTGAATTGAGAATACTATATTATATAAGATAAATGATATTTAAGAACAATTTTAAGCCCATACTCAACATAAAACTGGTACAATAGTGAATTTTTATCACTGTCACTACTCATTATGCATGTAGATAAAGTACAGAATGCAAAAATATAGTAAATTCAGACCCATGAAGGCATCAGGAGAAAAAAATAGTGAACATGAATACCCGAACTATGTACATGTAGCATACTTCAAGTATAGGAATGCTTAAAGCTAGCTATAAGGCCAACGTGTTATAAATAACTATTTGCTCTTAATAATGTATATCACCTAGGCAAAAGCCGAATATCGCAGAATAATTTTAAAGACTCATCAATATAAGCAATCATATTATAGCGTTACTCATGCAAGTTTTCAACTTTTAATACAATTTACAATTACATAGAGTTATCTGCCACCAACAAATTGCGAAATAATATAGAAAAACACTTATAGTGTAACATTGCCTTTCCTATGTGATTTTTAACAAGCTGTAAGTCAAATATATAATGACTGCTAAGATAGCTTTATATAAATTGTTAAACCCAGACTGCTTTTAATAAGGAAAACTTGTTTATAAGAGACTTACTCTGCGACAGGCTTCAACAAACCAGCTGCTCGCTGTCTCCAACTCTTCTTTCATTTCTTTCACCAAGTTTTGGGCTGCTTTAGCATCAACTTCTGTGAAATTTAAAAAAAGCCAAAACTATTCAAGATGGATGACTTTTTGAAGGTCGCATATATATATGTTTATACATTGAAAAATTCTGCCCATGATGGAGTGAGTGAGTTAATGAATGAGAGAGGGAATTGGAGCATCAGTGACTAAGTAAATAAGGCAAATAGCTAAAACAAATATTATTATAAATGTATATACTTGTAATATATATATATATATATATATATAATATATATATATATATATATATATATATATATATATATATATATAATATATATAATATTGCCCTCACTGTTAGACTGTGGCTGAGACTGTACTGGCTTTTTCTTGACTTTCACACTCATAGTTTGAGTTGCTATGCTTGGAGATGTCTTGGTTGCATCACCTCTACGTCCTTTAGCTGGAACAGAGCCAAATCCACCACCAGCCAGAATTTTAGTCACGTTACTGGAAGGAGACCTTACAACTGCATCACCCTTCTCCTTACCACCTCTCTCTAACATAGAACTTGCTCCATCTTTTTATAAAAATGTGAAAATAATCCATTCAACATAAACAGCTTGGTATTTTTTAGAGAGTAATTAGTGATTTTGACTGATTACCAGTTTTCAGCTCATTAAAACTGCTTTTATATGAATTTCAATTTGTGCGATAATGGTTCATACTTTAATTTACAATTTATGTAAGTTATTGCAGAAAAAGCTGTCTGCTGAGTTTTTCTATATTTTATACCAGTAGATTTAATTTTGAAGCAAAAAACCTGAAAACTTAGCTTATATAATTGTATCAAAGCATTTTAATTATACTCATATGATTTAAGTAACTGGAGAAGCTGGAGAAACAGGTTATTTTACTTCAACCAGCAAATGTGTACCAATTCAACCAATATTCATCCTTGAGTATATATGCTATATATATACTTACTAGCTACAAGCTGCTGAACCTCTGATGTCTCGTTATCACTTTTACCACTAATATCTGGGAGTTGTTCACTTTTGACGAGGTCTTTGAGCTGTTTTCCTACCAAACTATCTGGCAAATTGCCAACACCTCCATTAGGCATCGGGTGTTCCTATTTACAGTAAAAATTCTACTGATTAAAATATAGCTCAGAGCTCAAACCTTTGCATAACAATTAAATCAAACCTTAGATGAATAATTAGAAACAAGGGTTCATATAAATTTGTATTTTGTATTTTTGATTTTCAATTTATAAAAAGAACTCTAAATAGCAAAAGAATAAAAAAGCAGATAGATTAAATTATTCCTATATAAAATAGAAAACATAATACTGTTTTACTAGATTTGTGTTTATAATATTAAATAACTACTAACCTTTTTGCAAATACTGCAAGTAAATTTTCTCTTAACAACATTCAGTTGTTTGGCACAAGGTAAACAGACGGTGTGCTGGCATGGCAACACCTTTAACTCATCTACTTCCTGTTTACATATGTTACAGTTGAGTAGACTTCGGAGTGATTTCTCCATTGCAGTTTGGTTAGAAGCTATTGTCTTGTAAGCTATGGTTTGCTACTACTAACCTACTATCACTACCTATAACATATAAAGAGTATACTAGCATCATTAAAGTATTTTTTGTTAGTAAATAGACTTACTAAAATCATGTATCACATTGTGTGGTCTAAAACACAAAATTGTTATTGAGATTCACTTTACATAATAAAGAGATTTCGATTTACAAGTACATTACTGATTTCAATCTTTCGTACCAAGATACGTTCTACTCAGGCCTCTATAGCAGTCATAGCACTTGATAACAGTTGTATACTATAGCACTCTGTTTAAAAAGACATCATGTACTTATAGCTATAAGCATTAAAACTAAACATAGTTACAGTTTTAACCATATTTGTTTTGTATATAAGAACATAATGTATATAAGAACATAATACAAAGATTACAATAGCATAATAACGTACCTCAGCAAATTGTTGCATCTTTGATTAACACAACTTGTATACTTTACTTGCTACTAGTCTTATGTGCAGCTCCTTTGATTAGGGAATATGCTATTGTAATGCAATGCGTATACTTCCCATTAGGGGAAGTCCCTTTTTATATTACCATAAAAATGGAATTCCCCTTTTGTGTTGTATTGAATTACCTAGTTCAAAGAAAACAATGTGCATCGCATTCGCCTTCGTTATGGACTTTGATTTTTTGTGCACAGGTCTTATGCATGATGTATGTAAGTTTTTGTTTAGCTGGTTTGATAAACAACTTCTAATGCTTCAAGTATCTGCTATAGAATTGCAGCTATGCTTATTGATCCGAGTACAAAAATGCAAATAACGTGCAATTAACCTGTAAGAATGAGTCATCAACTCTCATAGACTTAAAAATTCCCCATAGATAGAAAATTTGTTGCTGTAAAACTCTGAATTAACAGTTAAATAAAAATAAATAACTATAGATTTGTTTCCAGAAATCCCCAACACAAATTTTCCGGCCATAAAAGTTTTAGAAGGGATAGATAAGCAATATACTAAACACTATCAGATGAGGATATAGTTTTCTATTCAATAATGTCTTATCACCATTACAAGAGTTATGATGATAAGGGATGAAAAATTCAATTGTGATGATAATTTGACTTGATAACCGAGATATGTAGAAAAAAATTTATTAAATTATATGCACTGCCAATGATGTTGATAATTTATATGGTTTAACATGGACATTAGATACTATAACCTGAGTGATCCATGTCCTGTTGCTCATTTCTAGTTTAATTTCATTTTCCTGTATTTAACTTTAAATTAAAAGTTGCATGTGTTGTATTCAACAAAAATCTCATTTCAACAATAACCAAGTCATGACCATAAAAAAATTAATCAAATCACAACTGAACACAAGTATAATGACATTTACAAATATTTGTTATGTATTTAGGAAATTTTTGCAAAACAAAACCATGTAGTGCAATCTTTGATTACTTTTTAAATTTGCAATTCTTCTATGCAAGTTATGATAAACGTAATCTTATCATATAAATTGATAAGCTTGCCATTGCGCATCTATGACATCTTTATGATCTGTTGTAATCTGTTAGTTTAATACCAAGTAAAGTTTGAGAGATGCAGCTTTCACTTGAATATAGTTAGTATGCATTGCGAACTAAAAGCATTCTCATTCTACTACTCAACAATTGTAACTATACTATATTGTGTGTAATAACTAATATAAGTATATATTATGCTATCTGTTGGGAGATTACTAGTTATAGAACATGGAAAACTCTCCTTATATCATTATAGTTTTAATTGTATTGTTATAGCTATTTTAGCTATCCTACATGTTTTAGTTGTGTTATTTGCTTGCGTTCAGCTATTTTGGCTACCGCAAAAAGCTATTTTTAGACTATTATAACCTTAGTACTTTTTTTCATTCAGACAAATTTTCATTGGTCTTCAGAAATATACATATATATTAAAACACAACAGTTACACCATTCAACATTGTAATACCCCACATCTTTGCATTTATATTTATAATCTTTCAATCAATGAACTAGTTTTATCTGTTTAAGCATAAATAATGTAAGGGTACAAATAATTTTATAGCTAAATATTTTACTAATTGTTATACACATTTTGTTATTGAAACATAAATATTTTAACTACAAAAACAAAAGATGTGCATTTTGTCTTTATTTTTCTTAGGTAATTTTGATTTAGCTATATATAAAATTTTTATGTATGTATTTAACCACAAAAACATAAATTGTGCTGCTTTATCCCCAAAGTCTGTACGTAATTATAATGTTTTATATAAAAAATATTGGATTTATGTAGCAGCAAAAGAATAAAATAAAAAAAACTCTCTCTATAACTATCACATATTGTACTGGTATATGCAGTTGATAAAAATATCTGAGAGAGCCATTGCAGCTACTTCAAGCAAAACTATACAGCATTGCCATAAGTATCCAGTGTTACTATGGTTACCAACTGTTAGAGTAACACGTTAATATGGTTACCAACCATTGCCACGCATCTGCTCAAGCATGGATGCAAAAAATATCTCCTCTATGGTAACCTCTCTCCGTTCTTTCTTTATCTGAATTTGTGGTGGCTGATATCTGGCCAGCTCTAGCTCTTCCAGCAGACACGACCACTTTGGTCTGTCGGGAAACTGTACTTCTGCTATCTTACCTATACAGTATAATTCATTTAGTGAAACACAATGTGGAATATTTAAAGCATATTATAATTTGTACAGCTATTACAATAGTATATACAAATAACAGTATTTATCAAAAGTATTAAAGTTAGAAATCACTTTCCAGTTTTAATTTTTCCCACAGTTTATTTATTAGTACACAATGAAAAATAAGATTAAAAAGGCCATGTTTAATTACTTTTGCCAAATAAGATATTCTCTAATTTTTAAAAGATAATCTAATAATACATTTTCAAATAATCTATTTTCTATAATTTTATGTGTTTTGAGTACATTAACTATTTTGCTTTTAGATGTGTATGAGATCTGTTAGCAAAATCAACTGTTTTATAACTATACTTTATATACCTTTTCTAGTATATACTATTTTATTTGACTAAAGAGTCAATCTAGTAACACTCTGGTGCACAGGCTAGAAATTAGAAAATTTGGACTTCAAGACTAATCTCAGTGAAATGCATGACTCAACATTCACAAGGCTACCTCGCACATGGAATTGTGTTTGTGCATATGTGCTTTGCCTTAACCTGTGTGCACACAAATACCGCACCTACCTAAATCATCGTAGCTATTGGTGATATCCACCAACGTTCCCACATCCTTATGAGTCACCCCTCCCCAGTCTAGACGGGGTTTCTCTACTGACAGCTTCACCTGTAAATTAATATATATTTCTGGCTATGAGTCATAAGTGACTCATATTGTAAACCCTGCAGCTTACGATAGTATATAATATAGTGAACTCAAAATCCATAATGAAAAAACAGTTGATTTTCTTCTGGTGGTTTCACAATGAAATTGCCATTTGTTCTTATAAATTGCAATTTTTTAGTTTTTAGTTTACTGTTTATACATAAATAACTTCTTTGATTTTAAATAAAAGACAACATATACGACTTAAATTGATTAACATGGTTGCCGCAAGTATATGGCTATATAGCCATAGTATATATATACTAGTACGCAGAATCGATGAAATCAGACAAAAATCTGCAGAAAGTTTTTTTATTGCTTCTTAACCAATGTACAATATATTAATTGTAAAGCAATTTAAAATGATTTACCTGAACCGTATCCTTTTCAACAAGCCCTCTAACTAGCTCCAAATCTCCAACCAACCCTTTCCAATTTTTATTTTCTGGAAACTCAACAATGACCTTCTTTTTGCCTTGAAATGTTTTCACTTGTTTCACTACACCAACACTGCTACCATTAATTCCATTCCAACCAGTGGAAGGTTCTGGAATTCGACTGGATGCTCTCACTTTATCACCAACCTAAGGCAGATATCATTATGTATTATAATATAGTGGATGCTGAATTATAGAGAAGTATTTATTAAAGAACAAAGCCAAGATTTGTTTAAACTCTGCTAATTATTGGTTTGATTTGGGTATATTATATAATATTGCAATTGTTTATTCAAATTTCACTTTGTTACCTCAAAACCACACCCTGGCACCAGTTCTATGTCTTCGTAATTTCCCCGCCAATCTCTTACGTCTGCAAACTCAACGACAACATTTACTATCGGTTCATCGTCATCTCTGAAGTCAAAATTCAAGCTTTTGAGAACGCCATGGCTAAAAATATTCCAAATACAGTTAAACAATGTGATTTATTTAGCAAGAAATTAATTTCTCTGCAGAGTTCTTTTTGTGTAACAATAGGTTGCAAGTTTTATGTTTATAATGTTTCCAAATATTAATTACTTATAACTTCAAATTCTAAATCTAAAGAACATGCAACCATAAAGATATTATTTTTAGAAACATTTCTATTTTTCACTACGGGATCTGCAAGCATTTAGCAAACTAAAAAATATGATATTTTACTACATGTAGATAATAGAGTTATTTCTATTTCTGCTCAATCTGAAAACCTAAAAAAGTAAAACATTTTATGGCTGCACAAAATAGATCAGTTTTTCTAAACAAAATAAGTATTTAATGATTCAGGGTCTTGTTTATTGCATAATCATTGTCTTCATTATCTATAGCCTGTAAAAAATTACTATAATTAATTAGTAGATATACTAAACATTGTAGAACAAGAAATTAACATATTATATGTATTAAAAAGAAAATAATTGACAGCAAGATTCAAGAAAAAGTAAGAACTCTTCGGTTCTGTGTTAAGAAAATCTGTTTCTGGCAGCAAAGCAAGTCTAAACAAAATGAACAAAACTTTATATATGACTTTGAGAAACTGCTGTGAGCAAACAGAGTTTGTGTCACACATCAATGCTTTTACCTGCCCTCAGCTGGTTTCCTGTAGTAGCTGTGTACTTCTTTTGTCTTCAGCCTAACTTTGTCTCCAATGAAGGGGACATTTTTGGCTTTTTCGGCAGAACTAGTTATGCTGCCAATTGGTGCAAGAAACGCAGGTTCTTCAGGAAACATTAGTATTGCCTTAAAAATGTGACATGACAATATTCAAACAATAATTGAATATAAAATATGTTTATACTTACAATAAAAGCAATAAAACAGATCAGGGAAGGCAAATTAATTATAGTAGCAAGAAGTGAAATTGAAACAACAGTAATACAAAACTTACTTGATCCTCAGTCATTTCAATTCCTTCAAATCGAAAATGTTGCTTTGCTACCCCATAGACAATACCAATACTTGAGTAGTTGACATTACTAGCTATTAACTTTTTTTTAAATTTTCCAGTGAGACATTCTTTGTTGAGTCTCAGACGAATGCTGTCACCTCGCATAAAATTATGATTTCCCACTTCTAGAATTAAAGCAATTTTAAATAAAAAAGCATAGGGTAAAGTTACCAGCTGTTTGTAATTGAAAAATTGTTTGAAGAAAAAAAGTAATAATGTTTTCTGTAGGGTATCAAAAGCAAGTAGTGCAAAGATATGATACTGCAATCATATTGAGTATATATTCTCTAAACTTAGCCTTTAAGACTTTTTTGACCTGAAATGAACCTTTCTATGGTCAAAGCTTTTAGTGGGCTAAGGATATTGCGCAAACTTAACAGCAGAGGATCCATTGTGATTAAAGAATAATTGCTAGAAGCAGCGCTAAGTTGAGGATGACTGAGAACGTACAGTATTTGTATGCAAATATCTGTCCAAACCCCCTCAACCATTGCACTCAGTGACCACCAACTCGGTGCTGTCTCTAAGGATTTTTGTGATTGAATGCCCTTCCTAAGATCAACGATGAACTTGCAAGAATTCAAACATTTAAACCTATGTTCACTAAGCCAAAACTATAATCAACAATACCACTGCTGCTCAACACTTGGTCTACATATAGGTTATAAGATACCCTTTATTATACGACTATCAGTAAACCTAATGAAGATATTAAAGGCATAGTGTTTAGCGTTCTCCAGTATATATGGCTGACTATGACTCACCACTCCAGTTCTTGGCAGCGTCTGCCATTACTCTCTTCAAGTCAGCCAAATGCCTCTGAGCGTCAGCAAAGAGACTATGAGTAGGACACTTCTTAGCTGACAGCAGTTTCTCTGATTGAGTTGCTACGTCTATAGCATTTCGAACCTTTTCAAGGTAAGGCTGGTAAGTTGACATTTTCTTCTGAAGATTAGCTGAAATGTCTCGCACTGCTGAATCAACGGCATCAATCTGGAAAGGTTACGTGGCAACTGTTTATAAATGTGTTATGATTTAGATTTGCTTATCATCGACCAAAACCAAAGAGAATCGCACCATGTTTTATATAATAAAATTGTAAATGTTTATTAATGAACTAAAAAAACTCATACATACAGTAAAAACTACTAGGTTTTTAGTAGCAATATTAAACAAGCAATCACATGAGCACCGGCAGCAGGAAATCCTGCTGACATAAAAAGTAACTAATAAAAAAAAGAATGGCAAACAGACCTTCTGTTGAAACTGAAGTGTCTCTTTCTTCTTATACTGAGTAATAGCTTCTTTTGTAGCCTCAGTTTGTGCAGGTAACTTCTCCAAAGTTTCAGTACATTTCTTTACCTGCTCAAATCAAATTTAACCATTACTCTGGTAAAAATTTAGTTTTAGCTCTATTTAAAATTCAGATTTGTTGCATTATTTCTGAGTACTATAAAAATATTTGCAATTTTCTCCACAATTAAAACAAAAGTGTTTTATGTAACTGCATGAAAGCATGCTAAAGAAATATCAAAAGCTGCTATAAACTCAGCCTCCTAGCAGCTAATTGTTCATATTGCAGCTTAATTTGATGTGTATAATCATGTAAACAGTAAGTTAAGTAAATGGTCTTTCACAAATAACCAGCATATCAGACCTAAAGGTTACAGCAGATGTGTAAAAGGCTCACTCATCACTTTTGTAATAAAAACCTAATTACTTGGTTGTGCAAAAAGATGACCAATAAAAGCAATCATATTCAAAGTTTTCATTAGCCAATTACCTGATGATATACAACAAGTAACAGTTAGCACATAGCCTTAAAATAAAACAATATTTTCAATAAAAGAATGTGAATAAATAAAAAAAATTCAAAAACTGATGAAAACTCAAAATGCTTTAAGAGTTTTAGTACTTATATATAGCTAAAGCAATGCATGCTATTAAACATTTTTAACTGAACACTGTTGCATAGTTTTAGTCATATTGGTAAGTTTTAGATTTGTACAAGAAACAACAGCTGTAAATCTATTTGTTTCTCTTGGAGCTATACCACCTATTAGTGTGATACTAACCATTTCTTTTGCATTTTCATAACTCCTTTCTGCTTTGCGCTTTTCATTATCCAAGTTGCCTTGCAGTTTCCAAAAGTCAATCCCTAAATTATTATAAAACATCATCATGTATCTATCAACAGATTTGGTTAGAAAAGGAAGAGTGACAATTTGTATTCAACTTTACATATAAACAAATATTTGTCATATATAATTCAAGCTGTGCACATTTGTTTTAAACTCAAGTTTAATTTCATGCAGAACTAATATAATATTTTGTGTTGAAATGATTTTTATATATTTAAATATAATTATATATTTTAATGCAATGTAAATGTTGTATTATTATTTTACATTAAATTATATACAACATGGCGTTTATAATATACTATATATACAATAAATAATTGTCTACCAAAGGAATATTACAGTGTTATTTATATTTAAGACATTATGATAGTCCATAGAGCGCAGTACACACCGCAAACTTTACATATAATATATCTCTGCAAGTAAATACCTTTTACGTCTTCGTCATCATCCAGCATAACCTTAAGCAAACCGTTTTCTTCATTGTCTTCCTCAGCAGCTCCATCTGGTGGTGAAATACTCAGCATAGCTTTTTTAGTATCTTGAGCTGTAGCACACAGGGGGCATAATTTAATAATACCCTTGAAGGAATAATTTTGATTATTTCTTGGTAGGTACAAAATATGCATTGACAATAAATTATATGATTATTGCATTATGAAAAGATAAATTATTGTTTCTTATCAATTCATAGATTGTTCCAACAACATAGATCTATCAATATATGGCTTGTTTACAAAGTTTGCTACAAAATGTCTTCTTAAAATTAATTTTTTTCATAGTTAATTTATCAGTTTATTCAGCAGTTATAATTGTTACTATATAAAGTGAAAGGTCACAGCACACCACAGCAATATAGTTGTAGATGTTCCCAGTACCTTCTTTCTTCAGACTTGATTGAGTTTGCAATTCTTCAAAACTTCCTGAACTTTTCTTTTGGATTAATTCAGAGATCTGTTTAGTTAGTAAACTGTCTGGGAGAGTTTCAAACCCGCCTTCAGGTACTGGATTTTCCTAAAGTAAATCAGTAAACTGGTTTGTTATTGCCCAATCATATGTGATATAGCTTGTAAATCACAAATAAGCAACACAAACAGTTATGAAATTATCAACTAAAATCTTAAATACGACGAAAACTTTAATTTTCAACAAAATCGAGAGGTTATAATAAACTGCTCAAAACTACAGTGGGTAAATAAACTGAAATCTTAAAAATAAAAAATAAATGAATACAGTTCTGCAAATGAAATAATGTAAAGCTTACTTTTTTGCAAATAGTGCACTTGAATCGCTGACGTCTCACAGTCAGCTGCTTCACACAAGTCAGACATATTGTGTGCTGACAAGGCAGCGCTTTCAGGGTGTCAACCTGTTCCAGACAGACATTGCATTTGAGGAGATGTTTCAGGGAGTCCTCTATCGGCACATTCTCTGCCATTTTGAATTCCTATGGTAAATATAATAACGTAGTTGTACCTTTCAAGGTTGTTTTATATACCTTTAAATTTTAGTCTTGCCACGAAAATACGGTTGCATTCAATGTCAGCCATTATGAAATAAAGATTTTCCATGACCAACTACTTTAAATGGCAGTGGCTTTTGATACAAGATATTTTTTGTATACAAAACTTGTATATATGCAGCATGAACAGGTTTCTAAAGATGTTTATCTACTGGCTGTTACAATGAGTCAGGCAAATACTCAGAGTGAGAGTGCACTGCACTGGCTTAACAATTATTGCTCACATACCCAGACTTTGCCGAAATGTTATTGTTTACAAAGTCCACCATCACAGTGTTTTTAGCGAGAATGCCAAAGTTTAGGTAAATTAATCTTCAAGTTAATGAATCATTGTGTCAGTTATCATTTCAGAATGTGATTAACGAATCTTAGCCCTGAAGATATTAATCAGTGCAGATGATTAAACCATTAGGTTTCTTTTTTTTTAAAAGAAAACTAGTTACAAGAAATTATGTGAATCTAACTGTATTATTGTTATAATTATACAATATCATTATGATTATACTACTCACCAGTTGATCTCGGAGTTCAGAAACTATAGAATGTTTAGAATGATGATTCCTTAGTTGACCAAATGGTGCTTACTAGAACTGACAACACTTTTTCTCTACTCTGGCTGCTTAATAAGAAACAGAGCGAATAATAAGAGCGATGCCGTGAATGCAGCTCCTGTAGCAAGCAGTTTGCATTGTTAAAATAGTTTATTACTAGCAGCTCTTATAACTTCTAGAGTGACCAGGGATTCCCCTTTTGACTACATTCCATTAAAGGTAAAGTTACATTATACTGATTATAGAAACACATGTTGGTTCCTGATTGGTTGTAAGGGATATCGAAATTGCTTCAGTGGTACTGCTGTGAGTCACGTAATAGCAGCAACTGTATAGTACTGCTCTATGCATTGCTAGTGCTACTGAATGCCGGAGGTCATGCTGCCTGCAATGCTGTGTACTAACAGGTTAGTTCGAGATTGATATTTTCTATTTAAAAAAAGCTGTTTCATATTGTGGCCATAAAATGAAAACATGCTATATTGTATATCAGTATTGACTGATGATTACTAACAATTAATTTAGTAATCATAATGATATTGGTGAAACTGAATATCAATACATATTGTTTGCACATAATGTAATTTAGAATATGAGTATATCACAATGAATAGTATTATTATTGGTTGCATAAGGAATGCCTGCGATAACAACTAAAGTGATATCGGTTGCAAGTAACAGCTAGAACTATGTTATAATACTAGTAGTATAATATTAATCGTATGGTTTATATACCTGGTTAGGTCTATAAGAAATGCAGAAGTTTGTCTTGAATTCTTCACAGTTTCCATTCTATTTTCCAACCTCTACATAAACTATTTACCTTTAAGTAAACAATTGTAGAGTTATGCAAAACTACTCTAGGCTACCTTGCTATTAGTTATGTATGGTAGCTTTTACACATATGATTTACACCTCACATGTTGGTGTAATAGTTGTAAAAGGTGTTAGCATGCCAACACACTGTTAACTCTGTGCTTCTAATTGAATGTTGTTACTAAACTGGTTATTCGTGATATATGCAATTAAGTCGGTTGATGTAATGAATTGCAGATAAACATAGTAAATGCTGTGACTTCATCTGCGTAGACTTGTAGGTCTCTATGAAAGTAAGATATACAAAAAAGATAGTGAAAAATTGGAATTCATATTTATTGAAATCTTGGCCACTACGATGTATCTTTTATTGTGAACCATCTATTGGATTTTTAGTTTAATATTTTCTGTAATGGAAACAGAATCTCAAATGAAAAGCAGTTATGGGTGATATATATTTCTTTATCTTTTGGTACGCTAAAATAATGTGTGTAGTTTGCTGATGTAAGTTACAACTGCAAATTTTCTATTCAAACCATGTATTTCAAAAAATGTTAGCTTTAGTGCCGAGTTATTGGTCAATTTGCATGGTTGCATTGACTCAATTCATATATAAGCTGAGCTGCTGTGGGTGTTTATGTAAAATCTCTTAAAGCAGCACCCAGTTGGTGGTTACTGAGTGCATTGGTTGAGGTCTAGGGTTTGAAGTTTTTACACCCACAAATACTGTACTCAGTTACCTCCAACTTCGCGCTTCGATATTCTTCTAATGCAGTCAATGTGGCTGTAAATAATAATGAGGGGTACTTATTGCGGTTGGGAAATTCCAACTCAAGACGCGAACTGTTTGTGTATAGGGACTTCCCCATCTAGGCTATTGAATAAATCATTACTTGTGTTGTTTCACTACCCACAGTCTGTGTCAATATCATTTGCCGTCCCATTGTTTATTACTGACTTCTTGAACTCATGAATGGTTTTATCATCAAATCGATACCTATAGGTATGCATATTCAATTGTCATATAATTATAACTGTTATATGTGAAGATATAATAGAATAATGTAGTGAAGCTATATAGGAAAATGAGTAAATCAAAGTGGCTGCATACACAATAAGTTAAAAGTTAAAAATATAAATTGTATGTTTAATATTCAAAGTATTACTTCTGTTTACTCTTAAACTCCAAGCACTGATTTTTAATGTTTTATATGGGGCTACTAGTACTATAATTTGAGGTTACAATTATATTCAGGTCAAAAATGAATTGCTTTTTCAATCTTATTTCAAGCTATTGCATGGTTATTAAAATTGGTGAACTTAAGGGTAAATTTTACATTCACAGTTTTGTTGTATGGCAATAGGAAGAGAATAAGAGGGGGGGGGCAATGAGGCTATTTATAACTTCGGCTGCTAGTTTTATAATTTTATTAAAATGTAAACGAAAAATGTAAATTATATAAATATTACCACTTGTTGCAGTAAAGTGTGTCGTAATACTCTTAGTTGACTGCAGGTTTTATTACCTGTAAGCTTTTCTCCTTAATGCTTTATCTTATGACGAAATTATTGCATAATTATGTACCTCACATCAACTGGGATATTGCACTAACTGTGGTTATAAATAGCTACTTTGATTATATTATGATGAAACATTATATTCTGTCTGAGATATTTGTTTATCTCCAGTTGGTGCAAAGTTGAGTTTATAGTTTTGAGGGCAGATAACAGAGTTGTATCTCTAAATATCACATGAAAACTTTTATAACAATGTTATACCAGCTACCAGTTGCTCTTTATTCTATTCATGATATACACTTCGTTTCCATTACTTCGTTGTGGATGCAGCAGTTTCCAGACATGAATGAAAAATCAATTCCCAATCTATTTCCCAATAGTGATAGTTTTACACACACACACTGGTGAATTACAGTAATAACCAAACAGCAAAAACATGTTTTCATTTAAAATGCATATATTACATATTTCAAATATATTTTAGTCTAGCGTAACCCCTCTTACCTACACAACAGCAAGACAATGGCTTCTAACCAGGATGCAATAGAAGAGTCACTTCGAAGTCTACTCAACTGTAACATATGTAAACAGGAAGTAGATGAGTTGAAGGTGTTGCCATGCCAACACACTGTCTGTTTACCTTGTGCCAAACAACTGAATGTTGTTAAGAGAAAGTTTACTTGCAGTGTTTGCAAAAAGGTTAGTCAGTATAAGTGTGTTGCTATTTTATGTGTAGTATATTATGTGAAGTATAATAGCTAGTGCTTTTAATCGTATTCTTCTCACACTACTTGCTTCTTAGTAAATTTATATACATAGCTCATTGAGTGCCAGATTCAAGTTAATGTAGAGGGGATAACTCCTAATGTTTATCAAAGTTGGGAAAACTCTTTGTTTCGAATAAAAAAGAAAACATACCTCAAACTTTCCAATAATAGCCTAGATTATTAAAGTGTGACGGACAGCAAATATTTGTGTATAATATTATAGTGAATAAAGTTCATAGTGTGATAATTCCCTCAGTTGAAGGTCATAGTTTTTATTAATCACGTAAATCGTGCATAAAATGTATACACATCAAAGTTGAAGAGCTATATAAACATTGGCATAGAACAGGTAGCACATGTCATCTGTTAAATTTCACAATAGCTTAAACTCTCCATTCCTGTGGTAAAACAGCTAAGAACCTCTTTGCATTACTCTAACATAGTCAAACGACTTTCAAAGCACCATAACTGCAATTATGGCCAGGTGCTTTTCCTGACATTGCCAATAACCCTGTCATGACTGAAATCCATAACATAGCTTAGACTTTGGTCAGCTCCTGTTCCTAAACTAAAATACAATATTTATCAGGTTACTTTTATAGAAAATAGAGATAAACATGAGTATTCCTATATAAACAATATCTTTTCTTTGTCATGCAGTAAGGTTAGTATAGTTTATAGTATCATTGTGATGTATCTAGCACTTAAAATATTGTGCGTACATTTGCAATATACTAGTTATAGTAGTAACTACTAGCTAATTATATATAACCTAATGTGAATAATATAACCATATTGTGTGTTCAAGTTCATTGCCAAAGTCAACAGTGGGTTAGCACTATGATACTGAAATAATATACTACTTATTATGAAATGACATGCAGCTGGGCAGAATTATGTTGCAATATGTATATAACTATATAACAACACTAAAAAGCTATAATATTTCATTATAATCAACACTTTAATAGTATTGGAAATAAAAGCAATTGCAAATGATGATTACTTTTGCATAACTGTTTATTACTACATTTAATAAAAATTATAATACTGATATACGTTTCATAAAATATTATACTGTACTATATCATTTCATATTTTCCCCTTATTATATTATAATATAATCTTTATAAAACAGCAACACCCAATGCCCAATGGAGGAGTTGGAAAACTGCCAGACAGTCTGGTGGGAAAGCAACTCAAAGATCTGATAAAGAGCAAGAAGCTCTCTGATGCTGGAGGTAAGGAAACTGAAGATAAAGTACAGGGAACAGACTCTAACCAGCCAAGTAAAACAGGTGACTGTTTTGTGTATAAATAAAGTAGATGTCAAAGTTCAACTCGATGATATCAAGTATACCGGAGGCAGCACACATCAGCTAACTGAACGCTGCCAAGAATTCACTGTCAGTTAGTGTTTTGACATTTTTTCACAAGTAAAACATAGAACTTTATAATAATATTGTATGTCTATGAACACAAATATACAGGAGCAAATAACTTCTGAGCAGTAGCTTTTTGTAGCAGTTGGTGTTAGAGTTAGCTAGTTCTCAATTAATTGCAATATATTCATTCACAATATATGGACCAGTGGTTTGTCTGTATGAAATCTGTAAACCTGTTCAAGGATACAATTTTTGTATAAATGCATTAAATAACTAAACTATAGTTGAACTTTATAGGTAAAGTAAACTATAAACATCCCTATTAAAGCTGACATAATTGTTATAAATTATTATATACTTGTAAGCAGCTGAGAAATCTCCTGATCTGAGCATCAAATCCGAAGCCGAGAAAAAACCTTCTGCTTCTCCTCCATCAGCCAAAGAGCTGCTTTCTAATGGCGGGTTTGGAGTTGTTCCACCGAGAAGTAGCTCGACCAAGTCTGATGGAGAAACAACTAAAAGTAAGGAAGCTGAGCTAAAGAAAGATGAGACAAAACCAAAGCCTGTAGAACAACCAGTCCGTAAGTGTTTTCAGAGCTCTAATTTCTTGTGATATATCTGCTAGCTATTATATATATATTATTGTAATATATAAGAACTAAAAAGAAAAATGCTTAGTACTTTTATAATACTGTAGGAGTTGATGCAAAGGCAGTTAAGAAGTTGGCTAAAGAGATAAAAGATGAGTTGAAGTCAGCAGACGTTTGGTTTATGGAGGCGTTTCAGACAGTATGTTATATCCTTTAGCTTTAGAACAGCTAGCAACACGACTTCTTTGTAGAATTATATTTCTTCTAATATATTTTGAGAAAATTAGTTAATTCAATGATTTTCAATGCAGCAATTATTACAATTGTTTAATCTAGCTGGTAATGTTAATAATTTCTCATTAGCAACAAAACCTTTGATTAAATTTGGTTTTTTGAATTTTTGCTGCCCTTTTCGAGAAAGAATTTGATATATTATAAAAACATTTAGTTTAAAAAAGCTTGACCTAGTATGAATCATTGAAAAGCTATAGTAAAAACAAAATGACGATCATACATATATATGTGTCACTAAATTGAAATACAGATCATATACATGATAAATAATATAAATAGGAACTTCCATAAAACATCTTTATACCTTAACTTAAGTTAATGTATAAAGATGTTTTATGGAAGTTCCTATTTATATATATTTTAAAAAATTATTTTTTTGTATGTTGCTCATTCGTGTTCATACTATCCATCTCTGTACAGCATGAGTTTGTAATGATAGTTTGAAATTAAAAAACTCGATAATAAGCATAATATTTTAACTACAGGTGCTATAATACTCATTATAAGCCGTTAGTTGCAGCAATGAGCTTAACAAGTGATGTTACCATTATTATGTAACTTGTGCTGTTACGTACATCAAGGTGAAGGATTTCACTGGTTGGATAACTCTGTATTTCTTTCAAATATTGTTTCCAAAAATTATGTTTATTATTATTATAGTCAGATTTATATATTAATTATAGATGATGAAGTACAGATTGATTTTGGAAGACATGCCTAACCAAGCAAAGAGTACTAAAAAAGTGTACCAGGACCACCAAAAGACTTTGAAGAAGCCATCATTTGAAGTGAAGGTTTGTTTGAACTGCCTATGTTAAGTAATTATAGAGCAAAATGTATCAGCTATAGCTACAAGATCTAGAGTTAAATAGCTTTTTCATTAGTTGAACTCAACCTTAAAGGCTGCCTACATTGGGAATTTTTGTAAAAAAAACCGACATGCAGTTAAAACCAGCTGACAGGTAAAATATAGCGTGTTTTACTTAGATTTTGTTGTGTTATAAGAAAGATTTGCTTTACAGCATTTGTTTTTACAAAGAGTCCTGTGAATAAATATGCTATTTTATGCATAGCTCCAGAGGTAGAAAAAGCTGGCAAAATGCCAGTTTTAACAAACACTCGCCACCTATTGCTCTGGTGTACCAATTAGGGTGTGTCTTTAGTTGAAAGGGTTAGATGCAGCTCTAGCAGAAAGAACAGAGTACAACAAAGCCACTCTGAAAGTGATGGAGCCTTTTGCAACTAGAATGAAGAATGCTCTAGAAGCCGTGCCCAAGTATCGGCTACGTCAACCACGATACGTACGAAAACCTTCAAGTGATTTCCTTGAAAAAGTACGAAAGCAGAAAGCCAGTTTTGAACAGCTGAAAACATTGAATAAAGAATTTGAAGAGTTACAAGGTAAGCAATAGACTTTGATAAATCTGTTTTGTAAAGCTCCATTTTATGGTATAAATATATATATTTATTACGTGCATGTACTTTAGTTGATTAACTTTTCTAAATGTTAAATCAGCTTTTAGCTACAGGCAATGTTATACTATACAACAATATATTATAAAGTTACATTATGCTTATATATAGCAACATAATGCATTGTTAAATAGCTGCATTAACTTGGAACATTATGTTGGTTTTTTTTATATTTACATAATTATTAGAACCAAAATATTGCACTCAAACCCACAACATTTTAAAATTATTGTTGAAAATTTTATGAAACTATACTTGAGAATCTTAGAATTTGTTTTGTTCAAGTGTAAATATCCGCAGAACCTATTCAATTTACCAATTCTATTTACAATTTTATTATTGTATCAAATTAAGACTTAGGCTGCAGTAAATGTATCAGAGGAGGGGAGTACGTACGTCTCGCAACTCTGAATGACACAGAGGCTATGCCTTATAGTGAAACTATAGATGACAGTTCAGATATTCGCATTGAGAATATTCTGGACAATAAAGTGACTCACACCAGTGTTGGTAGATTTCTGAACATGGGCATTTGCCCTGGAGATAAAAGAGTAAGTGGGTCATTTTACTTAATTTAGTACACACTGGAAATCTCCAGTTTTTATCTATTTTTTGCAATTTAGCTGCTAATTTGAACAAGGGTCTTTGCCCAAAACTAATAAAATATCAATAAATACACCTAAAAATCAAGGTTATTTTTAATTTTGCTTGATTTCCCATGTTTTTTCCTAATTATTCAGCTACTTTTGATTGCGGATCGTTATGGTTTTTTAGTAACGGTCAGCAATCCAACCTAGCTAAATAAATAAGAAAAACATGGGAAATCAAGCAAAATTCAGAAGAACCTTGATTTTCTAAGTGTATTTAATGATATTTTACTAGTTTTGAGCAAAAATTCATGTTCATTAGCAGCTAAATTGTGAAAAATAGATAGAAATTGGAAATTTCCAGTGTGTACTAAATTAAGTAAAGTGACCCAAGTGAGTTTTTTTATAAAAGAGTAAGTTATATACATGTGCTTGTACTTGTTAACAACATGGCAAAAATTTGTAGAGTTTGTCTGTATATATTATGTCTCACTTGAAGGTATAGCTTATCCTTATCATCATTTTAAAGAAACGAACTTGTTGCTTATTATAGCAGCTGTACTGCAGACTAAATGTTCTATTGCTGCCACTTTTTTAATGTAAATTTATTTGCGTATACCTATTTTATTCTTAACTTTAAAAACCAACTGCTGATATCTTTAGTATGTTTCAATTTTTCATGTGAAGCTTTTCTTTCTCAATGTTGCTAATGGAGTAACATGTAACTTTTAAATTTATAGTAAATTTTTATTATTAGGTGTACAATGTTAGTCTATAACTTGGAACTTTTGATCTAGCTTCCTCAGATTTAGAAGAAATTTTGATTATACAACATGACTCTAAAACTTAAAATTTTGTTCACAGAAAAGAAATTAAGGCTAGTCTACTGTGTATTCTCCCTACAGGTCCTAATGGCTGTATTCCCTGAGCAGATTGACTGGAAGGGACCAGAAGGAAGTTTAGTCAAGTGTCAGAAGAAAGTTAGTCTTCCTTATATCGGAGACAAAGTTAAAATAAAACCTTCCGTTACCAAACCACACTTCTCATGGAATGGCATCAGACAAAAAAGATGGTAAAGCGGTCAACAGTTAATAAAATTTTATAAAAACAAATCAGTCTCATATTTGCATTATATCAATAGTTATAAGAATGATATATAAAGTCCTGGTTCAATTATAAGTGATTTTATATGTGATGATTGGAATAAAATTTCCAACAGTTTTGCCTTAGCTATTATAACAAACATTCCAGTAACTGCTAAAACATTATATATATATATATATATATATATATATATATATATATATATATAATTATATATAATTATATATATATAAATAATTATATATATATATATATATATATATATATATATATAATATATAATATATAATATATAAAAATTCTATTCAAATGAAAATTTATTGTTATTTACTGGATGCATGCACTAAAATTGAATTTGTCTGCAATATGCATTTGCAATTATTGTATGCTATATGTAATTCTATATAATGAAGGAAATCCAGCAATTGATTTGTTAATTGGGTTCAAGTTTTTTTATTCAGGTTTACGTATAAAATATATTCTATTTCAACTTTATAAATGTTGTCTTCAAACATATCAAGGAACTTTCTGTAGCCTAATTCAAAACAATGAAACTTTAATTTTAAGAAAATTTGAGTTTTTGTTAATTTGATGATAATATGCAAGAAAATCACACTAAAGCTTAAACGAGTTCCTGGTTTTTTAATGTGAGTAAATAAATCTATTTAGTAAAGGCACTTTGGAAGAGATAAAATCAGGAGAACCTGCCAATGACTTGATTGTGATTGTGAAGTTTCCTGAGAATCATGACTGGAAAGGTCTGTACAGTGAGATAGAGCTTGCTCCTTCTTGTGGACTGGAGGTAAGAAACATACAAGTCTAAACTGAATCTAGACTAGATACATCAGAGTTTATTTATTCAAATGGGTGCAATTTATTATTATAATACATTTATACAATACTCAAACAAATATTTAATAGTAAACTATTGTTCTAGACAAGAAATTATGTATATAGACTTTGATTTATTTGGTAGTGTATGTATATAACTGCATTATATTACTATAATGTACATTAATGTAGGAGTATATATTACACTGAACAGGGTACTGTATGTGTATACTGCAATATTGTATACATGCGAGTATATAAGAGTATATAGTATAGAGCAGCCGTGGTCCAGAGGTTAGATCGTTTGCCTAGTAAGTACAAAGTCATGGCTTCGAACCCCTACCATTGATGATGTTAGGAAGAGCATCCAGTCATAATTGCTCCTGTGCCCCATCTGAATGAGTCTTTAGCAAAATTTAACAAAAACTCCTTCCATCACGGGTTTTCTCACAGGGATGGTGACTATAAACTTGAGTGAGTGAGTGTGAGTTATATAAGACTATACAGTATATTACACCTGTCAGGTTGGAGATGAAGTAAGAGTAAACAGTAACATACCCGAACCATCCAGAGGCTGGGCCGGAGTAAATGGAAGTAGCGTTGGAAAAATCACAGCTATTGAAGGAGCCGAAGGTCAAGAAGAGGTCACGGTTGATTTCCCAGAATGCAAAGACTGGGTGGGGTTAGCTACTGAGCTAGAAATGTCCAGAGAACCTATTGAAGGGGAGAAAGTGCAGGTAACATTTAACACTAGATATTGTTATTATCATTATTATTTGGTTTCCCGATATATTTTTCATAGGTTTTACGCGAAAATTCAATGAGAATATAAAGATTCATGTATATTATGCTGACAGGTGAAACTGACTGTAGAAACACCCAAACTTGGATGGGGAGGAGCAACTCATGAAGATGTCGGAGAGCTCGTTGAGAAAGTAGAGAGCTCTAGAGATTCAGGTGAAATGTTTATGATAATTGTGATTGTTGAATTTATATAATTTTAACAAGTCTTACAAAGCATGTTGTTTTTGGAAAAAAAGGGCAAGTTTACTTTCTATGCTATAAAATGAATTTTAGTAATTATTGTAAAACATCGATGACGTGCCTGTTTCAAAACATTGAATGAAAAATCTATTCGCATATAATGCAAAGAAATGAAAACACAGTGTATTGCCGCAATTTATGGCTCATTGTCATAAAAATGAGTCAATAATTTGCATTGGGCTAACTGCCACTTATTTATGGAAAAGTGATAAACTACTTTATGTGTATCATAAACTACTTCCTGTATATCATACATCACTTCCTGTCTTAAGACATTTTATTAGTATATAGGAAAGCGCTATGTCTTAAGTTAGAGAATTAATAAGAGGTTGATTAACTGCTCAGTAAATCTAGAAAAATTGACGCTTAGGCTGATTGTATCTAAAGTACAATTGTGTTCAATTTTCTAGGTCGAATTGGAAGCGTGAAGTTTCCTGGAAAGCCAGAGCGCCCATTTCAAATCAAAGATCTCGAGCCTGCCCGATACCAGCCACCCAGCTATGAAGAGTCGTCAGGACTTGATTTTCAAACCCTTTTCTACATGCGAATGATGGCGCATCGCGAAGAGTTAGCTCGGCAACAGAGAATGGAAATGTTGAGAAATCAATTTTTTTTTAATCGTCGCCGTTTTTGGGATGATGATTACTAATTGGACTCAAAAATTCACTGAAAAACTGCGTCTTGAAAACACCAGTTATTCTGTTTACGTAGAGCAGTAATATTTCTTTTTGTTTTGTGTGCTTGTGTTTTCCATAATAATATTTTTTTCCTATCTACTCTAACTATATGTTGGAAAATCTTGCATTGCATTTTTAATTTTTTTAAAAACAATTAAGATACTATTTACAATTTTTACAAAACATGGTCATGTCAATAAAAAAAGCTGATGATGCAACCATGATTAATGAATTAAAATAATATTGTTCATGCACCCAGCATCGTATATAAACTCTATAATTTCAATTGCTACATAATTCTGCCAAACCATGTTGCAGAGCCTAGTTTTTACAAGTTGATGAAGTAAAACTTTACAATAAATTACGTCTTGGAGCGCTTGAAGCAAGGTTTAATTTGCATAGAAACTTTTGGCCCTATACTAGCTGCATGGGATTAATTTTTATTATATAACTGTGAAAAGATCAATCTTATGTTTTCAGCTTTAAAAAAACTGTGAAGAAAGTTAAAGTTGGCTAGTATTTAAATAAAAAAATAAATCTGAAAGTCATAGTTAATGATGACTGAGCTACAAGTGATGCAGTAAAGTGATACAATGCAAGCGATAAAGCTTTGAATATATCCATGAAAGTCATTGTATTAATTGTTGCAGAAGATTATTATATTGTATACTAGTGTTTCTATTTAAATAATTTAGGCAAGGAATGTTGGCAAAACTTGTTGATAATTATTGTAAGTGAGTAAAACATACACCATATCAGGCTCCTAGCAAGTATACTGCTGCATTTTAAACTCCATGCTGGATTATTTGTCTATTCAAATATTATTTATTTAAAGGGAATAATTATTGAAAAATTCCAGTCACTCTGAGTTACATCGTACAATTAAGGGGAATCCCGATATAAACAACAATGTCTATTTATCCTTACTTCTGAATATTAGCATGATACTCAATTAAAATATTATTATCTTGAACATAGTTGAATGGGAAATTTCGAGATGGGGAATTACGAGAGGGGGAATTTTGCCCTGTTTGCTGAAGCGTGACGAGATCATTAGCGCGATTACTAGTTCAGCCATTGCCTTACACGTCTGCTGCTACTACTACTACAAGCTACTAGCAAAAGTACTATATACAAGCCACTAGCAACAGTACTACAAGCTATACTATAGCAACATTACTACAAGCTACTAGCAACAGTACTATACAAGTTAGAAGAGTCTGGTAATTTTAAATGATCTTATTCTATAGAAAAAGGTAATAAATGCAATGAATTTTACCCGACACAGGGTTAGTTCTAGCAAAACTTTGTAATATTAAAAATAAGTTGCAAGTACTATAAGCTGAAGCTATAAATTACAAATAATTATTATTAATATCAACATGCTTTATTATCTTAATCATTCAATTTTATTCTAAGCAAAAATTTACATCTCCACATCAAACAAGTTTTGGGGGTGACATGGCGACGTAGCATCAGTACCTACCATTGCTAATAAATATTTTATAAATTATAATGTACTGGGTAGTAATGAATAACTTTAAAATTTAATAAAATTTTAAAAAGCTATTATTAGTTTTAGCAATTATGAAAATTTGACTAATATATGTAATAGTGAAATGTTGAAATTATACACCAGAGTAATAACTTTACTATAAACACGTTGCTTTATGGTAATCTATTTTCATAAGACTTAAAATGCTGACAAGAAAAGTATGAGATATTGAACAAGAGAAAGGAAATATCACTTTCTTAACTAGCAGAAAAACATCAGGATGGCAGAGAAAGTGGCAATAGAGGACTCCCTGAAACATCTTCTCAAATGCAATGTCTGTCTGGAGGAAGTTGACACTCTGAAAGCGCTGCCTTGTCAGCACACAATATGTCTGACTTGTGTGAAACAGCTGACTGTGAGACGTCAGCGATTTAAGTGCACTATTTGTAACAAGGTAAGACTCTTTTGAAATTTTGTATTATATTATATTTTGTGCATATTTATACTTGTAACTTTTGCTATTTCTGGTTCCGTGTTTTGTTTTCTTGAATAAATATAATATAATTTATATTTCTTGTTTATAGCTCTTGAAGCAATTTGTGGCAAAGTGGCAAGTTGCATGTAGCTTACCTATGCATGTTTAGACTTTTATTACATTATATAATATACTTCTCTCAACCTATTAAAAAATTCGAAACTGTTTTTGTAGACATTTAAATCTAATTTTGCTTGACTCACACATGCACGCACACACACACGCACAAACACACACACAAACACACACACGCACAAACACACACACACACGCACACGCACAAACACACGAACACACGACTTTTAGGTTTTGTCTGCAGCTATCTTAAAGCAGTCACAAAAATTATCTGGTATATTTTTGAAGGAAAATCCAGTACCCAAAGGAGGATTTGATAATCTTCCAGACAGCCTGCTAACTAAACAGATCTTTGATTTGACCATTAAAAAGACAGATTCTGAAAGCCCTGAAGCATCAGAGCATATTGCTGAGTCAGCAAAACAGAAAGGTACATCTTGCTAAACAGTAATAATCATGTCTGAAAACAAAGGCATGCATGGGATGTATTTTTTATATGATAGTTTTTTTTAGAACTTTTACAAAAAATATTTGTAGAAAAAATTGCTGTCCCATATGTCTATCAAAAAATTAAGAAATTTTTCAAATGTAAAAATATTAACCTAATTTACAATGAAATGTTTTTGAAACTATAGAAAAAGAACAGCTAATTATGATTGCATTATTTACATGTTTCACTTGTCAACAATACAGTGTAAATAAATTGACTATATAGATCATATAAATAGCACATCTAGTGCTGGTCTCCAACTGTAATGAAGTTCTGATAGACTTAGTAGTAAGACCTGAATTAGCAGCTGCCTTACTTTGAAGTATAATACACTTGAGTGTTTCAGAGTAAAGTCTAAGGTCTAATACATTTATATTGAATGATTTTAGAGAAAACTATGCAGCAACCGTCAAAAAGAGTTTTGACACCAGGGGGAGCTGATGGTAAAAATGACAGCAATCTTCATACTGATGAAAAAGATGCAGAGGGTAATAAGAACTATAAAGAGATAATTTTCTACACAAGAATTTAGCCTTAATAATACAGTAGAGCTAGAAAAAAAAGAAACTTTTAAACTGCTTAACAATTCAGTGTTACTTGGTTTACCTCAATTCTATATAAATATTAGAAATATAAGAAATTCTGCAATAAATGGGTAAAAAACTCAAGGCATTTAATATAGTGTGTGTTTTTATTTCTGAAGACGATCTTTTGGAACTGAGTAACAGTTTTGATGAAGTAAAGAACAAGGCAGAAGCAAACTATGAAGAAGTAAAAACGATGGTTAGTAATATTGTATGCAGTTATTTTATTATATCAAAGACAGTATTAAATTGAATTGCCTTATATTATGTTGTACTACTTTATATTATAATGCTACATTATATTTTTTTATTTTAAATTTCTTTGTATTATATTGTGATGTGTTATTATAATATATATTGCTTTAATATATTATATTGTATTGCATTATATTACAATTAACTTGCATAAATTGCACCACAGGCTAGGGTACCAGTAAAAACTAATTTTTCATTTCAGGTGATGAGATTTATTAATTTCTGCTTTCACCAAAAATGTTTTATTGCTTTTATAGTTGCTTGTTTTTAAACCTTATATATAGTTTGTAACTAAAATGTCTATTTGTATCTCATTTTGTTGCACATCTGCATATATGTATGTGTTCAATGGTATTGTCATGTTGCAACAGGTAGAAAAATGTAATGGGGTTTTGGAAAAGCTACCTGCACAAACCCAGGCCACAAAAAAAGCTATTGTAAAGTATAAAAAGAGAGACGAACAAAGCAGCATTGACAAGGTATTTATCAGCTGATTTCTAAATTGTTAGTAAATTCTGTAGTTATGGTTAAATTTTTTGAACTTTTTTTTATTTTTAAAAATTATCAAAAATAAACTCTGCAGCTGCTTTTGACAGGTATTACCTATGCATTGCTTATGCTGTATATAAATCATAATATTTGATCTAGCCTTATGCATGTGATAATGAAAAGTATGAAACTTTCTATCATGCTTTTTCAAATTATCTTAATATTTTAAAGCCCGACATTTTCATATTTTCTGGATTTTACTGAATTTTACTGAACTCTGGCAGAAGTTTCTTTTAGTTTAACTGAATACATCATACAAAATATTACTATGCTTTAATTTATGCTGACAGCAAGTTTATCATATGAAGCATGTCAGTGTGGTATTTTGTTTTTATAAAGTTAAAAAAACTAGAAATAAATCAAAATAATAAAACAAAAAATTTATTAGCAACAATATGAATACTTATGTAATTGTCAGTACATGTCACTATGAAAATGTATCAAGAGTTGACTATCAAGTAGTAGAAATTAAGAGAAGAAAACTTATTGTCGACTTGAATTATTGCTCTTTATATTTCGTATAATATTTTTTTTTTCATCATATTAATATTACTAAAATACTTATTGATAATAATATAGTAGTTTAATTTTATAGATTGAAGCAGTGGATAACGGAGCTCGAGCATTTTCAAGTGAACTTAGCAAAAAGATATCCCTGTATGAACCCTGCTTTGAGAAAGTTGGCAAAGCCAAAGCTGCATTGGTTGAAGCGCAAAAGTTGCTGTCAAACAAAGGCTGTTCTCAAACAGCTTTTGCTAACGCTCAAAAGCAGTTAGATGACTTAAGAAGTGTGATGGCGAGTGTCACAAAAACCTGGACCGGTGAGTGACCAATCAGGGCTGGTATAAAAAATAACCGTTTGCATTCTAAAAAGACAACTTATAAAACAATCGCTTTTCTTTGCAGGCGCCTATAAGTTTGTTATTTGAATTAATAATAAAAAAACTGCAAATTAGATGCAGGGCAGCCAGCATACATGGCTAAAAATGGAACATGATACCTCTTAAGATTTTATTCAAAATTCGTAAGTTTGTTATTCTATTAGGATTTTCTTATCTTTGCATTTGCTTTCTGTATTTATTTTTTAAATGCACACCATATAAACTACATAAGTTGAACAAACTATTCAAGTTTTGCTATTATATAGTGCAACAATGATTTTAGTGTTCAAACTCGGCCAAATATTGAATTGTGTGCAATACTCATATAGGTGCATGCAGCAATCGTGAATGGAACAGGAATTGCTAGCATCCTAATTCACATACTATTCTCAATGCTAATAAGTTTAATAGACCTTGTAATAACTGAACTTCTATACCTGCCATAAAATATTTTTTTTGTAAACCAATTCTGATAGATTTATTTTTTGTAAATTTCAAGCTATTGCATCTCTGCAGAATTGAAGTTAAAAGTATTTGCTATTAAAATAATAATACATTTTTTATAAATTATATAGATCTTTTGTTTAAGTGAACGGTGTTTTACTAAAATACATAAATATGAAGTTGCACATGTGCAAAAACCTTTTAAGCAATTTAGTCTTAGCCATAATTTAAATTTGAGCAGATTGTTATTGATCAATTTCAGATGCTGGAGTTATCTCCACTATTTATTATCTGTTCTGCTTGAAACTTTTAATTTGATAAAATACTACTGACGTAGCATTTATATTAGATTAAACAATTATGCAAATAGTATTTTGTTTTAAAATTGCTTATAGTGCTCCATGCATAACCGGTTTTTTGAAAATGTTTAGCCTGTCATCTGTAGAAGTAGGAGAGTTCGGAAGTATGACGAAAGGCGATAGTGTGAGACTGATACTCAACAGGGAGTTTCTAACTCCTGAATACAAGAAGAAGCTGGTAGCTTCTGACGTAACATATTCAAGTGTTGGTATATTTGGTGGTAAGATCATCGAGTACTCTGGGACAGAAACAGACGTCAGGGGCGTGTCGGATGTGTATGTAAGTATTGTCTTTTTCCTTGTTTCTTCGTGTACTTCAAACTTAGGTCATACATGTCACAAAGTTAGTATAAAGGTTTTACTATGGAATGGAAGTGAAAATAATAAAAAAAAATTAAGAAAGAAAATTGACAGTGCTATATTTACAAATATTTTACAATTATTGTACTGGAAAGGATTGTATTAGAATGCATATATAGAAATATTCAGATAAATGACAACTTTTTATGCAGTATATATAAACTATGTTGCCTACTTAAATTATATTAGTAGTCTCTTCCATATCCAAAACATTAATAAACTAAATAAGGCTCCAAACAACAATTCAATTAAATGAAACCATGAGTAAAATTTTAAGCTTTTAAATTTTAAAATTAGCTTTACAAGCTGCAAGGAAGAGGGTTTTACCAATTGCCATTTATAAATGGGCAAATCAAATAACTGACAGAGCAACACTAAGAAAAATGTAACTGAACATCATTTTGTACTATGTTACTGATTTAGTAAGTCTTATAATTTTTGAAATATATTCAGTTTTATAATTAAGTTACGTTTAGGATTTATGAACCAACACAAAGCACTTGACTATACTAATTATATTACCTATAGTTAATATTTATCACTAATCTCTTGCAGGTTTGGGTAATCTTTCCTGAAGATTATGTTTTTCTCTCTCCTCCTGGTAGTTTAGTTCGATCTGTTGAGAAAGCCAAAAACATTCCTTATATTGGAAGCAAAGTTAGACTGAAGAAAAGGGAAAATGGAGAATTTCATCCCTTCTCCAACAAGCTACCTGCAGAAGGCAGGTAAAGTAGATTGTTTTTACCAGCTTTGTTCAATGATGCAAACTCAAGATTTGGGGGAGAGATAGCTAGCGTATGATTTAACATTTTAACTATAGGCAGACTAAAACTTTATCAAAACTGCTCCAATGGAGATGATGTAATTGTTGATTTATTACAATGACTGATAATTTTAGTAAACAACAAATGTATATTATTATGTATAGATAATTTATATTCTTATAGCTGTATAAATTCAATTTCTGGTTTCCTTTGTTTTAAGCAATTTTTTTAACGCTTATTACTCTTTATTTTCATACAAAAGGCTATTAAAAATATATTTATGAATAATTATTTTCTGTTATTAGTGAAAAATTATTTTATTTTTGACAAAATCTAGTCATGGAGTTTTGAAGAACGTGGGTCTGAGTCATTCTAAGGGAATCGGTCAAAAGAGAGCTGTTAGTGTGATGGTAGACTTTCCAGATCTAAAAGACTGGCGTGGAAATTACAACGAGATAGAGTTGGTTCCGGGATGTGGCTTTGAGGTAAATAAAACATTATTTTATTGGATAATATGTTATGCGGTGATACAAGCTGTATGAAATACTTATTGGCTTTAAAATTCATATAGAATTACGTAACTCATTCAATTTGACTTTAAAGACTTGCATCATGTGACTATTAACATATAAGCCAATTAGTAGCTACTATCTAATTTAATACAGTCAATTTGTGTAATTCTGCTGCATTAATAAAAGTTGTTCTATTTTTTCTAGATACAATGCTTGCTCCTTATTTTGTTCAATTAATTTATTTACTATTAGTAGTTTATAATTAATTAATATTATTTGTTATTAACCATGGCACCCAGTAAACATAGCAGAGGTTTTGAGTTACCTTATTACTATTATGTAGAAGATGAGCCTTAATATTAACATTAACATTAACATTTTAATATTTCATATTGTTATGTACTCTATAGAACAATATTGACTGGCATTGAGCTAACTATAATAGTATAAAATTCCATGCCATTGTGAGCTTCAGTGTTATTACCACCTGCAAGCAAAATAATGATAAGTGGCTTGTATATGTATAACTGACATGCAAAAAATTATAGTTAACAGAAAACAAAGTTTGGTTTACCATTGTGTTTAGGTTGGTGACAAGGTGAGAGCATCCAGACGTGTTCCAGAACCTTCCACTGGTTGGAATGGAATTAATGGTAGCAGTGTTGGTGTAGTGAGGAGTGTGAAGGGAAGTCAAGGCAGAGAAAAGGTAACGGTAGAGTTTCCTGAAAATGAATCTTGGAGAGGATTGGCTACAGATTTGGAATTGGTCAGAGGGCTAAATTTAGACGATGAAGTTCAGGTGAGATGTACGATGGCACGGTTTTAAAATGTCAACTTTTTTATTTATTTTCAGCTTGCATTGACTATCAATAACTTATTTTTAACATTTTTTATAGCAAATCTACACATCATTGATCTATAAATATTATTTTTAAAGTTGTTTAAAGAATAACTATCACTAAATCAAAAATTTGTCGTATTGTGATAAAGTGAGCTAGGTTTACAGGTGAAGTTGTCTGTGGAGAAACCCCGTCTAGACTGGGGAGGTGTGACTCATAAGGATGTTGGAATGTTGGTTGACATCACCAATAGATATGGTAGTTTAGGTGAGAATACATATTGTATATTAAAATATATAGTCGAAGCTTTAGTAAGGTCGACTATATTATATGGTTGTAATTCTGTGACTATGTTGTATTTTAATTTCTGCGTCCCAAAAAGGAGATGTGCTATTTTTTATGTGCATCTGTTTTTAGTTTTGAAGATTTTAAAATGTGATTTGCTAAAATAGACATTTTATTTGTTTCACTTCAGAAATATTGACTTTCTAATCTTTTCTATTTTTAATCATCCAAAAATCGATAACTGTGGATCAAGAAAAAAATTCAAAAAAAGTATAAACATTTATTTTTAAATTTAAAATGATGTTAGATTTGGTTAAAATAAGCTTGAATTTTTTCTAATGCTTCAAGCTCTAAAATTAGCCTGCAGGCTAATTTTATAAAATTTATGTATAGAGTTTCTCAATTACTTCAAGATCAAACAATTTTGCTTATTCCTAAAAAAGATGCTCAATTTGTTTATATAACTTTGGTATATTTTAGTGTATTTTATAGAGTTATTTATTCTGGTCTTGCCATAATTTATATAAAAAAGTTGGGATACATCCGTTACACTGTTTAGCTATAATAGGTGTGCATGTTTGTAGGCAAAGTGGCTGAGGTGCGATTTCTGGGCAAACCAAAATGGTTCTGTCTGTTAGAGGAACTGGAACCTGCCAGACATCAACCTCCATTCAGAGAAAAATGTCCAGAAGAACAGATGAAAGATTTCGTTACATCTATGTTTGGGCAGTTTTGAAAAGAACTAAATGCTAAAAAAGTTTTGATTTTTTTACGAAAATAATTAAATATATTATTTGTTTTATATATGCATCATGGATTATATAATAAATTAATGTTTATTAAACTAACTTTATTATATTGCTGAGGTTTTTAATAATTGTAATCTTCTATATGCAGTGAATTTGAGATGTGAAAATCTTTGTTTTGGGAGAGATACAACAATTGGTAGATGTCTATCACATCATCTTATACGTTATTCATGTAGTGCAGACAACTCTTCATTATGGCCAAAAATTTTACATAATCACTCACTCAATTAATTTTGATCACTGGAAAATGTTGCTGATGTGAAAACCCTCAACCCTTTGTCCTTGACGTGTCCTCACAACTCTTACACAACGTTCACAGCTATTGAAAGTGTATTAATAAGCTATAATTAGTTATTAATTCTCTACAGCTAAAACAGACCCTCAACTGCACCAGGTAAACCTAAATGAATGGTTATACTTACAAGCACTAGTTTTAATATAGCTGTTTCTAACTATTGTCGGTCATGGTAAGAGAATTCATCTGTCACCAAGACGTGATGAGCCAGGTTCACAACACCTATGCCTCACAAAACGGTCAACAGTCACAAACAACAGCCCATTCTAATTTCCTTAGTGCAGTTGCTATTGTGTGTGCAAGCGAGTGGGTGTATAAATGAAGTAAGCTATCATAAACAGTCTTGTTGATACTGAAAAGGCTTAAGGCAATCGAAAACAATCAAAGAAAGTAAAAACACATTGCCAAACCAAATTTCATGTTATACAAAACTATCACTTTTCACAAAAAAAGAGTAGGCTATATAATATATAAATGTTAAGTATGCCAACTTGACAAACAAGCAGAATCTTGTTGCATATAATAAAGTATTTAAATTTAGAATGTATTTGTTGAGGATTATTGTCTTGGATCTGAAGCTAAATTGATATATTTCACAGTCTACCCTGGCCCCCTGTGGTTGCTTGATTTGCCTCTCCTTTCCTTCCAGGCAACCCCTTTTCCCCTACAACATTAAATAGTGTACATGAAACACTTTATTAGTATACAAATATATTATATGCATAACTCTATATATAAGTTACATTGCTATTATAATATCCTTCCAACAATTCAATTTATAACATAGATCTCTATTTATTTCTGATTGATTTTTAAAATTCGAAAAACATGATACACTGCTTTACAACAAACTGCTTATGAATGAGTGAAACATTTATTTAAGACATTCAGTATTTTTTTATATTCTGTAAAAAATGATTTTAAAATTGTTTAGCAATATCTTAGCAAACATCACAATAATAAATTGCTGTATAAAGTAATGTATCCAGAAAATAATTGCAAATGAAACATTGAAGAGTTTGAAATTTTCATATTTACCCTTTTCTCCTTTTTCCCCGCCCGAGCCAGCTATGCCATTGATTCCAGGTGCTCCAACTGCTCCTTTCTCTCCCTTTTCTCCAGCAACACCAGTTGCTCCTAGAGCACCATTAACTCCATTAACACCTGGAGCTCCAGTTGCACCTTTATTTCCCTTAGCACCTGCCACCCCTGGTACACCAGCTGGCCCTCTAACTCCCTTCTCCCCATTGACACCATTTACGCCATCTGTACCTGGTAACCCAACGGGTCCTTGATCTCCCTTTAAACCATTGAAACCTGCATTTCCAAATTCTCCCTTACTTCCCTTTGCTCCATTTCTACCGTTAGTACCTGGAACTCCATTAGTTCCTGCAGCTCCCTTTTCACCTTTTGCACCTGGTCCCCCACTCTGTCCAGGCTCTCCACTATCTCCCTTAATGCCTTTCTCTCCATCAACACCATCTTTTCCAGGCAATCCAGCATCTCCCTTTGCACCGTCTGTTCCTGGTGTTCCATTTTGCCCATTTATCCCATTAATCCCTGGTTCTCCAGGCTCTCCCTTGGAAACATTCATCCCATCCACTCCATCTACACCATTTAATCCATTTAACCCTGGTACTCCTTTCTCTCCCTTTGCACCCTGTGACCCTTGCATACCAACATTTCCTTTGCTTCCTTTGACACCATTTGACCCCGTGGCACCAGCAGCACCTGGCAAGCCTTGTAAACCAGCTTCTCCTTTCTCTCCTTTACTACCCATAGGTCCAACTTCTCCTGTGGTGCCTTCGATACCAATCTGTCCCTCATTTCCTTTCTCTCCTTTGACTCCTGGAAACCCTCGTATTCCAGGTGAACCAATTAGACCTGGCAAACCAGTCAAGCCTGGAAAGCCTCTCTCTCCCTTTCTACCCTAAAGTTAATATAGACATCTTTTAACAGTTGTATGTAAACCAATAAAAGCTCACATCAATAATAATAATAATTGCAGATTGATACTCATGTTGGCCAAGTTAAAAAATAATAATTTATACATTTATTAAACCATTCTCTTTTTTAAATTTATTTAGTTTGCATGCATGTATCACATTCAACATCAACACTATAATATATATTACAATAGTATATAGCCTGCGTCATTATTACTAGCTACAATTATCTTTGATAATCTAGATCACAAAATAAAAATACTGAAGATTTGTTGCAATTTTAATACAACATTCATTAAATAAGAAACTATTTCAACTCACGGGAAATCCACGAGGGCCAGGAGGACATCTTCGTACACAAAAGTTGTAAGGGGCGTGGTGAGCTTCATCAGTGGCGTTTCTTCTGGCACTCCCTCCTTGAACAAATCTCTTTGTTCGCTCCTATGAGTTCATATTAATTGTTGCTCATATGACATCAAAAATTATATTAGGGAAATGGTGTTATAGCTATTTAAAAATTTCTAACGGTAACAAATAAATCTAGATACACACACAAAGTAAAATAGTGAACTTCTATTGCAGCTTCAATGCTGTTATGAGTATATAACTTTTAGGTATCTTTTTAAAGTTAGTTAGAAATTATTTTCTTTCTCATGAATGATGTACATGTGTTGTTTTAATTTGATAAATATCACTATAGTATTTAATGTTATTTCAAGTACAAAACTAGCAATTAAAATGTGCTATTATATATGTGCTACATTACTATTCTAGCAAATATTATCAGCATGAGTCTTTTCTGTAAAAAACTCAGCTCAATTGAAAAAGAAGACAACTTTATTAGCTTTGAATTACTTTATCAGTTTCCATTGGTAACATCATATCTGGAAACTATTTAATTATCAAAATATTAAATTCTTGTAAAATAAATGTAAATACTAACCAGTTTTTCAGAAGTTATACCAGCTTTCAGTTGTTGAACTTCCCTTACAACTTTGGTTAGAGTTGAGTTGAAGTGAGAAATCTATGGCGCAATAAATATTATATTTACACAAGTAAGCAAATTCGTGTTATATTATTATAGGAATTTACTTGATAGTAGGTTAGGTTATGAAAAATTTAATTTTAAAATAGAGAAATGCAGCTTGAATTACTTTCAATGATGCTACAAGGAAGGAAATTTTTGCAAAAAACAAGTTGGTTGTTAATTTGAAATTAATTTTTTGCAAAAACGTTTTTGCCAAGGATGTAACATGAAGAAATAGAAATGATTTTGCAAACTTATTTAGAATAGTTAACAAAACAAATGTATTAAATTGTTATTCCCTAAAATAAATTTTTTTTAAGTGTAATGCAATGCAAAGAGAAAGAAGCTAAGCTCAACTGAGACAAACATGGCTTATTATTAATATTATATAATTTTGAAAAATTTTTTAAAAGTGGCTTATTATATAATCTCAAGCATTTTATATGAAGTAATACTTTGCTGAATATATAAGCTTTGCTATAATAATATTTACATAATGCTATATAATTTTCTGGTGCTGAGCATAAAAATAAACTTCACATGAGTTACATGTATTTCAATTTTGAGCCCAGGATTTGTTTATTGAGTAAGTTTTAACTTGACAGTGGGCTGCACACATTTTGACTATGCTAACTATTTTGCTGCTTGAACTACACTTCATTGCAAAATACGTCCTGCTAGCAATAGAAATAAAACAACTTGAATGTATACTCAATAAAAGGCAATAGATAATTCTTACCTGCTGATGTAAATAAACTGCGTGGCTAACTGAAACTGCTGACAGTGTCATGCAAGCTATGACAAAGCAAGTTATTAGCACCAGCTTGCAGTCATACTTGCTGTCTTTTCTGAGAGACATTTTAGATGAGTCTAATTGTGGCTTCTACAAAACATAGAAATGTGCACGTGATATATATATATATATATATATATATATATATATATTCATATATATATATATATATATATATATATATATATATATATATATATATATATATATATATATATATATATATATATATATATATATATATATATATATATATATATATATATATATATATATATATATATATATATATATATTCATATGTATGCTTAAATGTATGTTTATATATCTATGCATATATATGTATGCTTTATATATGCAATATGTGTGTGTATGGACATGAGTGTATGTATTCCAGTGTGTATACATGTACACACACAACACACACATGATTATGTTATTTTATTACACATATATTCTATTATATTGCATGAATTATGAATTAATCAAGTTGTGCCATCAACTGTATTAATACTGGCTGTACATGGCAACAGCATGCATGCAGTGCAAAAATATATATCTATAATTATGGTGGTTCTATAGTAGAGCCTATAACATTGTATACTAGCAGGATTTTGCAAGGGAGGCAGCCATTTTAAAATAAGAGTGCTTACAATTAGGATTTACCTTCATGAATTTTAATTATCTATAAAATAATCAGAGTGTGAAATATTTGAATCACTAGAACAAATGTCTCTTACTAGCTAGTAAATTGAACTATATGCAGTTGTTATATGACATACCTTTAAATTAACTTCTTGTGCACTTTTCTTCATTTTAGACTCGGTGAATAAAAATTCTAGCAAAAAAACTACCCGAATATGAGTTGCTTCTTGTATATCTACTAAATATTTAATATACAGTGATAACTTGCAAAGTAAACAATGTGGATGTTTCAACTACTATAATTCACAATTGGTGAAAAAATGGTTATAAATGCACTTGATATCAGTTATATCTTTCTATCTCCTACTTTGTTGAATGAACACTTGTAAAATAAATTGAACAGTAATATCTGTAGTAGCAAGCACATGTTATATTATTATAATACCGTTGCAGTTTGAATCTCTTTTGACTTTTAAACAATATATTATCACGTAAACAATTTTTAGGTTCTATACAAGTTTGGATTTGGGTAGTTAAGTTATTGAAAGTTTCCATTGTGTACATTTACAAATCTTTTTGTTTGATCTTATCCTTTGAAATAGCATGTCAAAAATTACATTGTAATAAATGAAGCATGAATTTATCATCAATGTAACTCTATTATATATTTGTCATCCTTGTATATTTTTGTCATCAGCTAACGTATATTTTGCCAGGAACTCTCTAACATATATAGCCTACCGATATACATATTTTCATGCCATAAACATGTACCTCAAGATATGCATGTAAATCCTTTCTATATGTAACATGCTAGCTTTGAGATCTATAAAATATTCCAGAATAAAAATAATACATGATTGAAAACGTTAGTTTCCTGAAGACTTATTATTGATCAAGCTTGTAATGTTAAGCAATGACTTTGAATGTATAGAATTTAAGTGTAGAAGGTTTAATAATACTTCTATAGATAAATTCAGGGCGTTTCTAATTAGGAGCATATAACTTCAACTTATATTTTTTACAAATATAATAACTATAGGGACTCCTAATTATTACATTAAAATTTTATTCTAAAAACTGAAATAAGCCTAAATTCTGCTTAAAAATTATCAAAATTTTAAAGTAAAATGTGTCAAAGTGCATATTTGAAACTGCCATATACAATGTAGATTTAGCAAATCATATACTTAAAGTTGTGAAATTTTACAAAAATTGTCTTAATCTGAAAGCAATGTGTGCCAGCCACAGCTAATAGTTTACACTGCGCAAACAGACTTCTGCAATTTTAACTAATAAAATCGATTCAAATTGTCTTTGTAGTATAGTAATATATAATTCTAATACTCATCATGCACCAGCTATTGACAATTGCATTCATATTTTAGTCATAATGTCATGAAACCTGAGGCAGTTTTTATATTTTTGTTGAAAAAAGACACACTTTAAAAACACGAAACATAGAAGTTGCTGCATCCAAATATTCTATTTATTCAATCATCTCAAAATGAGAAAAGTAGTTACAGTTTATATAAGTAACAATTGTTAATGCATTCACAGATTGAAAAGCTTGTACAGAAGATATTTAAAATATATCTTTAATAGTTTATGTAAAATGATGGTGCATGGTATTAAAAATTGTAGCATTATTTTATTTTATTTGTAAGCTACAGTATAAATTATATAAAGTTTATAAATACAAAGCATTAAATATAATTTTATCATTAATTACAATAAAAATATATATTAATTTGTGAAATTACTAGTAATTTACTAAGAGCAATCAGCTAATTTTGGAAGACTTCAGGAAATTATTTGATTGTTTACTCGTTTCTCATAGCAACGATTGTTAGCAATCTTGCTTAATAGAAACTCTTTCACTAATTGGAAAATAATTGATTGCACTTCTTGTCAGTGATTATTGCATGTGAATAAAACAATATATGCTAATATAATCTAATATACCCAATTACCTGAGCTATGGAACTTCTAACGCTTGCGCTTACTAGATTTTGGTGTATTGTTACACAGATGATTTCACTCAAAAAAATTAGTAAGACTTCTTTCTCATTGATAATATTACTGTAAATATATTATTTTCCTTTTATCTTCCTAAATAATGATGCACAATGATCATATTCATGATCATGTAAGATATGAAATATAATAAATGGTGTAAGCAACCAAGCATCTGTAAACTATATACCTATGGTAATTAAAGCATTTTTTTCACATCAAGCAGTTTTTTAGATTATAAATGAAAGCATTGTATTTCAATCGTTCAAAGCCTGTGATTGACTATAATCAGAGTAGTATACATAAAAGTGTTGACTTTAGAGCATGAAAAGTCATTATGCTGTTACCGCTGTAATGCGAGTTAATATAAATTGTGAAGGAAAAACTTTGCCACTTTTGTTATTTCATAATTTTTTTTAATTTTATGTGTACATTTTTTTTAGTTTTGTTTATTGTTAAAGCTTTTAAAAACAGTTTTTATGCAAATAAGATTAAGAAAAAATTTAAAACTCATTCGTGCACGTAAATACGAAGCTATAAAGTTTAAGCTTCGCTGTGATGAAAATGTGAATATACTGTTGCAGTGGCTTTTTGGCAGCCTTCCAAAAATCATTGCATAACGAAAGCTATTTGTGAAAGCTATTTACTGACAGTTTTTGGTAGATGAGTCAGTGTAGCTCAGTTTTCCTCCTGCTAAAGATGCAGGCAATCTATACTTAATTGTCAAAATAATTGTAAGTATCAAGTATTATATTATTTTTTGTTTTGAACTTCATTAACTAAATGATTTGTCAACTATGTAATTAATGTTAAGCTAACAATATGTTTGTAATTTCCATGGTTATAGGTTACAGTATGAGTCTAAGTATGAATGTGAGCTCAAGTTTAAGTCTAACTTAGAAAATATGCTGTTGGCAATAGACAAAAAATAGAGTTGTGGCCTGCATCTGTGTCCTCCATCCATATACTCTTCATTAAGTGAATCACAATACATATAGGCATCCGTGCCAAACAGCATCCGTGCTGACGCAGCAACAATTATGAGCTGATACAGTAACCACTATCGGCTGACACAGTAACAATTATTGAGAGATGAAGTATACCAATTACTTTGTAAGATAGAGTGGCAATCTTGACAGCACCCTATAGCTATAGCCAAGAAAAAGCTTGGCCAGAAGGCATACAGCTATTCCGGTGGTTACATGCAAAAGATCAAGTTATATAAAGTGGATATAAAGATAGATGTGCAGACACAAATGCTAATTGAATAATGCTTGCAATAACCATCTTACACAAAATACATAACAGTTGCTATAAATGTAAGAATAGTAAACTGGATGCAAATAGGCATAATAATACTACCTAGTTTATGCTATTTTTGAAATTTACATATATATATATATATATATATATATATATATATATATATATATATATATATATATATATATATGTACCCGCACACTACTCACTAATCATGTGAAATTAAATGGATGTAATTAACTGAAAAAAACTGTCTTAAAATGTGTGAATGACTATGACTGAATCAAGTCAAAATCCACATTTTTTAAAATGCTTTAATGGTAACGAAATACTTGGTTTGAAACCAGTGTAATTCCTCTCAAAAATGCCATTTATTTTTAGACACAATATAAACGTGATAAACAAATAGCATGAAACTTTTCAAGTATGTTTTCTGCTAGATTATGACTAGCCTATAATTGCTGATCTGACAAAATTTCATTCACACAGTTTTAATTAAAAACATACTGTAAAGATTATTGTCCGCAAATTAGTTTCTTGGTCTTTGACGTCTTCTGTTTCTAAAGGTTCTTCTGCCTCTTAGGTCTCTTCTTCCATTTGAGCCTGGGCGACCTCTTGAGCCAGCTAAACCAGGCAATCCAGCTAATCCCATTTCTCCTTGTTGCCCTGGAAATCCTGCAGCACCTTGCGCACCTTGAGCACCAGGTAACCCAGGCAGACCCTGTGGCCCTATAATGCTCTCTCCCTTAAATCCTTGATCCCCTTTGTCTCCTTTCGGTCCCATTGGACCAACTGCACCATGTTGACCCTATTTAAATAATATATCAGATAAACTTTTATAGTACACAGTTTTGGACGTGTTACCGATAAGCTGTAATTGTACGGTAAATTTCTAAAAATATTTTTTGTAATTCAAATTAAGCAACTAAGGATTTGCCGGCAGAAGCAGCTACCAATTGAAATTTACAAAGAAACATGCAAACAATAGAAACTTTGAATATACTCCAAGCGCATGTTATAGTCCTAGTTATAATTGATTTACTTACAGGAGTTCCGGCTGGTCCAGCTGGACCTGCAGGTCCTTGAGCACCAGGATGTCCGATCGAACCTTGTGGTCCAGGTAGCCCAGGTGGGCCACGAGTCCCGGCTGGGCATGTGCAAGGTGGAGGAGCTCTTCTTTTGACTCTGCTCTAAAAATTGTGAAAACACTTATAGAAACTTGTTTTTTAAATTTTTTATATTATAAATTTACAAAATGCACTTTTCTTTTAAATACATGCTTTATACTTTACAGTTTAAAACAAAACTATAGCGTTAAGGCTCAGCCTATTTTTCTGTTTCTGTAAGAGTAAACACAAGAGGGGGGAGGGGTGGGGCTACATAACAATCGACCAATAAGCTTCTTTACATTTGTTAAAAACAAATCTTTTTTTTAAACTGCAAGCCCCCATCAAGTTTTCCAAACACATTATCAAACTAATAATGGCAGTGCTTACGTTGTACTAATGCAAATGAAATTAGAGGCAAAGAATATATTAAGGTTTTTCATTAAGTTTTTATTTTAAATATTTGAGTCTTTTTTAGAAACAAAGGCTTAAACGATATATACTTGATTCCGAACTTGCTTGCTGTAGCTTTTTTTTAATACATGCAACGACCTGTTTTCTTGTCAGCTAAATACTAGTGCAAAGAATTCAGAATACATGAATAATCAAATTATAAATTAACTAGTAAAAATTAGTATACGGTCATGTAATCATTTTTGTGGCAAGCAATTATATTTCCGCAACTTTTTTTAAAATTAACATCAATTTGCTTAGAACGCAAGCCTAAAATAAAGTTATACTAAAATTTACAATGGCAACTCATGATCAATTTAGTTTTCCATTAGGCTTATAAATTACAAAAAAGCATTCATATATTTTTTCACTCAGAAATAATTAAAATGTACGTATGTTAAAAGAGAGCGTCATATTATATTGAAATCAATAATGTATAACACTATATATACATAAAAGCATAAAAAGTACACTCAAGTAAAAGCTCAACAATTGAGCTATTTAAAACATTTCAGGTCACACTTACAAAGTGTTCATTCTCTACTGTCTGTCTGTTCTGTGACACAAACCCCTGCAACCGCTGCTCATTCTAAAACATACCAGGAATAGCAAATTATGTAATGATTGATAAAAGCTTAGCTGATATATTAATTTATATAGTCATTTACACATGCACTTGATACATTTAAAACAGTAATACAGACGTAATTACGTACTTATACTTTATTACTTACACTGTAAGAGAAAGTCTTAAATGTATTTATATATATATAGCTTTACAAGTTTAATTCATATGATTGCAAGCTTTACTCTTATAAATACTAAAGAGCTTGTAGGAAATATTTTGTTCAATAAATTATAGATAAAATTATTGATTTTTGTGAGGTTCTCTAGGATTGTTTATTTTACACTCAAAGAATTATCCTCAGAGAGTTGTATACAATACTCACTTTGTTAGATTTATCAAGCAGGTAGTTCAGGATAACAACATTGGCTATCAAACTTCCACATAACATAAAAATGGTAAAGCCATGCAGCCATGAATGACATTGAACCACTTGCGCTACTCTGTCTCCCTTTTCACTCATCTTATATAGGTACTACAAATAAGTTATAACTTTGTATGAACCAGTGTAAATAGAATAATAGAAATTTATAACTATTAAAACAAAGTGACCATTAATTCTTTTACATAAATTTTATGTGATTTATTGATAGGAAAATAATATTTGTTTTTCAGGTTATTGCTCATATAATATATAATTTAAAAGATGCAAACACAGTTAAACACAATATTTTTTATCATGTTTGCATACTTGCTAAATATACCTGCTCATATTTCAAGTTGTTCAAGTTTAAGTTACAAGCATAATACCTTAAAGAATTTTTTTTTCTAAAATACAGGCATCAAAATAAAAGAAACTTACTTTTTTAAATGACTTGACCTCTTAGGCTTTCTTCAAGTTTCACCTGATAATTTTAACTCTGAACTTCTCCTTTTATACCAGGCTTATGTTTTACCGCTCACAGTTAATTTCGCTAATCCAATTTCGCTAATCCATTATATGGCTTTAATTTCATAATTTTATTCAAAACAGTTGTGATGGTGTCATCAAGCTGATCTATTAATCCATGTCTATAAGTAGAAGATTTCTAAGTCAATGTGCTTGGCTTAGTGAATGAATTGGCAAATAGAGTTAATTTTGTTTTGAAAGATGTAATTTAAAATTGAAATAAGGTACATTGCCATTATAACTCTTACAATAGTAATAACAATTATTGATGCATCAATTTTTTTAGAATTTTGTGTAGTTCAAAAACAGTATCTCACAAAAATTGTTTTTACAATTGATATAAACATACAAAAAATCATAGCAAATATCTACAGCATATAAAACCATTTTTTCATAAATTTATTCTTACTTAAAAACTGCCCACACAGTTTTCCACCTATTCTTGAAATGTTTACTGTTTGTCGGTTATACTAGAATAGCAACGCTTGCATCATTGTTTTAGGCTAAATGACTTCTTAAAAGAGTAATTTACGCTGCAGTGAAAGAGTGTAAGTGTTGTAAAGTGAGCATTGTCAATGGAAAAATATTCCGCATTATATATAATTTTATGAGAAAAGCTTGCTAGTGCCATAGGTGTAATATGATATGGTATACTGCGCAAAGTAATCAAGTTTATGATATGTTTGTAGACTAATTCAAAACTTAGATAATGTCCTCACGTATGGAACATAGCCAGGATTTAGAACTTAGCCTAATTTCATATGGGGGATTATGTGGATGTTAATATCTCACTGCCAGGTTTATGGCTCTTTGAAATATATAATCTTGAAAAATGTTATTAATTAGTATAAGCATTATTTACCTAAATACTGGCATTTTGATAGGATGTGAACTTGTGACATAAATAAGAGCTTATCACTATATATAACCGCCTGTAACTTGATTTTATGTTTACCACTGACATTTTGGTTAAATATTTTAATAGATTCTATTTGGCCCCACAATGTCATAATGCTAATTTAACAGCTGCCATTTATTTTTGAAAATAAATTGTAAGGACTTTTGACTTGTCTAATCTAACCAAAAAATTATATAACAGCGCTTGTTTAAAACTCTAAGTATAAATGTGTAAGCTGATTAAGCATTGATGAAATTCCTTTCGTAACCATAATGACGATTGGCCTTTTTCAACATCTATTGTACTTTTCTTAATATTTGTGGTTATGTGTCCTGCATATATATATATATATATATATATATATATATATATATATATATATATATATATATATATATATATATATATATATATACTGACTATAATATAGCTTCCAGTAGTGCACTACCATAACCATCTCAAATAGCAAAATTTACTGTATATCAAAGTTTAATTAGAAGCAGATATCAAACCACTGCTCAGTATGTCAGTTTTATATAATATTTAGCTAAGAAAACTTTAACTTTATAAATTTGGTGTCAGGTAAAGATGGCAAACATAGAAAAACGATAAGAATGGCACATTTTGGTGGGGTGGCAAGATTGGGGATTTGGGATGAGGGGTTTATAGAGTTTGGGGTTTTACTCAATTTTCTATTTGTGCAATTATTGCATGTACCCTTATTACCTGTGCCAATTTTACCTGTGTCAATTTTTTCTGTGCCAGTTTTACCTAAAACCTATCAAACTACACAATGTAATAATGTGCTATATATAGGCATGTGTATTGAGACATGCAAAGGTTTATTATATCTGCAATATTACTCCCTGAGCAAAATAATATGAAAGTACTAAAAAATGCTATGTTTGAGTTTGTAATATTTGAGCTCATAATGTGAAAGCCTGAGGATTAGCAGATTGTATTTTCAAACATCACTAGCATACAGCACTATGCAAATTTTCAAAACATTTTGTTTTGAATATATAGAAATTTGAATTTTTAATAAATTGCTATAATTATAAACATGATGTTTATATGCAGGAAAAACACACTTTTATTTAATGTTTCTTTGGTATATTATGTTGCTGCAGACATTTAGGCACTACTTTGTGGCGAAAGCTCTGCTAGTTAATAAATAGGTATACTAAATATCTAAACTGGTAACTTTGAAGGGTTTTTAGAAAATAAAAAACATTCAGCGACAATGATATCTTCTTCAAAGAACTTAGATCTATTACTTAGAAGGCAACCAATAACGCTAAACTTTACGCACCACTGAACCTAGCTTACATAAGCGGTACAAATCAGTCACATTTTGTTCAACGTGCTTCACCTGACAAGCTTGACAGTTGGCTATAAATTGTTTATAATTAGCACATAAGTAACCATAGCAACAATTAGCAGAGTTCTCTGATCTCTAGTTTGTGAGAGAAATTAAACTAAATGTTTTGAGTATTACATCTATACGACTTTCACTATTTATAAGCTACAAATGTGACTAATAATTTTTAACATAGGCACTGCATTATACTAACTTGCGAAATACCTGGCCAAAACGCTAAAACCACTTAGTGAATCTGAAAGTAATATATAAATTGCATTACCGGTTTGCTTAAATTCTAACTTGGCTCCATGGAATACTCTAGAACAATACTTGCATCTTAATTTATAAAAATAAAATTATTTGCACTTTCCTACTGAGTATATTTTGATTGAAGCATATGCTTTACCAAATTTTTGCTTCCATCAAAATCATAAACTTCTATTAGGCTGACATGTGCATTAAATTTTTTACATGTGTATAATATGTAAGCATTGTTTATTTGTTAAATAATTATAGCTTCTGTATGTATAATCAATTTAATTATTTATGTATGTCAGCTGCACCTGTTGCACATATGCAGGTGTCTCCCTTTACTTTTTAACTACACTCTTTAAACCTCTGAGTTCAGCATGAGTAGTTATGTTGATGATATTGAATACCTTTCTGAGAAACTGCTGTTTGGTACAGTTTATAGAAATGTGGACTTTGTTTCATAACCATGCTGAATATAAATAGCCTTTCTCAATGTAATTTGTACTTGGCTTTTTATAATATTTAAATTATTAACTTAGTGATTATGTGACACATACGCAGTTAATCCTCTTACAAAAAGATTTTCAAGTTAGAAAATGATAAACTTTTGCACAAAAAGTTACGTAATTTTTTCACATTTTTTGTGTTATAAAAGCAAAGCTTATATATGATAATGCGCATACAATTGTTGATAAAAGTTTACTTATATAGCATTATAATTAGCATAAGCATTTCTCAAAAAATATGCGTGGTAACAAATTAACTGCTTGCTGAAGTTTATACAATATATATATATATATATATATATATATATATATATATATATATATATATATATATATATACATACACACACACACACACACACACACACACACACACACACACACACACACACACACACACACACACACACACACACACACACACACACACACACACACACACACACACACACACACACACACACACACACACACACACACACACACACACACACACACACACACACACACACACACACACACACACACACACACACACACACACACACACACACACACACACACACACACACACACACACACACACACACACACACACACACACACACACACACACACACACACACACACACACACACACACACACACACACACACACACACACACACACACACACACACACACACACACACACACACACACACACACACACACACACACACACACACACACACACACACACACACACACACACACACACACACACACACACACACACACACACACACACACACACACACACACACACACACACACACACACACACACACACACACACACACACACACACACACACACACACACACACACACACACACACACACACACACACACACACACACACACACACACACACACACACACACACACACACACACACACACACACACACACACACACACACACACACACACACACACACACACACACACACACACACACACACACACACACACACACACACACACACACACACACACACACACACACACACACACACACACACACACACACACACACACACACACACACACACACACACACACACACACACACACACACACACACACACACACACACACACACACACACACACACACACACACACACACACACACACACACACACACACACACACACACACACACACACACACACACACACACACACACACACACACACACACACACACACACACACACACACACACACACACACACACACACACACACACACACACACACACACACACACACACACACGTGTACCTAATCTATATATCTATATATCTATATATGTATATATAGATATATTGTATATATATATTGTATAATAGTATAATGTATAATAGCAGGCGGTTTATTCCTTATAATACATATTAATATAGTCATGAGGCTTACTTATCACAAGGAAATGAAAAAGCTTCAAATACTGGAACTTTATCAAGTGCAGACACCCACATAAATAATATTATTATCACCTGCGTCTACAACTTATCATAATAAATTGTAGATGCAAGTGATAATAATATTATTTATGTGGGTGTCTGTATAGCGTATTAGTATAGCGATTAATATCAGCTAGGGGTCAACATCTTGCTTTCAATAACAAATAGCAAGTTTTTTCTAATCCATTCCTAGTCGAAAACACAAATGTTCAAAAATTATAAATTATAAATTTAGAAATTATTAATTTATAAATTATTAATTTAGAAAGATACAAAGGGTGATACTGCATGGATATACAGTGGAGCAACTGGTGAATACAGCAAGACGGGAAACAGCTAGACAAACTAGTCAAACAGGATCTGCAGGTCAAACGGGTGCTACAGGCAACACAGGAAGTATTGGTGTCTCACAGTATACTCTTTGTATTCCCTGCAATGCTATATATTCTCTGGGCTACTCTATAGCTGCAATACATAAGTCAAAGCTTAATGCTCTGTTAACTTCATAAGTCTTAAGAGATACGTGCAGTCATATGTTGGCATATAGCCAAGTTTGCTTGGTGTAGTTTATACATTTCTTATAGACTTTTTTTCATAAACACCAGTTGAAATTGTTGAAGAAAACTTTTGGGCTTTAAAAAGCTTCATGTATTTACATGTATTTAATATACTTAAATTGAATAAATTAATTAGTGATTAAATGACACGCAGCTAAACCTCTTACAAATGAATTCTCAGGTCACAATTTGGCGTGCTTCTACAGGTGCAAATACTAGTGCGTGCTGATAATTGTGGGTATTCTGAAATTGAAAATTGTATAATAATATGTTATAAAATTGGTAAAGCAGAAGATGAATGTGATGAAATTTATAGAAATTATATTATTTACCTATTAAATTAGCTTAGAGATGAACCAACTTCAAATATTAAAATACCATTACCTATAATAAATTGTAGATTTAGATAATAATATTGCTATTTATGGTGGGTGTACGTAAAAGGGTTTAGTCAGGCAAAACCATTATTAATTTCTCTAAGAAGGGGCATCAGCTTGCACCTTCCATCTTCAACATTTTATTGTTAGTTGTAAAGCAAAATAAACTAGTCTGCATCTCATATCATAGTAATATTCGCATTCCTATATAGCATATGTTCAAAAGCGCAAGTACAAATTTGCGTTTGTGTTTGCATAACTTAAAAAATTACCGTTTTTAGTAAGAAATATATAAACATCGTTAATTTAAAACTACACGTTTGTCATAGATAGATAAATTGGATCTGTTGATGATGTTTGAATAAGATTCACATCTTTTCACTATATTCCATTTTATATGTTAAATTTCATGTTTCTCTTTTTCAATTTCCAGAGGTATTTACTGATTTCAGCCCTATTCATTCATGCTTAAAAAGGGTTTGTAATTATTATATCTATTATAGCTTTAAAAGTTTTTGAAAAAAGTTCCATGAAAGATTGCTTACAGTTTTTGTTCTAAATTTTGTCCAGTTGCTTGGTTATACATCAATCTTTTATATAATATTATATAGGCATTAATTGCTGCAATAAACTGGCAGTTGTGGGTTTGCTTTCATTCAGCTGCATTACCTGTGATTGATTTTAGTGATGATATTAAAGATAGATGAAATGTAGCCAGGATCTATATTCTAAGAAGATGAAAATTATGTCCACAGAGTATCTTAAAACATGTTTATGGTGCAGTGAAACTTAAATTATGAAAAAAGCTTTTGTAAATATTATTTATGTAAAATTTATAATAGTGAATAAAATTCTAAATAGAAACAAGTTAATGCTCTAAACTTGTCTTTATCAGTACCATGCTGACAATTTGGTTGAGTATTTAATATCCATGTGACCTGGTGCTCCAGGTACACCGGTATTCCTGGGTCTCCTTTGGAACCGGGTGATCCTGGTGGACCAGGCAGTTTTGGAATCCTGAAATTGTGGATAATTTGACCACTTAATTCATCTTCTTTGTCTGCTTTAGTATTAGTCACACCATCTGTTCCTTTGAATATTTTCTAAGTTGCAATATTTTACCTTAATTATACCTTTAGTCTGTAGAAGATAACACGTAGCACTGTGCTTAATCTCCAGTTCAGTATACTTTAAATATTTTCAGCTATATACCGGGCATTCGATTTGGTTCAGTATTATGACGGCTATATAAGGTCATCGGTATAATACAAGCAAATTTTCACATCTTCAGAAAACTGAAGACTTCCTAGCTCTAATCTGTATAATTTTTATCATAAACAGGAAAATAATCTGTTTTTGATGTAGTAATTAAAAAGTATTAAAATGTGTTTCTCATTATATATACTAACTAATGGTTGAGATGAAGCTGCCTTTAACTTATAGCAGGCGGTTTATTCTTTATAATACATATTAATATAGTCATGAGGCTTACTTATCACAAGGAAATGAAAAAGCTTCAAATACTGGAACTTTATCAAGTGCAGACACCCACATAAATAATATTATTATCACCTGCATCTACAACTTATCATAATAAATTGTAGATGCAAGTGATAATAATATTATTTATGTGGGTGTCTGTATAGCGTATTAGTGTAGCGATTAATATCAGCTAGGGGTCAACAACCTGCATTCAATAACAAATAGCAAGTTTTTTCTAATCCATTCCTAGTCGAAAACACAAATGTTCAAAAATTATAAATTATAAATTTAGAAATTATTAATTTATAAATTATAAATTTAGAAAGATACAAAGGGTGATACTGCATGGATATACAGTGGAGCAACTGGTAAATACAGCAAGACGGGAAACAGCTAGACAAACTAGTCAAACAGGATCTACGGGTCAAACGGGTGCTACGGGCAACACAGGAAGTATTGGTGTCTCACAGTATACTCTTTGTATTCCCTGCAATGCTATATATTCTCTGGGCTACTCTATAGCTGCAATACATAAGTGAAAGCTTGCTCTGTTAACTTCATAAGTCTTAAGAGATACGTGCAGTCATATGTTGGCATATAGCCAAGTTTGCTCGGTGTAGTTTATACATTTCTTATAGACTTTTTTTCATAAACACCAGTTGAAATTGTTGAAGAAAACTTTTGGGCTTTAAAAAGCTTCATGTATTTACATGTATTTAATATACTTAAATTGAATACATTAATTAGTGATTAAATGACACGCAGCTAAACCTCTTACAAATGAATTCTCAGGTCACAATTTGGCGTGCTTCTACAGGTGCAAATACTATAGTGCGTGCTGATAATTGTGGGTATTCTGAAATTGAAAATTGTATAATAATATGTTATAAAATTGGTAAAGCAGAAGATGAATGTGATGAAATTTATAGAAATTATATTATTTACCAAGATGAATGTGATGAAATTTATAGAAATTATATTATTTACCTATTAAATTAGCTTAGAGGTGTGCAATTGTAAAATAGGACTAGCTGTTTTTTGTAAAAACAACTTTGATCTGTTTTAGTAGCATTTAAGATATATATACCTCGTGTATATTATATTTTTTTTAATCTGTTAGCTGTTATAATGTTGACAAGAATATACCCATTGAAACTGTCACAATGGTGTCATAAATTTAGTTGTAGTGAAATATAACACAGGCATGTACTACGTATTTGCATAAATATTGTTTCTTGCAAAAGTGGTTTGATCAAATTAAATGTTTGTTAATAAAAGGTTTTGTTATTTTACAACTGGCAGATCAACATGTTTATTACTGTGAGATGAAGATTACATGATAACACACAAATAGCAAATAAGTACTGCTAGCTCTTGACAAATGAGAAGAATATTTCATTCTTCTAACATAAACCAAATATTGCACTGTGCAGCAGTTTCACAAGTTTTAGTATACAATATATAATATAAAACTACAGTTCCTATTGCTATATACTGATAATTATAATAAATCAACAGACTTGCTTTATATAATTAAATGATCATGGTCTTTAGAAAATTAATATAAAATAATACTATATAAATAAAATGGCTGCATATTTTTGTTATGTTTACTATTACGAATAGTTTCATGTAATATACTTAATATGTGTTGAGTTTAGTTTATACTTGTGCATGAAATAATTTACTATACATTATCTGTAACAGGTATACATATTATAGGCCTCTTCTGTAAAAAATATTCAGTTATTGAGCTCTCTGTGCAGACTTCGAAATTTGAGCTGTTGGCATTATGTATATATATATAGCTCTTTTCAAAATATGTTTTAGTAGAAGCATACATTTCCTTCATGTGTGTGTGTGTGTGTGTGTGTGTGTGTGTGTGTGTGTGTGTGTGTGTGTGTGTGTGTGTGTGTGTGTGTGTGTGTGTGTGTGTGTGTGTGTGTGTGTGTGTGTGTGTGTGTGTGTGTGTGTGTGTGTGTGTGTGTGTGTGTGTGTGTGTGTGTGTGTGTGTGTGTGTGTGTGTGTGTGTGTGTGTGTGTGTGTGTGTGTGTGTGTGTGTGTGTGTGTGTGTTATATTTTGCTTCCACTTATAGATTTATGCCGTCATTGTAACAACTCTGGCAGGTAGATCGTTGCCAACACTATACAATTTACAGCTGGAATAGTAAAAAAATACATAAATCATGTACACTATTAGTACTAATAAAACTGATTAATGTTGTTATAAAAAGTTGTTTTGCAATTTTCACAGTTGCAAGTTATGTTTCTAATATTATTTAAATTGTTGTTTATGTTAAAAAAGAGATAGATTACATATATTTTTGACTACAAACCGAATAGCTTTTACACTCCACTAAAGGGCCTGGAAAAATATAGAGCTAAAATTTGGAGTTAATCTTTTACACATTTGACTACCCTATTATATGGATGAGTATCATGGGTTGTATATAGGCTTTCACATATAGTGCAGAAAATTTCCAAGATATTTTAGCAACATATGCCTTCAAACTATTCCACTGCTGCTAGAGTGCTAGAATGAGCACTAGTTTGTGTGTGGTGTTCAAAAGAATTCCACTTTGCCAAGTATGAATATCTGACAACTCTTTGTCATATATACTAACCATTAATCAGTTTAAGTGCAAATTTAATTTCTAAGCTATTTTTAAAAAGTAAGGAGAGAGAAAAACATCTCAAAGCACTCAAATACACCGATACAAAATTGGAAGACAAGCTATCTCAGGCACATCAAAAACTAAGCAACTGTTTGCAGCATTTGAACAATAGGTTTTCTTTTAAATTTGATATGTTGATGTGGAGGGTAGGAGTGATTTATAGCTATAATACCTATATAGTAACATATTTTTTCAGCATAATTAAAAGTGGAACTATAATTAATTTTTACACAGCAGCCCGTTTAGCATAGGCGTTAGTGTTATATTCAAATTGTATATCAACTATTATTTTGTCAACTCTCTTTAAAAACTCCATCATCATAAGCGTGCTGTATACAGTTACATGTGAAATTTTGTAGCTTTCTCAACTGAGCTATTTTACACCCCCATACTGACTTAAAATAAGGCTGTTAGATTTATGAGATATTTCAACCATTTTAGAATACCCTTTTTATATCACATCATTACAACCTACATAATTACTCGGTGTCATGTTTGTCCATGGAGAAATGCATCTTTTGTTGCTATGGTTACTAATGTGTAAAGTACAAGTCATTTTTCACAGATGTCAAACTTGTCAGGTGAAGCACTGCACAAGATGTGACTGATTTGTATCTCATATGTAAGCGTCGGTGGTGTAAAGGTTAGCATTGTTGCCTTCCAAGCAATAGATCCGGGTTCGATTCCCGGCCGACGCACATATTTTATTATTTCAAACGTTTTTGTTGCAACTTTCAATCAGTCTATCTGACTTGATTCTTCATACTGCTTTTCCAATCTAATTTCATAGTTTATATAAGTCTCTATGTTTACTCTTTCAGGGTGGTAGCATTATAAACAAACGATTTCTAAGTATAAAACTACTGGCAATTCATCATGTTACAACTCTGTACAGAATTTGCTTTTACATCTGCATGTGCAGATGTACAATATGTCCGGCTTGTATAATAGTATTTTAAAATCATAATTAAATCATCAAATAAAGTTATTCTTTCCTTTTTATTTCATTATACAAATCACGCGAAGGTTCTTTGTTGATGAGGGAGGGGGTGCTCCATGAACCCCCCTCACCCACCCAGCTCGTCTGCTGTACCAGCCATAAATAATAATATTATCTAAATACATAGTTATTAGTTATAATGCGAAACTTGAGCATTTACTAAGAATGTATATAAGAGCTGACCTAAAGTTGTTGGCATTCTATTATTTGACAATGTTTGTATCTCAGTGATAAGTGCACCTATAATATTTCTCATAATAAGGATACTTATATGTTTTATGATGAATAAAATGTCTAAAACTCTAAAAACAACTTGCGTCATAAATCAGCATTGCAGTACAATATTACCATTATGTTAGAATAATATTGTTATTGCCATAAATTTATGGAAAATAGTATAAAGCTTATTGTTAATTAGAATTAGAATTAAAAATACCAAAGGATACTATAGTGACAATTATACAAGCAAAGCGACCATCCACCTGCAGTATTGAAAAACCTACTTAAAAATATAAACAGAGACTTAGCTTATTATCCTCCAGTGAAGAAGAGTTTAACACCACCATACAACCATACCAAGAGGCACTCTCAAACAGTAGATATGACTATAAATTAAAATATAACCCAACAAAAAATTAAAAATAGAAATAGAAACACATTGTGGTACAACCACCTTTCAGTTCAGCCGTGAAAACTAATATAGGAAAAAAATTTCTCCAAACCATTGACAGATGCTTCCCATCATCAAAACAGCCGAGTAAAATTTTTAAAAGGAAAACCATGGAAATTACCTACTCATGTACGCCAAATATAAAAAACATTATTGATGGCTCGAACCAACAAAAACCTAAAACTACACACATTCCTACTATCACTACTAAATTAAAGGACACACAATGTAACTGTACACAACCTTTCCACTGTCTATGGAATGGTAAATGCTTATACAAAGACATAATCAACCAAGCAACTATGACAAAACATGACAATAACTCCAGCTGATCATTATACATAGGACTCTGTTCAACCACTTTCAAAACCCAATTTAACAATCATAACTTCTCTTTCCTACATGCAGAAAAAGCAAACAACACACAACTCAGCAGACACATCTAAATTTTAAGATAAAACACAAAATTTAGCTTAAAATGGAGCATTTTTAAAAATATGTAAATCATACCCAAACTTAACTAACAGATCTGTAACTTATGTAGGTATGAGAAATATGTAATCCTAAAACAACCAGAGTTATCTTCCCTCAACGAACCTAAAAAACTTTCTAGCTCATGCAAGCACAAGCGAAACTTTTTGCTTGCTATGCATATATATATATATATATATATATATATATATATATATATATATATATATATATATATAATTTATACATTTGCATGAATTATAACTGTCAACACTTCCATCGGCACATCTTTAGTGGTTTGAGGGTTTTAGAAATATTTTCTTACAATTTACTAAAAGAGCATATCAGTAACAATAAAAAAGCTGTTTACTATAATGAAAGTATTATTTATATAAGGCCAAAAGGGTTCAGTTGGTTCAAACGGGGCCAAAGGGAGAGATGAGATATCCAGGATTTAGGGGAGAGAGCATTATTGGGCCACAGGGTCTGCCTGGGTTACCTGGTACCAGTGTATTATATGAGATATATAATATAGAGTACCTTTTTACACAGCATCTTCCACCTATCCTTGAGTATCAACCCGACCACTGCTGCACAGCCTGTTTGTCACGCTGACTCTGAGAGGCATCCTGATCATGCTGTAACACGCTACAGGGCACTGTTCATGAAGTCCCCCTTTGACGCTGCCATACTGCATTCATTCTCCAAAGTGTTCAGCCTCCTCTAGTGGTTTGACGATGTCGTCTTAGACGCAATGCACACCTATGGCATCTATCTTCAAAATGATGTGCAATACGTCTGGATATCACTTTATATTAAAACTGTGTAAATAAAATTGCATTAGATCTGCAATAGATTAGTCATAATTTAGCAGAATGAATGCCCAAAGATCGTTAATAGTTATTTTCCCTATTTATAAAAAACGCATTTGCTGTCTGCAAACATACTGGTTTTATATCAACAATTTCATTATCATTCTTGCGTTTTTATAAAAAGAATTATTTTTTTATTTGTATGAATTATGCTTACTTGTATATGTTGGGTTAATATTCTGTCAGTTTATCACATTCAGCAGATTTCAATTTATTATAAAATTTTATGTATTTTTGAACACCCGTGCTATTTACGCAGGACTTTTCAAATCCATAGTTTAAGTGTCGCACATTATGCAATATAACACAACATTAAAAGCTATATGATTATATAAAGACTTTAGGTGTTTTGGATATAATGAAAAATACCCAGGCACGTACAAAAATAGGCCTATTAAATACAAGGTCTGCAACAATGACATCAAAGGTTCTAAAATTGATACCTGGAAGTTTACTCAACACGTAACAAATCTATTTCATATTTTTTCTTTGAATCTTGGTTGCATATCATCATAACTGTTCAATCTATCCCTAATCGCGCCTAGCTCAAAATCTAGCTTAGAAGTATCTTGCTGTCTGATATTTGCAGATTATCAGTCTATTTACAAAATTATCCACTTATTTCGCTGATTGTCTCAATGGTATAAAATTGGCATCGTTAATGCTAGTTTGAGTTATGCACAAGTTATAATGTGAAATGAATATGAACAGTTTAGTGGTAACACTATAGGCACTGTTTCACAAATTTATTTATAGAGTTGAAGACTACAATTTGAATGAGATTGGAGCCAAATGATCTAGTATAACTTTCAATATAGAACTTCCGACTTCCGCGTCTTGTTAAGAGTGAGAACTATAAAATGTAGTTTATAAGAAACCATTTGATAAGAGAATTATTTACATATTTATTTTGTAAAAGTTTTTTTTTCAAAATTTAGAGAAATATAATTTGAAGTCAAACCTAAACCCAAAAATAAAGTTTTAAACAAAAAACTTTAATATCATACTATGAAGTAATATAACATCATATTATGAAGTAATATAATATCATATTATGAAGTAATATAATATCATATTATGAAGTAATATAATATCATATTATTATGAAGTAATATAATATTACACATTGAACATTTATATTAAATGTTTCTGCAGCATAAGGTAGACAGTATGCTTAACCTAAAAACTATAATATAGAGTTAATTTTTATAACAATAAAAATTATTTTCTGTATCCAAACTGATGCTTTGCCCAGGGAGCTGGAGTGGGCGCTGATGCCTAAAACAAACAATAACAATATTTCTATGTAACACAACGCATTAAGGTGTAATGACTCCAGTTAACTCTTACACAGACTACAACATATACAATCACATGAGTGATGAGGAGATAACTCCTATGCATAGGATAAGTGTGAATATATAAACAGCTGTTTAACATTATTGAAATGAGTAGAACAAGTCTGCATTATTAATTATAGCAAAATAGTAACATTCGCTTTAGCCACTCTTTATATACACCAATTGTATACTTATTTTAGCCTATATTCAGCTTAAAAACTACTTTGCTTATTTTTCAGTTTGTTTGAGTTTAGGCTTGCGGCTCTATACTATATAGCAGCAGACAAGCTTGGTAGATTTTATTTTAATTCAGATTGCAGGAAACATGGAGAATAATAAATCTTACTATTGCATCAGCAGAGCGTCCAGCAGGCGGTGGATGACCAGCTGTTTTGCTGTTCCCATTGCTGCCAGATTTCTTAGGTTTTTTGCAATCCCCCTTTTTGCCTTTTGTTTTATGTTTGTTTTGTCTGCAACCACTCTTTACATCTGTTCGGCCTGACTCTTTGTTTCCAAACAGATTGTCACTTTTTCGATGTTTTCCCGACCTATCTTCTTTTCCTGGTCTTCCATCTTTTCCAGGTTTCCCGTCTCTACCATGTCTGCCATCTTTTCCATGTCTTCCATCTTTACCATCAATACCATTAGGTCCAGGGTTCCCAGGATTGCCATCTAATCCATCATTGCCTCGATCACCTGGAAGTCCTCTTGCTCCGGTTTGTCCCGGTGCACCAGGTGTGCCATCTATACCGTCTCTTCCATTTGATCCATCTGAACCACGTGCACCAGAAGGTCCTGGTGGCCCAGGAGGCCCTGGAGGTCCAGGTAAACTCATTCCTGGATCTCCTTTCATTCCAGGTTCTCCCTGTGGACCTGGTTCTCCTGGTGTTCCTTGATCTCCCTGACAAATGCAATTATTGTAACATTAACAACTATAATATTAGTCCTTGAATTTAAAAATAATATACAATTATTTATTGCAAATATATTTAAAATAAGCAAATGCATGTTGACACCAGTAAAGTTAAGGACCTAACTAGCTGCAGTCAAGTATTAGATATTTATTGCTACATTTATTATATTTTAGCATTATTTATTTGTTTTTCTTACTTAATCAAATTTCATTCAATTTTTAACCTGTTGAATATTACTTGACTGTTTGGTAAACCAAGTTGGTTAGAGAGAAAATTACTTTAGTAAAGTGCCAAAGTTTATTGACAGTTTTCAAAAGACTAGTATTTTACATATTTCCTGCGATAGTGATGTCGAAAAATGCATTTAATCATTTTTTCCTATCTAAAATGTCCGTAAAAATTTGCAATATCTTGTATTATGGTTTGCTAAATTTAAAAAGCTAAGAAAATTATTAACAAAAAACATTTGGGGTAATATATGGTTTAATGTGTTCATATATATATAACTAACCGCAGGTCCTGGTGGTCCAGGTGGGCCTGGTTCTCCAGGTGCGCCGGGTGCACCAGTTGCGCCATCAGTACAAGAACAATCACGGTAGGTTCTTTTATGTCTCTATTATGTACAATCAAACAAGCAAATTACTTTTCTTTAGATAGCACTTGATTTTTGGAAAAAGCATTCTGATTTGTATTGTAAAATAAATATTGAGTAATTCATAGCAAACACGAAATACGGTATGGCAGGCAGTAATTCAAATTATATACCGTTTTTTTGTTCAACCAGATTACAATATAAAGCTAGTTATTAAAAATTCATGGTAAAAATATATACTATAGTGTTCCAATTTAATCAGTGTTGGACTTACTGTAATTTGATTGGTTAACGAAGCAGCGTTTAATGATGCTCTGACCTCAAACTCGTCTATTCGCTGCTTTACCTAAAAAAAACCAATCGTTGTCTTTCTTACAACAAAACTATGATCTTTCTTATGAGAAGATACTTGAGTGAAAATTTATATTAAATTTACATGAAAAAAATTTGTTAGAAGGTGTGTTAGTGATTACTTTTAGACAAAGTACTTAATGCAGCGCATGAGCCTATATAAAACCATGAAAAATGGTGAAAGTAGCAGTGATTAATAACATGATTTGTGGACTTGATTAAACATGATGATTATGTTTATATACTTGTGGCAAAAATATGTTTTGTTAAAAAATATTGCCTAAATGAAAACCACAAACATTTTACTTCAAATAAAATTAAACAGTTTTCTTCACAAAAAACCATCAAATTATAGTAAAAATCAGCGTTGAGTTCATTTAAAAATAATAAATTTCAAACAAAAAGTAGCTGATTTTTCTATGTGCTATGTAGTATGAAAAAAGCATAATTGTTAATTAATTTTGAAAAATAATTGTTATAATGTCTTAAAATTCTGTTTAACGATTTCGATTTCGTAAATTAATTTTGATATTTTAATTCTTCATGAAGTGTTTTACATATATAGGCTTGAGGTTAAAACATTAAATTAGCAGCTAGGAAATTTAAGTTGTGTGAATATACAACAAGTGTTTGTAAAATTGAATATATTAAAAAATACAATTAGTTAAAAGTATTTTATATTAGAAATTAAAAATATGAATCCAATCCGTTTAAAATAACTTTTCCAGTTACAAAACAAAACAAAATGTAAAGTTTTTTTTAATTTTGTTCTTATTATTTACATAAACATACTGCTTTCAGACCATTATCTTACTTCAGAAAGCAAAAATGATTAAAAACTCAAAAGATTAGGAGTTACAAAATGTATTTATTAAACTTTTATCACTCTTGTAGTAGTTATAATGTACAGAGTATTGATGTAGATTAAAATTACTTACCCCAGCTATATCTTGGTAGAGGTATGTGAAGATTATAGTGTTGGCTATAATGCTACCAGTTAATACTAATGCTAGGAAACCCAACATGTGCAATTGTGACTTTGGTGGACATCTGAAATCTTTCTCCTTAACCTCCATCTGTTATATAAACATCTATGTTAATATCCTCTGCAGACACAGCTGCGCAGACTATGATCTACTTTGGCAGAAATTTATTTTTCGTTCAAAAATTTTCGTAAGATTTTTTTTATATATATATTTAAAATAAATGAACCTTTTTGCAGTTCTGATACAAATATATTAGTAACATAATTATGAAGAATTTAAACATTATTTTTACAAGAGTATTGTTTGTTCGACAAAACCAACTGTGATTATCAAGACAATTAAATTAATGTTGAAAAAATATAGCTTATATGCTAATAACACAAACCATATTACTTTAACTCACCATGGCAAATCACTAAAACTTGTTGGCTAACTGATATATAAAATTTACTTCATATTCTTATATACTATGCATATTTCGACTTAACATGCTTTTTGATTTCCTAAACAAAATTCGGAAGAGAGATTTTGAGATGGTGATTTTTCATTGGTTGCCTGTTGTAAAGTTCTTGTTTTTTTTCTAAGCCTTGTGTTGACAGAAAATTGCATCAGAAGTACCACCTATGATAATCCATGCTAAGCTCAAAGATAAAGGCTGTATACATTCTCTTTGAAAATAGACAGGTATAATGATAATACCTGCAGCTACATGGCGTCACATCAGAGATTAAACAACAGATAATCTAGAATATTCTGCAGACTATGAGCAGAAAATAGCTATAAGTAAGAGGATTGCTCAGGCAAACGCCTTATCCAAAAGCAAATACACCTGGTCACCTCCTCAGTATAAGATAAGTATTGTCTGAGATAATACATTGGCTGTTAGGGACAACACCAGTCATGAGTTGAAACAAACAGTCTATAAATGTGAACGAAGTTACATATAAGCAATATTAAGGATAGTTGGAATGAGTTTAAACTCTGAAGATTGAAATATACGATTTTATTGGTTGGCTTATAGTCTTAGAAATGCTTTAATGATAATATGTACAGCTAGAATTCACAAGAACAAAAAGCAATATACTCATATAAAAATATCAAGCTAACTATAACAGGTTATCATAACACTTGCTTGCACAGTAACAACATAAATTAGATTCATCTCAAAGTAGAGGCATCTAGAAAACAAGGGAATAAATGGGAATACTTTTAGTTTGATGATCTAAGCATATTTCCAAAACAGAATAATAAAAAACAAAGATTAACTGAAAAAAGTAAAAGTGTTTTTGTAACACTTTGCCATAATGTAAATCTATCTTGAAGATAATCTGCCAATATGTGCTGTATATAATATATCTTGAAACTAGACAAAATTAGTGTGTTGTGTTATTTTCCATTCCTTCGTCTATTTCTGGAAGAATTTCTCCCTCTTGGAGCTCTTTTCCCATTTCTACCAGGGCGACCTCTTAAGCCAGCTAAACCAGGCAATCCAGCTGATCCCATTTGTCCTTGTTGCCCTGGAATTCCTGCAGCACCTTGCGCACCTTGAGCACCAGGTAACCCAGGCAGACCCTGTGGCCCTATAATGCTCTCTCCCTTAAATCCTTGGTCCCCTTTGTCTCCTTTTGGTCCCATTGGACCAACTGCACCATGTTGGCCCTATGAATATATTACCAGGTAAATTTTGAGGAATGCATTTGCTTTGAAAATTCTTGTGACACACTATTATAAAGTTCACCACTACCAAACATTGGAAACAGTTTACTAATAGAATTCACATAGGTGTAAGTATTGGAAACACTGAATACTGCAGTAAGCACATAAAGCCCTATAGACATATATAATTGATTTACTTACAGGAGTTCCGGCTGGTCCAGCTGGACCTGCCGGTCCTTGAGCACCAGGATGTCCAATTGAACCTTGTGGTCCAGGTGGGCCATGTGGTCCGCGTGGGCCAGGAGGTCCACGAGGCCCGGCTGGGCATGTACACGGTGGAGGGCCTTTTCTCTTGACTCTGCTCTACAAGTTGTGAAAAAACTTATAGAAATTTGTTTTTTTATCTTAAATACATGCTTTATACTTTACAGTTTAAAACAAAACCATAGCGATAAAGCTCAACCAATTTTTGTATTTCTGTAATGTTAAACACAAGAGAGGGGAGAGGTGAGAGCTACATAATAGTTGACCAATAAACTTTACATTTGCTAAAAACAAATCTTTGTTATTTTTAAACGCTAGCTGCTTGAAACGTACTGCAAGCTGTTATCAAATTTTTCAAAAACATTCTCAAACTTATAATGGCAGTGCTTACAGTGTACTAATGCAAATTAAATTAAAGGCAAAGAATATATTTAGGCTTTTTATTAAGTTTTCATCTTAAAACTTTGGATAGTTTTCAGAAATTAAATTTTAAGCAATAAACTAGATTCAGAACTTGCTTGTTGTAGCTTCATTTACCGTAAGGGTTTGTTGTTTAACACATTTTAAATACAACGACCTGCTTCCTTGTCAGCCTAATACGAGTGGAAAAAAATTCAGAATACATGAATGATTAACTTGTAAATTGAACAATAAAAATTAGTATACCGCCATGTAGTTATTTTTGTGGCTTAAGTAATTATATCTCTCCAATTCTCTTTTAAAATTAGCATCGATTTGCTTAGAATGCAAGCCTAAACTAAAGTTATACTAAACTTTACAATGAAAATTTATGATCAACTTAGTTTTTAATTAGGCTTATAAGTAAAAAAGCAATTGTGTGTTTTTTTACTCAGAAATAATTAAAAATATACATTGAAAGAGACCGCCATATTACTTTGAAATCAATAATGTATACAATTATATACATAAAAGCATAAGAAGTACACTCAAGTAAAAGCTCAACAATTGAGCTATTTAAAATATTTCAGGTCACACTTACAAAGTGTTCATTCTCTACTGTCTGTCTGTTCTGTGACACAAACCCCTGTAGCTGCTGCTCATTCTAAAACATACCAGGAATAGCAAATAATAGGACGGTTGATAAAAGCTTAGCTATTATATTTATATAGTCACTTACATGCACTTGATACATACAACTGCACACAATTGAAACATGTGTTTACTTATATACAGTAAAAGAGACATACACGTACTTACACTTGATTACTCACACTGTAAGAAAAAGTTTTAAACGTATTTATATATAGCTTTAAAAATTCAATTCATGTAATTGCAGCCCTTCCTTTTATAAATAGCTAAGAACTTGTAGGACATATTTTTTTCAATAAAATATTATAGATAAAATTATTGATGTTTTGGGAAGTTCTATAGGATTGTTTATTTTACACTCAAAGAATTATCATCATATATAGAGTTATACTCAAAACTTACTTTGTTAGATTTATCAAGCAGGAAGTTCAGGATAACAGCATTGGCTATCAAACTTCCACATAACATAAAGATGGTGAAGCCATGCAACCATGAATGACATTGAACCACTTGTGCTACTCTGTCTCCCTTTTCACTCATTCTTTTACTATAAGAAAGTTATAAGAAGGTGTAAAAAAAAACATTGACAAGGTAAACCAATGTTAAAACCAAGCAAAGATTTATCTATGACCAATATATTTACATCACTTTGCTATAATTATTATTACACGTTGAACTAAAACTTTGATATTGCCAGTTAGCAGCAAAAACTTTCAGTTAGCTTTTTTTAGTTCATCAGACTCGCAAACTAATCTTCATGATAAAGTCTTGACACACATTTTAAAAATGATCTTTTTTAATATATATAATCATAAAATCTATTCAAGTTGTTCAAGTTATCAAAATATTATTATTAAATGTATTTCTTCTAATAAAAGTTAAAAGTTGAAATAAAATAAAACTTACTTTTGTTTATGATAGTGTGTTCCTACGGCTTTAGGTTTTTCTCAAATACCACCTCTAACTCGTAACCTCAGCTGACTATCTCTAGCATGAGCTCTTACTTATATATGAAATTGCGGCCACAGATCTAAAATTAATGTTTTGGATTAAATTTAGTTTTATTGTTATATTTTGTCATCTTCATTATGCTTGTTGGTCAGTTTCAAATATTCTCTGGTTAAAACTGTTGCAGTATCACTTGTCAGCTTATCCTGTAAGTCATGTCTATAAATCAAGGATTCCGTGGTTAATATGCTCTCAGCCTACTCAATGAATCATTGGCCCGGAATACAAATACATGTTTGCTTAAAACCGTGTATTTTTGACTTGAAGACACAATATCCACCCTAGTTATTTTAATAATAATGTTGATTTTTCAAGCGCCAACAATTTTACTAGTCTTATCGCTTTCTTTTTACAATATTATAGCCTAGTAACTCAAAAACACTGTTTTTTCAACCAAAGTAATTACGCAATAAACCAAGATAAAAAATGTGAGCATTTCTTAAAGCATTAAGCCAATTTATCATAAAATTGATCTTACTCAAACCCTACTTAAACTCCCACACAGCTCTCCACCCATTCTGGAAATGTTTACTGTTTGTTAGTTACTATGGCAACAATTACATCATTGTTTTTACACTGAATAACTTCTTAAAATAGTATGTTATGCTGCAGTTATCGAGGATTATTATAGTTGCTGCAAAGTGAGCATATTGCGAATATAGGAAAAGATTTTCATCTACTATATATATGTTTATTTACCAATGTTTTTATAAAAAAAACCTTAAACAAGATAATTGTATTGTTAATATAATTATAACATAAAACTCGTAGATCAACATAATTATGAAATTAGGTAATTTAATGTTTAAATTCCGCTTAAAACATGCAGGAAAACCGCTAGTCATAATCTTTTGTTCAAATTTTGAAAAATTGGTATTTAATTTAAACAAATAATGTTATAGTTTTGTATCACAATAAAGTTCTTTGAAAAGCATTAGGATGAAAACTAAGAGATATATTTTAATCATAGCCCCATTCAACTAGTTTTGCTTAAAATTTCTTATGTTTGCATGCAATCAATGTTTTTCATTCCTTAGATTTGAGTCATTCTAAGACTTGGTTCTGTGGCAGCAGAATGTAGTACTTGTAGTACTTGTAAAATATTAAGGATATCTGTTAGCTTAAAAAGAAACAAAGCGTTTTTTCACTGAAATTAAAGACCAATTCTATTTAAATTTACCGTTGGAAAATTTTATTTTCATTTTAAAAAGAAGGATCAGATTAATCTATTTGACTAAGTAAGCTAAACTGTAGAAGCAATAAATTTTTAACTTGCCAACTACGAAATTATGCTATCAAAAAGCTTTGTGCCTAACATTTAGTGATATTTGATATCAATTTCATTCACAGGCTTTATTTTACCGCTTTATGCAATCTATCTATAGTGTGAATGACTATATTTTTTTGAAAAAATTGGGACCTGATGATTCGCATGATAAAAACATCCGAGTCTCTACAATAAGCTAAAACAAATTTTGGATTATAATGTGAAGTTTAATTAAACTGAAAAAACATATACATTGCTAAAAATTCTTGGTTAAAATATGCTAACAGCTCTTCAGATAAAAAAATATTGTAATGCCCATGACATTACATCATGCAGTCATGTACCTAAGCTGTTTGTAAATACTATAATTGTGTTGTTTTCTTTTTTGTCATAAATAGCCTTTATCTTGTGTGGTTTTGCAAGCAATCAGTAGGTCAAAGTGTAATAGCATTTGAGTATTTATAAAGCTCTCGTATATATTTGTTAGTCTTGAAGATGTGTTTGCAGCGATCATAAAGATATGCCATTGAACTTTACACATAATACTATGACAAATATATTTGTAGTTTCATAGGTTTTTATGATTGTAAGTATACTAAACCAATCAACAATATTTTGATTACGATATTTAATACAAGACTGAGGCAGTAGAGATAATTAGTATAAGACTGAGGCAATAGAGGTATTGCGGTGGAAAGGTAAACTGGCAGTAGTATATATCAGCTAGAAAGCAGGATAAATGTTTTTAAGACAATTAATGCTTGTCCATACATACAAACTCTAGTATAAAATCTTTTGTCAATTGTTATTGGGTTTGTAGACCAATTCAACATTTTTCAGCTTGGTACAAATGTCCTCAAAAATATTATCGTGGTGTGTTTTTTAACGTTATAAGGATTATTTCAACACCATGCATTACAGCCAGTTTTATGGGCCTCACAATTAGCATAATCTAAAAGGAATGGTATTATGCAAAGTATTATTTGATGCATAGAAATCTTAATAAAGAGTGACATATTGGATTGATAAATTAAAGCGATAATGATGTAAAATGAGTATTAAGTTGAACATTTTACCGCCTACAAAATATGTTTGCTAGTCTTTTACCGGTTGCTAAATGTCATAATAGAAACAGGTTTAATCCTGCAGTAAATAAGCCTGAAGCTGCTTATAATACCTGCAACTGGTATATATCACATGCATCCGGTTATATAAAGATCGAAAATAATCTTTTCCAGTACACGAAACCTCAATAATTAACAGTATTTAATTTTTATTCATATATGATTAAATGTCCTACTTTTTGGGTGAGTGCAATATGTGATCTATTTTCAAGTTGTTGTAAATAAGGGTTTGCTAAGAACAAGCTGTGAGAGTTGCTGAGTGTGTCTTTAAATTATGTATAATGATATTGTTATAGAGGTGTTTTATTACCATTAACAATATTTTCAAATACACATCATGCAACTGATATCTTCAAACACTAAGAATACCCTTTAGTAAGTCAGATCTTCCCTAAGTAATTCAACATGTATTTTGTTTATTTATAGTAAATTTTTCTAATATGTTTTTAGGAACACATTAATAGTAAGTAATTGTATCTATAATAATTTATAATTACTAGGATTATCCTGTAACCTATGTCTATCAATCTTAAGGATGTCTTATAGTTAATGTCCTCAGCTTACTTGATGAGTCATTGTTAAATACAAATATACTTTTGTTTAAAGCATCAAATTCTGATTTAAAGACACATCCTTCAGAATTATTATAATAATAATAACAAATTTGACTGATATTCCAACCTTTTTAACGTCTTATTGCATTTTCACAAGATGTATAATAACTCACAAACAATAGTTTCACAACCAGAATAATTACCTACCTAATAAACCAAAAAAAGTAATGTGAGCATTTCTTCAAGTATATAAGACCATTTTCCCATAAAATTAATCTTACTCAAAATCCACTTAAACACCCACAGAGCTCTTCACCCACTTATGAAATGTTTACTGTTAGTCAGTTACTATAGTAACAATTGCATCATTGTTTTCTGCTGAATGATGTTTCGAAATAGTATGTTCAGTTACAGCAGTTTTTTATGTAGTTGTTGTAATTTCTGATTTGCTGATAAGCAAGTATTTTCTTTTACTATATATTCGTTTGCCCAAATTTCTACAAGAACATCTAAAGCAATATAGTTGTATTTAATATAAGTATAATATAAGACTCAAAGATCAAAATGACTTCACAAACTGAGAAACACTATTTATAGCTACATGTCTACAGACATTGTTTTTAATCTATGTTCTGCTCAAATAAGCACATTAAAAAAGTTATTTTTTGCTTTCCTTTTAAAATTTTTAAAAATATTTTATGCATTAAGAATTTAACATTTTTTTATATAATTTTAAACTTATTTGAGCAAAGTAAAGTTAAAAGCTGAAGAATCCATTTAAATTGGCTTATTAGTTCTGCTTAAAAATGTTGATATTTAAATAAATTTGGCTGTTTTTTTATGTAATAATTTTAATTATCATATAACTAGCCTTTACTGCAAAATACAGAAATATTTATATAGTAGCGTTTCTGAACTGCTAAAAGTTGCTGTTTCACTAAAATTAAAAACCCGTTTTATTTTTAAATTGAAAGCAGGAAACTTTTATATTTTATTTTGAAAAAAGGCTCAGATCAAAATATTTAATTGAGCAAGCTAAATTTTAGAAGTTTTAAATTTGAAATTTGTTAATATCAAGCATGAGGACACGTACGATAATAATTTTTATAGACTTTTTTTCACCGCTGTATTCAATCTATCAATGCAACTGACTATGATAGTTTTCCTCAGTTAAAGCAGTTATAATGAGTTTTGCCTAATTCATTGTCATTTACCATTTTATAGCTCATATAAACTATTAAAATATTTATTGCACAGTTTTAAAAACAGTAGTTGTCGTCATAATAGTAAAATTTAAATTGCTTGTATAAATTAGAGTTCATGCTAGTTTTGTTAAATTTGACCAAATTACTTGCATATATCATACAAACAGGCAGTTTTTAACAATATGGGCTGAAAGAAGTTATAAAAATGCAAATTATGTGCAAACAGTACAAATAGATCCACCATCTATAAATCACCAAAACATCTTGATCAGATGATATTCTAATAACTAATTTCAATCTTCTCAGATGAAAAACTTATTTCTTGTCTCATAGTTTATTTAATGTTTGAAAGCATAATATGCTAATAAAAATATTTTGAATAAAACACATAATATAAAATTATAACGGCATCACAGGTAACGGGATGAAAAACTAACATAGCAGTATATATCAGCTATAAAATGCTTTCTCAACTCTTATTGGATCTGTAGACAAATTCAGAACCTTTCAGCAGCTAGTACAAATGTTCTCAAAAACATGATCATGATGTGCATTTCAAAATTGTAAGAATTATTTCAACACAATGTATTGCAGTCAGTTTTATGGGCCTTAAAATTAGTATAATATAGGAGGAATGATATTTCACCCGGTGTTATTTGCATTATAGATATCCTAATAAAGAAAGATCGGTTGAATTAATAGAAGGATAATGATGTAAAATAAGTATTAAGCTGTAAATAAACAATTTACCGCCTACAGGAATATTTTGCTTGCCTTTTGCTGGTTGCTAAATGTCATAATAGAAATAAGTTTAATCAGTAAATAAGCCTAAAGCTGCTCACGCAGATTACACGTAACTGCATGGTAAGTTGAGTTATAGAGATTGAAAATAACCTGTTGAGTGCATGAGAACTTAATAATTATCAGTATTTAATTTTTATTCATATGATTAAATGTCCTACTTTTTTAGTGAGTACAGATGCGAATCATGTTCAGAATCGCGTAAACAGGGGTTTGCTAACTGATAGCTAAGAACAAGCTGACAGAATCCATGGCTGTTTGTGGATTTGAATCACGTCATGTTATGTAGAGGTGCTTCATTACATCATATTTACAATTCAAATACGCATCATCAATTGATATCGTCAAACAATAAGTTATAACCCTTTAGTAAGTCACATCATTGTTAGGTAATTCTATATTTTTGTATTTATATCAAGTTTTTTAATATGCTTTTTTAAGAACACATTGATAGTGAATATTTGTATGTAATAAATTATACTATTTTATTGCTTTTTTATATGACTTTAATGCTGGGTTCCACCTGATTTTATTAATGTCATATGTAAATTGAATAACATTTTATTAAATACCATTTGTAGCCTTCCATAATAGTATTATAATATATATAGGTACAAACACATAAGATTAGTACATAACATGAGAATGACAATTCCTGTCTGAGAGCAGTGTGTGAGCATTTTTAACTTGTTTAATTTTACACCAAATAAAACAAGTACTCACTTAAAACCCAAATCAAATGTGTTATAATTGTATTTAAAAAAACACCAATAAAATGCGCTTTCAGCATTAAAGTGAGAAAAAAACGATGAGTTCTGTGTTTTAATGTTTTTTCTCTTAACTTTCTTTAGAGTTTTAGCGCTTTTTCTATCTCTACCATGTTTCCCATTTCTTCCAGCCCTACCTGGTGAACCCCTGAAACCTATCTGACCTAATGATCCAGGTACACCTATATCACCCGTGTTTCCTTTGGAACAAAGCAAGCCTGGCAGACCAGGAGGTCCTGGAGGTCCTGGAGGCCCTGGTGGTCATGGAGGCCTGAGATAATTTGAGATTTTATATATTTTTTTGAGATAAATGAAATATTTCAACAGTCCTATACAACTAATTTAGTCGCATATGAAAGATTTGAACATTATTTTTTGCAAAAGTATTGTTTGTTGGACAATACATACTGTGATGACCAAAACAATTAAGCTAATTTTGAAAAATTGTAACTTATGGTAATAGCACAAATCCTATATCATTTTTACTCAGCATGGTAAATCACTAAAACTTGTTAGCTAACTAATAGAGAAATTTCACTTTATATATTCTTATATATACTTTGCATACTTCCACTTAACATGCTTTTTGATTTCCTAAACAAATGCCGTAAGAGAGATTTCTATATGTTAATTTTTTATTGGTTGCCATTTGTAAAGTATATGTGTTTTTTTTAAGCTTTGTGTTAACAGAAAATTACCATCTATGATAATCCGCACTAAGCTCAAAGATAAAGACTGTACATTCTCTTTGAAAATAGACAGGTATAATGATAATACCTGCAGCTACATGACGTCACATCAGAGATTAAACAACAGATAATCTAGAATATTCTGCCGACTACAAGCAAAAAATAGCTAAATGCAACTTGGCCTGGTCACTTCCATAAAACTGCGTCTTATCACCTCCTCAGTATAAGATAGGTATTGTCTGAGATAATATATTAGCTGTTAGGGTCATCATCAGTCATGAGTTGAAAAAAGTAGACTATATATGCGATATTTTAGAATATTTAGAATGAGTTTAAATTTTGAAGATTAAAATATACAATTTTATTATTTAGCTTATAGTCCTAGAAGTGCTTTAATGATAATATATATGTACAGCTAGAATTCACAAGAACAAAAAGCAATATACTCATATAAAAATATCAAGCTAACTATAGCAGGTTATCATAACACTTGCTTGCACAGTAACAACATAAATTAGATTCATCTCAAAGTAGAGGCATCTAGAAAACAAGGGAAATAAATGGGAATACTTTTAGTTTGATGATCTAAGCATATTTCCAAAACAGAATAATAAAAAACAAAGATTAACTGAAAAAAGTAAAAGTGTTTTTGTAACACTTTGCCATAATGTGAATCTATCTTGAAGATAATCTGCCAATATGTGCTGTATATAATATATCTTGAAACTAGACAAAATTAGTGTGTTGTGTTATTTTCCATTCCTTCGTCTATTTCTGGAAGAATTTCTCCCTCTTGGAGCTCTTTTCCCATTTCTACCAGGGCGACCTCTTAAGCCAGCTAAACCAGGCAATCCAGCTGATCCCATTTGTCCTTGTTGCCCTGGAATTCCTGCAGCACCTTGCGCACCTTGAGCACCAGGTAACCCAGGCAGACCCTGTGGCCCTATAATGCTCTCTCCCTTAAATCCTTGGTCCCCTTTGTCTCCTTTCGGTCCCATTGGACCAACTGCACCATGTTGGCCCTATGAATATATTACCAGGTAAATTTTGAGGAATGCATTTGTTTTGAAAATTCTTGTGACACACTATTATAAAGTTCACCACTACCAAACATTGGAAACAGTTTACTAATAGAATTCACAAAGGTGTAAGTATTGGAAACACTGAATACTGCAGTAAGCACATAAAGCCCTATAGATATATATAATTGATTTACTTACAGGAGTTCCGGCTGGTCCAGCTGGACCTGCCGGTCCTTGAGCACCAGGATGTCCAATTGAACCTTGTGGTCCAGGTGGGCCATGTGGTCCGCGTGGGCCAGGAGGTCCACGAGGCCCGGCTGGGCATGTACACGGTGGAGGGCCTTTTCTCTTGACTCTGCTCTACAAGTTGTGAAAAAACTTATAGAAATTCGTTTTTTTATCTTAAATACATGCTTTATACTTTACAGTTTAAAACAAAACCATAGCGATAAAGCTCAACCAATTTTTGTGTTTCTGTAATGATAAACACAAGAGAGGGGAGAGGTGAGAGCTACATAATAGTTGACCAATAAACTTTACATTTGCTAAAAACAAATCTTTGTTTTTTTTAAACGCTAGCTGCTTGAAACGTACTGCAAGCTGTTATCAAATTTTTCAAAAACATTCTCAAACTTATAATGGCAGTGCTTACAGTGTACTAATGCAAATGAAATTAAAGGCAAAGAATATATTTAGGCTTTTTATTAAGTTTTCATCTTAAAACTTTGGATAGTTTTCAGAAATTAAATTTTAAGCAATAAACTAGATTCAGAACTTGCTTGTTGTAGCTTCATTTACCGTAAGGGTTTGTTTTTTTACCCACTTTAAATACAACGACCTGCTTCCTTGTCAGCCTAATACGAGTGGAAAAAAATTCAGAATACATGAATGATTAACTTGTAAATTGAACAATAAAAATTAGTATACCGCCATGTAGTTATTTTTGTGGCTTAAGTAATTATATCTCTCCAATTCTCTTTTAAAATTAGCATCGATTTGCTTAGAATGCAAGCCTAAACTAAAGTTATACTAAACTTTACAATGAAAATTTATGATCAACTTAGTTTTTAATTAGGCTTATAAGTAAAAAAGCAATTGTGTGTTTTTTTACTCAGAAATAATTAAAAATATACATTGAAAGAGACCGCCATATTACTTTGAAATCAATAATGTATACAATTATATACATAAAAGCATAAGAAGTACACTCAAGTAAAAGCTCAACAATTGAGCTATTTAAAATATTTCAGGTCACACTTACAAAGTGTTCATTCTCTACTGTCTGTCTGTTCTGTGACACAAACCCCTGTAGCTGCTGCTCATTCTAAAACATACCAGGAATAGCAAATAATAGGACGGTTGATAAAAGCTTAGCTATTATATTTATATAGTCACTTACATGCACTTGATACATACAACTGCACACAATTGAAACATGTGTTTACTTATATATACAGTAAAAGAGACATACACGTACTTACACTTGATTACTCACACTGTAAGAAAAAGTTTTAAACGTATTTATATATAGCTTTAAAAATTCAATTCATGTAATTGCAGCCCTTCCTTTTATAAATAGCTAAGAACTTGTAGGACATATTTTTTTCAATAAAATATTATAGATAAAATTATTGATGTTTTGGGAAGTTCTATAGGATTGTTTATTTTACACTCAAAGAATTATCATCATATATAGAGTTATACTCAAAACTTACTTTGTTAGATTTATCAAGCAGGAAGTTCAGGATAACAGCATTGGCTATCAAACTTCCACATAACATAAAGATGGTGAAGCCATGCAACCATGAATGACATTGAACCACTTGTGCTACTCTGTCTCCCTTTTCACTCATTCTTTTACTATAAGAAAGTTATAAGAAGGTGTAAAAAAAACATTGACAAGGTAAACCAATGTTAAAACCAAGCAACGATTTATCTATGACCAATATATTTACATCACTTTGCTATGATTATTATTACACGTTGAACTAAAACTTTGATATTGCCAGTTAGCAGCAAAAACTTTCAGTTAGCTTTTTTTAGTTCATCAGACTCGCAAACTAATCTTCATGATAAAGTCTTGACACACATTTTAAAAATGATCTTTTTTAATATATATAATCATAAAATCTATTCAAGTTGTTCAAGTTATCAAAATATTATTATTAAATGTATTTCTTCTAATAAAAGTTAAAAGTTGAAATAAAATAAAACTTACTTTTGTTTATGATAGTGTGTTCCTACGGCTTTAGGTTTTTCTCAAATACCACCTCTAACTCGTAACCTCAGCTGACTATCTCTAGCATGAGCTCTTACTTATATATGAAATTGCGGCCACAGATCTAAAATTAATGTTTTGGATTAAATTTAGTTTTATTGTTATATTTTGTCATCTTCATTATGCTTGTTGGTCAGTTTCAAATATTCTCTGGTTAAAACTGTTGCAGTATCACTTGTCAGCTTATCCTGTAAGTCATGTCTATAAATCAAGGATTCCGTGGTTAATATGCTCTCAGCCTACTCAATGAATCATTGGCCCGGAATACAAATACATGTTTGCTTAAAACCGTGTATTTTTGACTTGAAGACACAATATCCACCCTAGTTATTTTAATAATAATGTTGATTTTTCAAGCGCCAACAATTTTACTAGTCTTATCGCTTTCTTTTTACAATATTATAGCCTAGTAACTCAAAAACACTGTTTTTTCAACCAAAGTAATTACGCAATAAACCAAGATAAAAAATGTGAGCATTTCTTAAAGCATTAAGCCAATTTATCATAAAATTGATCTTACTCAAACCCTACTTAAACTCCCACACAGCTCTCCACCCATTCTGGAAATGTTTACTGTTTGTTAGTTACTATGGCAACAATTACATCATTGTTTTTACACTGAATAACTTCTTAAAATAGTATGTTATGCTGCAGTTATCGAGGATTATTATAGTTGCTGCAAAGTAAGCATATTGCGAATATAGGAAAAGATTTTCATCTACTGTATATATGTTTATTTACCAATGTTTTTATAAAAAAACCTTAAACAAGATAATTGTATTGTTAATATAATTATAACATAAAACTCGTAGATCAACATAATTATGAAATTAGGTAATTTAATGTTTAAATTCTGCTTAAAACATGCAGGAAAACCGCTAGTCATAATCTTTTGTTCAAATTTTGAAAAATTGGTATTTAATTTCAACAAATAATGTTATAGTTTTGTATCACAATAAAGTTCTTTGAAAAGCATTAGGATGAAAACTAAGAGATATATTTTAATCATAGCCCCATTCAACTAGTTTTGCTTAAAATTTCTTATGTTTGCATGCAATCAATGTTTTTCATTCCTTAGATTTGAGTCATTCTAAGACTTGGTTCTGTGGCAGCAGAATGTAGTACTTGTAGTACTTGTAAAATATTAAGGATATCTGTTAGCTTAAAAGGAAACAAAGCGTTTTTCACTGAAATTAAAGACCAATTCTATTTAAATTTACCGTTGGAAAATTTTATTTTCATTTTAAAAAGAAGGATCAGATTAATCTATTTGACTAAGTAAGCTAAACTGTAGAAGCAATAAATTTTTAACTTGCCAACTACGAAATTATGCTATCAAAAAGCTTTGTGCCTAACATTTAGTGATATTTGATATCAATTTCATTCACAGGCTTTATTTTACCGCTTTATGCAATCTATCTATAGTGTGAATGACTATATTTTTTTGAAAAAATTGGGACCTGATGATTCGCATGATAAAAACATCCGAGTCTCTACAATAAGCTAAAACAAATTTTGGATTATAATGTGAAGTTTAATTAAACTGAAAAAACATATACATTGCTAAAAATTCTTGGTTAAAATATGCTAACAGCTCTTCAGATAAAGAAATATTGTAATGCCCATGACATTACATCATGCAGTCATGTACCTAAGCTGTTTGTAAATACTATAATTGTGTTGTTTTCTTTTTTGTCATAAATAGCCTTTATCTTGTGTGGTTTTGCAAGCAATCAGTAGGTCAATGTGTAATAGCATTTGAGTATTTATAAAGCTCTCGTATATATTTGTTAGTCTTGAAGATGTGTTTGCAGCGATCATAAAGATATGCCATTGAACTTTACACATAATACTATGACAAATATATTTGTAGTTTCATAGGTTTTTATGATTGTAAGTATACTAAACCAATCAACAATATTTTGATTACGATATTTAATACAAGACTGAGGCAGTAGAGATAATTAGTATAAGACTGAGGCAATAGAGGTATTGCGGTGGAAAGGTAAACTGGCAGTAGTATATATCAGCTAGAAAGCAGGATAAATGTTTTTAAGACAATTAATGCTTGTCCATACATACAAACTCTAGTATAAAATCTTTTGTCAATTGTTATTGGGTTTGTAGACCAATTCAACATTTTTCAGCTTGGTACAAATGTCCTCAAAAATATTATCGTGGTGTGTTTTTTAACGTTATAAGGATTATTTCAACACCATGCGTTACAGCCAGTTTTATGGGCCTCACAATTAGCATAATCTAAAAGGAATGGTATTATGCAAAGTATTATTTGATGCATAGAAATCTTAATAAAGAGTGACATATTGGATTGATAAATTAAGGCGATAATGATGTAAAATGAGTATTAAGTTGAACATTTTACCGCCTACAAAATATGTTTGCTAGTCTTCTACCGGTTGCTAAATGTCATAATAGAAACAGGTTTAATCCTGCAGTAAATAAGCCTGAAGCTGCTTATAATACCTGCAACTGGTATATATTACATGCATCCGGTTATATAAAGATCGAAAATAATCTTTTCCAGTACACGAAACCTCAATAATTAACAGTATTTAATTTTTATTCATATATGATTAAATGTCCTACTTTTTGGGTGAGTGCAATATGTGATCTATTTTCAAGTTGTTGTAAATAAGGGTTTGCTAAGAACAAGCTGTGAGAGTTGCTGAGTGTGTCTTTAAATTATGTATAATGATATTGTTATAGAGGTGTTTTATTACCATTAACAATATTTTCAAATACACATCATGCAACTGATATCTTCAAACACTAAGAATACCCTTTAGTAAGTCAGATCTTCCCTAAGTAATTCAACATGTATTTTGTTTATTTATAGTAAATTTTTCTAATATGTTTTTAGGAACACATTAATAGTAAGTAATTGTATCTATAATAATTTATAATTACTAGGATTATCCTGTAACCTATGTCTATCAATCTTAAGGATGTCTTATAGTTAATGTCCTCAGCTTACTTGATGAATCATTGTTAAATACAAATATACTTTTGTTTAAAGCATCAAATTCTGATTTAAAGACATATCCTTCAGAATTATTATAATAATAATAACAAATTTGACTGATATTCCAACCTTTTTAACGTCTTATTGCATTTTCACAAGATGTATAATAACTCACAGACAATAGTTTCACAACCAGAATAATTACCTACCTAATAAACCAAAAAAAGTAATGTGAGCATTTCTTCAAGTATATAAGACCATTTTCCCATAAAATTAATCTTACTCAAAATCCACTTAAACACCCACAGAGCTCTTCACCCACTTATGAAATGTTTACTGTTAGTCAGTTACTATAGTAACAATTGCATCATTGTTTTCTGCTGAATGATGTTTCGAAATAGTATGTTCAGTTACAGCAGTCTTTTATGTAGTTGTTGTAATTTCTGATTTGCTGATAAGCAAGTATTTTCTTTTACTATATATTCGTTTGCCCAAATTTCTACAAGAACATCTAAAGCAATATAGTTGTATTTAATATAAGTATAATATAAGACTCAAAGATCAAAATGACTTCACAAACTGAGAAACACTATTTATAGCTACATGTCTACAGACATTGTTTTTAATCTATGTTCTGCTCAAATAAGCACATTAAAGAAGTTATTTTTTTGCTTTCCTTTTAAAATTTTTAAAAATATTTTATGCATTAAGAATTTAACATTTGTTTATATAGCCTAATTTTAAACTTATTTGAGCAAAGTAAAGTTAAAAGCTAAAGAATCCATTTAAATTGGCTTATTAGTTCTGCTTAAAAATGTTGATGTTTAAATAAATTTGGCTGTTTTTTTATGTAATATTTTTAATTATCATATAACTAGCCTTTACTGCAAAATACAGAAATATTTATATAGTAGCGTTTCTGAACTGCTAAAAGTTGCTGTTTCACTAAAATTAAAAACCCGTTTTATTTTTAAATTGAAAGCAGGAAACTTTTATATTTTATTTTGAAAAAAGGCTCAGATTAAAATATTTAATTGAGCAAGCTAAATTTTAGAAGTTTTAAATTTGAAATTTGTTAATATCAAGCATGAGGACACGTACGATAATAATTTTTATAGACTTTTTTTCACCGCTGTATTCAATCTATCAATGCAACTGACTATGATAGTTTTCCTCAGTTAAAGCAGTTATAATGAGTTTTGCCTAATTCATTGTCATTTACCATTTTATATAGCTCATATAAACTATTAAAATATTTATTGCACAGTTTTAAAAACAGTAGTTGTCGTCATAATAGTAAAATTTAAATTGCTTGTATAAATTAGAGTTCATGCTAGTTTTGTTAAATTTGACCAAATTACTTGCATATATCATATAAACAGGCAGTTTTTAACAATATGGGCTGAAAGAAGTTATAAAAATGCAAATTATGTGCAAACAGTACAAATAGATCCACTATATAAATCACAAAAACAATCATCTTGATCAGAAGATCCGAATAACTAATTTCAATCTTCTCAGATGAAAAACGTATTTTTTTGTCTCATATAGTTTATTTAATGTTTGAAAGCATAATATGCTAATAAAAAATATTATTTTGAATAAAACACATAATATAAAATTAGGGCATCACAGGTAACGGGATGAAAAACTAACATAGCAGTATATATCAGCTATAAAATGCTTTCTCAATTCTTATTGGGTCTGTAGACCAATTCCGAACCTTTCAGCAATTAGTACCAATGTCCTCAAAAACATGATCATGATGTGCATTTCAAAATTGTAAGAATTATTTCAACACAATGTATTGCAGTCAGTTTTATGGGCCTTAAAATTAGTATAATCTAGGAGGAATGATATTTCACCTGGTGTTATTGCATAAATATCTTAATAAAAAAGGATCTGTTGAGTTAATAGGAGGATAATGATGTAAAATAAGTATTAAGCTGTAAAATAATTTTACCGCCTACAGGAATATTTTGCTTGCCTTTTGCTGGTTGCTAAATGTCATAATAAAAACAGGTTTAATCAGTAAATAAGCCTAAAGCTGCTCACGCAGATTACACGTAACTAGATGGTAAGTCATGTGCATTGAGTTATAGAGATGGAAAATAACTTTTTGTGTGCATGAGAACTTAATAATTATCAGTATTTAATTTTTATTCATACAATTAAATGTTCTACTTTTTAGTAAGTGCATACGTGAATGATCAGAATCACGTAAACAGGGGTTTGCTAGCTGATAGCTAAGAACAAGCTGAGAGGATCCATGGCTGTTTGTGGTTTTGAATTATGTCATGTGATATAGAGGTACTTCATCACGCCGTATTTACAATTCAAATACACACCTTTAACTGATATCTTCAAACAATAAGTTATAACCCTTTAGTAAGTTCTATCCTTGTTAAGTAATTCTATATTTTTGTATTTATATTAAATTTTCTAATTTGTTTTTTAAGAACACATCTATAGTAAATAATTGTATGTAATAATTTACAATATTTTATTGTTTTTATATGATTTGATTACTAGGTTCCACCTGGTGTTATTAATTTCACATCTAGTTTGAATAACATTTTATTAAATACTATTTATAGTCTTTTAATAATAGGTGTACATTTTATATAGGTACAAACACATAAAATTACTATTACTACATAACATGATAATGACAATTCATGTCTGAGAGCAGTGTGTTAGCGTTTCTAACTTGTTTAATTTTACCCCAAATTGAAACAGTATACTTACTTAAAACCCAAAGCGAATGCGTTAATAACAATAAATCAATGCACATGCAAGGCGAGCTTTAATCAGATAATTTATTTTTAACAAAGCAAAATATAGTACGCTACATATTAAAATAACAATTATTAGATTTGCTGCAGGCTTGTAAAATGTCGATCTATTATTGAAAGCAGTTTTTTGCAGTAATTAGTCTATAATTGTTCAAAACATGTTTTGTCCATACTTTAACATTACAGGTAGTTTATAGTTCTGCAGAAGTTCTTATGGTTTAGTTGGCTATAAATACTAAATGGCATTCAAGTTTAAGATTAGTTGCAGTTGTAATGATTTGAAATTGGAAGACTGCTATATGATGTCAAGACCAAAAATAGCCATTGGCTAAATATAAATATGAGTATATATAAATACATTATAAATATAAATATAAGTATATATAAATATAAATATATATATATGCATGCCCAATATTATATACAATAAGCGGTCCTGATTACCAAATTTTTATTTTAATGAAATACTAGTACTAAGAAAGTTATATATTTCCGCTGAGCAATAGAAACTGTATACGACAGCTATAAAGAAAATTGTCAGCTTTCTGAGCTTCCATAACTTTTCTGGGCTCACCTGTTATAAGTTTTTATTGGGCCTATTAATAATTACAATTTATAGGCTTATATATATAGTTAATGCAATATACAATTTATATATTCTTTTGAAACATAACTCATATTTGGCAAATCTACTTGAACAAAGTTTATAATATTTATTAGAAAAGTAGATGTTAACATAATATTATGTTAATTGAAAGCAAAAGATAGCAATGTCTGTACAGTAAGCATCTGTGACCATTGTAAAACACTGTTTTAACCAGTTCTGCGTGTGCATATTTTTGTCAGTTACACTGAATTCAAATTTGTTTCCAAGTTGCATGAAATGCTTTATTTACACTTTTTTTTTCTTTCTTGAAAAGCTTCATATAACATGAGACCTATAACAAATACTAAGGTGAGTAAGGTTGTTTATTTGAAGTCTGTAAAATATGTTCTATGTTTGTAGTATATTTATTGTAGCAAATTGAAATAGTTTTCATATTGCCTAATGGCATTATTCTGTCTTTATAGGTATTATACGGTTTATTCTTTACAATACATCTAATTATTTTAATTATATGCATAACTATTTATGAATGAAAGAATTAGGTTTACTTATCAGTTACTAAAATATGAACCAGTGTTAACTGCTGCAAACTAATGATTTTTGGAACTATCCAATTTCTATTGGTGATTAGAAAACTACCTGCCATGGATCCTGGTAATACTTGCGGTCAGTGCATTAGATTGATACAATGAAGCTATGTTCGTATCAGTTGCAGCAAGGCTGGAAGGTAATTTTGACACCTGAATTTTGTTTAGGAATTGCTTTCTCATGGGCAGCATTGTATTATCCAGAAACACAACACACGCAGAAGGATAAAGGGCACCCAGTTACCTTGTCATTGGGCAGCATTCAATGAATATAAAAAATAAGTGCAACCTGTTTAAACATCCAACTATGTTTAATGCTACAGCGGTAATTTAAGGATCAATTAAGATATATTTAAGGTATTACCATGTAATTTTATAGAAACAGAATACAACTTTGTTACATGAAACACTTTGAGAGGTTCAGAAAAAATTCAGCCAATCAATACATGAGAAACTGCTAATGATATACAGAATTCTCTAGAATTATCTAATACATGCATAGAATGAAGCAGAGTCATTTACAAAAAATAAAAAAAACATTCTAACCAACAGAATATATAGTGATTGATCTAAACCAACAAAGAATACAAACTCAGTAATAAAGTCTTCAACTATCCTACTTTGCAAGATAAATATTAATTCAAACATTTGGTTCAGTAAAGCACCTGGCAGTTCTCACCATATCAATGTCAAGAGAAAATAATGTTACACTTGAATAGGTTGGAAGACAAGAAATCCGCTGAGCTGCATAATGATACAAACACCAGCATAAATTATATTTGAAAAGTTTGTCAAGTTTGTCTAAATGCAACTTGACCTGGTCACTTCCATAAAACTGCGCCTTATCACCTCCTCAGTATAGGATAAGTATTGTCTGAGATAATATATTAGCTGTTAGAGACAACACCAGTTATGAGTTGAAACAAACAGTCTATAAATGCAAAAAAGTTATATAGGCTGATATTTAAGGATATTTGGAATGAGTTTAAACTTTGACAATTGAAATATACAATTTTATTGCTTAGCTTATAGTCTTAGAAGAGCTGATTAGGGACTTTTAAAGGTAATATGTACAGCTAGAATTCACAAGAACAAAAAGCGATATATACTCATTATATAAAAATATCAAGCTAACTATAGCAGCTTATCATAACACTTGCTTGCACAGTAACAGCATAAATTAGATTCATCTCAAAGTAAAATCATGTAGAAAATGAGGAAAATAGACGAGAACCACTTTTTAAAGTCGTATATATAGTTTGGTGATCTAAGCATATTTCAAAAACAGAATATTAGATAACAAAGATCTGTGGGATTATGCATATATTAATTAAAAAAGTAAATAAACTGTTTTTGTAACATTTTGCCATAATGTGAATCTATCTTGAAGATAATCTGCCATGTGCTGTATATAATATATCTTGAAACTAGACAAAATTAGTGTGTTGAGTTATTTTCCATTCCTTCGTCTATTTCTGGAAGAATTTCTTCCTCTTGGAGCTCTTTTCCCATTTCTGCCTGGGCGACCTCTTGAGCCAGCTAAACCAGGCAATCCAGCTGATCCCATTTGTCCTTGTTGCCCTGGAATTCCTGCAGCACCTTGCGAACCTTGAGCACCAGGTAACCCAGGCAGGCCCTGTGGCCCTATAATGCTCTCTCCCTTAAATCCTTGGTCCCCTTTGTCTCCTTTCGGTCCCATTGGACCAGCTGCACCATGTTGGCCCTATGCATATAATACCAGGTAAATTTTGATGAATGCATTTGTTTTGAAAATTCTTGTGACACACTTTTATAAAGCTCACCACTACCAAACACTGGAAACAGTTTACTGATACAATTCACATAGGTGTAAGTATTGAAAACACTGAATACTGCAGTAAGCACATATAGTCCTTATATAGTTATATATAATTGATTTACTTACAGGAGTTCCGGCTGGTCCAGCTGGACCTGCAGGTCCTTGAGCACCAGGATGTCCGATTGAACCTTGTGGTCCAGGTGGGCCATGTGGTCCGCGTGGACCAGGAGGTTCACGAGGCCCGGCTGGGCATGTACACGGTGGAGGGGCTTTTCTCTTGACTCTGCTCTGAAAGATGTGAAAAAACTTATAGAAATTCGTTTTCTTACATCTTAAATACATCCGTTATACTTTACAGTTTAAAACAAAACCATAGCGTGAAAGCTCAAATAATTTTTGTGCTTCTGTAAGGGTAAACACAAAAGAGGGGAGGGGTGAGAGCTACATAATAGTTGACCAATAAACTTTACATTTGCTAAAAACAAATCTTTGTTGTTTTTCAAACTGCAAGCCGTTATCGAGTTTTTCAAAACCATTCTCAAACTTATAATGCGGCAGCGTTTATATTATACTAATGCAAATGAAATTAAAGGCAAAGAATATATTTAGGCTTTTTATTAAGTTTTAATCTTAAATTTCTGGGTAGTTTTCAGAAATTAAACAAAACTTTACGATGAAAATTTATGATCAACTTAGTTTTTAATTAGGCTTCTAGGTAAAAAAGCATTCGTGTATTCTTCTACTTAGAAATAATTAGAATTATACATTGAAAAAGAGCGTCATATTACATTGAAATCAATAATGTATAAAATTATATACATAAAAGCATAAAAAGTACACTCGAGTAAAAGCTCAACTATTGAGCTATTTAAAATATTTCAGGTCACACTTACAAAGTGTTCATTCTCTACTGTCTGTCTGTTCTGTGACACAAACCCCTGCAGCTGCTGCTCATTCTAAAACATACCAGGATTAGCAAATTATATAATGATTGATAAAACCTTAGCTATTATATTTATATAGTCACTTACATGCACGCGATACATACAACTGCACACAGTTGAAACATGTGTTTACTTATATACAGTAAAAGGGACATATATGTACTTACACTTGATTACTCACACTGTAAGAAAAGTTTTAAACGTATTTATATATAGCTCTAAAACTTCAATTCATGTGATTGCAACCCTTCCTTTTATAAACAGCTAAGAACTTTTAGAACGTATTTTTTTCAATAAAATATTATAGATAAAATTATTGATGTCTTGGGAAGTTCTATAGGATTGTTTATTTTACACTCAAAGAATTATCATCATATAGAGTTATATTCAAAACCCACCTTGTTAGATTTATCAAGCAGGTAGTTCAGGATAACAACATTGGCTATCAAACTTCCACATAACATAAAGATGGTGAAGCCATGCAGCCATGAGTGACATCGAACCACTTGTGCTACTCTGTCTCCCTTTTCACTCATTCTTTACTATAACAAAGTTATAAGAAGGTGCAAAAAACAATGACAAGGTAAACCAATGTTAAAACCATGCAAAAATTTATCTATGGGTGATATATTTACATCACTTTGCTATAATTCTTATTACGAGTTGAACTAAAACTTTTAGATTGCCAGTTAACGGCAAAAACTTTCAGTTGGTTTTTTTAGTTCATTAAACATGTATACTAGTCTACATAATATATCCTCAACACACAATTTAAAAATGAGCTTTTTTAAGATATACGTTTATGAAATTTATATTCAAGTTGTTTAAGTTATCAATAATATATTCTTATTAAATGTATTTCTTCTAGCAAAAGTTAAAATTTAAAATAAAATAAGACTTACCTTTGTTTGTGATAGTGTGTTCCTACTGCTTTAGGCTTTCCTCAAATACCACCTCTAACTTGTAACCTCAGCTGACTATCTCTAGTATGAGCTCTCACTTATATATGAAAAAGCTGTCACGGATCTAAAATTAATGTTTTGGATTAAATTTAGTTTTCTTGTTATATTTTGTCATCTTTATTTATGCTTGTTGGTCAGTTTCATATATTCTCTGTTGAAACTGTTGCAATATCACTAATCAGCTTATCCTGTATAAGTCATGTCTATAAATTGAGGATATCTTAGTTAATATGTTCTCAGCTTACTCAATGAATCATTGGCCCGGAATACAAATACATTTTTGTTTAAAACGATGTATTTTTGACAATTGAAGACACAAATCTACTCAAATAATTTTAATAATAATGTTGATTTTTCAAACACCAACAATTTTATTAGTCTGATTACTTTCTTTTTAGTAACTCAAAAACGCTATTTTTTCAACCAAATTGTAATTACGCAGTAAACCGTAATAAATAATGTGAGCATTTCTTAAAGCATTAAGCCATTTTATCATAAAATTGATCTTACTCAAACCCTACTTAAACTCCCACACAGCTCTCCACCCATTCTGGAAATGTTTACTGTTTGTTGGTTACTATAGCAACAATTACATCATTGTTTTTACACTGAATAACTTCTTAAAATAGTATGTTATGCTGCAGTTATCGAGGATTATTATAGTTGCTGCGAAGTGAGCATATTGCAAATATAGGAAAAGATTTTTATCTACTATATATATATGTTTATCTACCAAGATTTTTATAAAAAAACCTTAAACAAGATAATTTTATTGTTATTATAATTATAACATAAAACTTGTAGATCAACATACTTATGAAATCAGGTAACTTTATTTTTAAATTTTGCTCAAAACATGCAGAAAAAGCTCATCATAAATTTTTGTTCATGTTTTGGAAAGTTGGTATTTAATTTAAACAAATACTGTTATAGTTTTATATCACAACAAAGTTTTTTGAAAAGCATTAGGCTGAAAACTGAGAGATATGTTTTAATCATAGCCCCATTCAACTAGTTTTGCTTAAAATTTCTCATGTTTGCATGCACTCAATGTTTTTCATTCCTTAGATTTGAAACATTTCAAGACTTGGTTTTGTAGCAGCAGGATGTAGTACTTGTAAAATACTAAGGATATATGTTAGCTTAAAAGGAAACAAAGTGTTTTTCACTAAAATTAAAGACTAATTCTATTTAAATTGAACATTGGAAAATTTCATTTTCATTTTAAAAAAAAGGATCAAATTAATATATTTGACTAAGCAAGCTACATTTTAAATTGTATAAATTATGCTAAATGAGATACTGAAAAAAATAGGACTGGAGGATTCGCATGATACAATCATGCCAGTCTTCACAATAAGCTAAAACAAATTATGAATTATAATGTGAAGTTTAATTAAACTGAAAAGACATATTATACATTGCTGAAAAATCTTGGTTAAAATATTCTAACAGCTCTTCAGATAAAGAAATATTGTAATGCGCATGACATTACATCGTTCAGTCATGTAAGCTGTTTTGTGAATGCTATAATTGTGCTGTTTTCCTTTATGTCATAAATAGCTTTTATCTTTGTGGTTTTGCAAGCAATCAGTAGACACCCTAATTGTATTATGATATAATACAATTAGTGTGTCTACTATAATATCAATCAATCTTGAAGATGTGTGTGCCGTGACCACTAAATAAAGATATATCATTGAACTTTACATACAATACTATAACAAAAATATGTGTAGCCTCATAGCTTTTTATGATTGTAAGTATACTAAACTAATCAACAATATTATTTTGATTACGATATTTAATATAAGACTGAGGCAGTAGAGATATTTAATACAAGACTGAGGCTATAGAGGTATTGCGATGGAAAGGTAAACTGGCAGTAGTATATATGATCAGGCCTAAAACAATATGAATACTTTTAAGACAATTAATGCTTGTCCATACATAAAAACTTTAGTGTAAAACCCTTTGTCAATTGTCATTGGGTTTGTAGACCAATTCAACATTTTTCAGCTTGGTACAAATGTCCTCACAAACATTATCGTGGTGTGTTTTTTAACATATTATAAGGATTATTTCAACATTATGTGTTACAGCCAGTTTTATGCGCCTCACAATTAGTATAATCTAGAAGGAATGGTACTCGGTAAGGTATTATTTGAATAGAAATCTTAATAAAGAGTGACATATTGGATTGATAAGGCGATAATGATGTAAAATGAGTATTAAGTTGAACATTTTACCGCCTAAAAAATATGTTTGCTAGTCTTCTACTGGTTGCTAAATGTCATAATAGAAATAGGTTTAATTCTGCAGTAAATAAGCCTGAAGCTGCTTATAATACCTGCAATTGGTATATATCACATGCATCCAGTTAAATAGAGATTGAAAATAGTCTTTTCCAGTACATAAAACCTCAATAATTACCAGTATTTAATTTTTGTTCACATGATTAAATGTCCTACTTTTTGGGTGAGTGCAATATGTGCATGATGTTTGTTCAAGTTAATGTAAATAAAGGTTTGCTAAGAACAAGCTGTGCATGAGAGTTGCTGAGTGTGACTATAAATTATGTATAATAATATTGTTATAGAGGTGTTTTATTACTATTAACACTATTTTCAAATACACATCATGCAACTGATATCTTCAAACACTAAGGATACCCTTTAGTAAGTCAGATCCTCTTTAAGTAATTCTATATATTTTGTTTATTTATAGTAAATTTTTCTAATATGTTTTTAGGAGCACATAATTAATAGTAATTAATTGTATCTATAATAATTCATAATTAATAGGAATATCCTGTAAGTCATGTTTATAAATAAATCAAGGATTTCTTAAGTAATATTCTCAGCTTACTTATGATGAATCATTGGGGAATAAAAATACATTTTCATTTAAAAGCATTTTTATTTATAAACGTAGCATTTTTGAGCTAAATAAATACTCTTCAAAATTACTTTAATAATGATAACAAATTTGACTGTTACACCAACCTTAACAGCAAATTGCAGGAATACACCAACCATTTTAGGTTACGATTAAAATATTTAATTAGGCAAGCTAAGTTTTAGAAGCTATAAATTTGAAGCTTGTTATTATCAATCATGATGACAATTGATATTAACTTTTATAAGCTTTCTTTTACTGCTTTATTCAATCTACCGATGCAACTGACTATGATAGTTTCCCCCAATTGTAGCATCTATATTAATGAGTTTTGCCCACTTCATTGCCGTTTACCACTCTATAGCTCATATAAACTATTAAAATCTTCATCTCACAGTTTTTTAAACAGTGGTTGTCGTCATAATAATAAAATTTAAATTGCTTGTATAGGTTAGATTTCTTGCTAGTTTTGTTAAATTTGACCAAATTACTTGCATATATCATATAAACAGGCAGTCTTTAACAATACGGGCTGAAAGAAGTTATAAAGATGCAAATTATGTGCAAACAGTATAAATAGATCCACCATATAAATCACCAAAACATCTTGATCAGATGATTCTAATAACTAATTTCAATCTTCTCAGATGAAAAAATAAGTTTTGGTCTCATAGTTTATTTAACGCTTGAAATCATACTATGCCAATCAAAAGTATTTTGAATAAAACACATAATATAAAATTGGGGCATCATGGGTAATGCGATGAAAAGCTAACATTATAGCAGTATATATCAGCTAGTAAGTAATTCAAATGCTTTTCAGAAAAAATTACTTTGTATAGACATTAGTCTGGTATAAAATGCTTTCTCAATTCTTATTGGGTGTGTAGAACAATTCAGAACCTTTCAGCAATTCGTACAAATGTCCTCAAAAACATGATCATGATGTGCATTTCAAAATTGTGAGGATTATTTCAACACCACTTATTGCAGTCAGTTTTATGGGCCTTAAAATTATTATAATCTAGGAGGAATGATATTTCACCCGGTGTTATTTGCAGAGATATCTTAATAAAAAAGGATCTATTGAATTAATAGGAGGATAATGATGTAAAATAAGTATTAAGCTGCAAAACAATTTACCGCCTACAGGAATATTTTGCTTGCCTTTTGCTGGTTGCTAAATGCCATAATATATAGAAGCAAGTTTAATCAGTAAATAAGCCTAAAGCTGCTCACGCAGATTACACGTAACTGCGTGGTAAGTCGCGTGCATTGAGCTCTAGATATTGAAAATAACCTTTTGAGTGCATGAGAACTTAATAATTATCAGTATTTAATTTTTATCCATATGATTAAATGTTCTACTTTTTTAGTGAGTACAGATGTGAATCATGTTCAGAATCACGTAAACAGGGGTTTGCTAGCTGAGAGCTAAGAACAAGCTGAGAGGATCCATGGCTGTTTGTGGTCTTGAATTATGTCATGTGATATAGAGGTGCTTCATCACGCCGTATTTACAATTCAAATACACACCTTTAACTGATATCTTCAAACAATAAGTTATAGCCCTTTAGTAAGTTCTATCCTTGTTAAGGAATTCTATATTTTTGTATTTATATTAAATTTTCTAATATGTTTTTTAAGAACACATCTATAGTAAATCATTGTATGTAATAATTTACAATATTTTATTGTTTTTATATGATTTGATTACTAGGTTCCACCTGGTGTTATTAATTTCACATCTAGTTTGAATAACATTTTATTAAATACTATTTATAGTCTTTTAATAATAGGTGTACATTTTATATAGGTACAAACACATAAAATTACTATTACTACATAACATGATAATGACAATTCATGTCTGAGAGCAGTGTGTTAGCGTTTCTAATTTGTTTAATTTTACCCCAAATTGAAACAGTATACTTACTTAAAACCCAAAGCGAATGCGTTAATAACAATAAATCAATGCACATGCAAGGCGAGCTTTAGTCAGATAATTTATTTTTAACAAAGCAAAATATAGTACGCTACATATTAAAGTAACAATTATTAGATTTGCTGCAGGCTTGTAAAATGTCGATCTATTATTGAAAGCAGTTTTTTGCAGTAATTAGTCTATAATTGTTCAAAACATGTTTTGTCCATACTTTAACATTACAGGTATAGTTTATAGTTCTGCAGAAGTTCTTATGGTTTAGTTGGCTATAAATACTAAATGGCATTCAAGTTTAAGATTAGTTGCAGTTGTAATGATTTGAAATTGGAAGACTGCTATATGATGTCAAGACCAAAAATAGCCATTGGCTAAATATAAATATGAGTATATATAAATACATTATAAATATAAATATAAGTATATATAAATATAAATATATATATATGCATGCCCAATATTATATACAATAAGCAGTCCTGATTACCAAATTTTTATTTTAATGAAATACTAGTACTAAGAAAGTTATATATTTCCGCTGAGCAATAGAAACTGTATACGACAGCTATAAAGAAAATTGTCAGCTTTCTGAGCTTCCATAACTTTTCTGGGCTCACCTGTTATAAGTTTTTATTGGGCCTATTAATAATTACAATTTATAGGCTTATATATATAGTTAATGTAATATACAATTTATATATTCTTTTGAAACATAACTCATATTTGGCAAATCTACTTGAACAAAGTTTATAATATTTATTAGAAAAGTAGATGTTAACATAATATTATGTTAATTGAAAGCAAAAGATAGCAATGTCTGTACAGTAAGCGTCTGTGACCATTGTAAAACACTGTTTTAACCAGTTCTGCGTGTGCATATTTTTGTCAGTTACACTGAATTCTAATTTGTTTCCAAGTTGCATGAAATGCTTTATTTACACTTTTTTTTTCTTTCTTGAGAAGCTTCATATAACATGAGACCTATAACAAATACTAAGGTGAGTAAGGTTGTTTATTTGAAGTCTGTAAAATATGTTCTATGTTTGTAGTATATTTATTGTAGCAAATTGAAATAGTTTTCATATTGCCTAATGGCATTATTCTGTCTTTATAGGTATTATACGGTTTATTCTTTACAATACATCTAATTATTTTAATTATATGCATAACTATTTATGAATGAAAGAATTAGGTTTACTTATCAGTTACTAAAATATGAAACAGTGTTAACTGCTGCAAACTAATGATTTTTGGAACTATCCAATTTCTATTGGTGATTAGAAAACTACCTGCCATGGATCCTGGTAATACTTGCGGTCAGTGCATTAGATTGATACAATGAAGCTATGTTCGTATCAGTTGCAGCAAGGCTGGAAGGTAATTTTGACACCTGAATTTTGTTTAGGAATTGCTTTCTCATGGGCAGCATTGTATTATCCAGAAACACAACACACGCAGAAGGATAAAGGGCACCCAGTTACCTTGTCATTGGGCAGCATTCAATGAATATAAAAAATAAGTGCAACCTGTTTAAACATCCAACTATGTTTAATGCTACAGCGGTAATTTAAGGATCAATTAAGATATATTTAAGGTATTACCATGTAATTTTATAGAAACAGAATACAACTTTGTTACATGAAACACTTTGAGAGGTTCAGAAAAAATTCAGCCAATCAATACATGAGAAACTGCTAATGATATACAGAATTCTCTAGAATTATCTAATACATGCATAGAATGAAGCAGAGTCATTTACAAAAAATAAAAAACATTCTAACCAACAGAATATATAGTGATTGATTTAAACCAACAAAGAATACAAACTCAGTAATAAAGTCTTCAACTATCCTACTTTGCAAGATAAATATTAATTCAAACATTTGGTTCAGTAAAGCACCTGGCAGTTCTCACCATATCAATGTCAAGAGAAAATAATGTTACACTTGAATAGATTGGAAGACAAGAAATCCGCTGAGCTGCATAATGATACAAACACCAGCATAAATTATATTTGAAAAGTTTGTCAAGTTTGTCTAAATGCAACTTGACCTGGTCACTTCCATAAAACTGCGCCTTATCACCTCCTCAGTATAAGATAAGTATTGTCTGAGATAATATATTAGCTGTTAGAGACAACACCCGTCATGAGTTGAAACAAACAGTCTATAAATGTGAATAAAGTTATATAGGCTGATATTTTAGGATATTTGGAATGAGTTTAAACTTTGACGATTGAAATATACAATTTTATTGCTTAGCTTATAGTCTTAGAAGAGCTGATTAGGGACTTTTAAAGGTAATATGTACAGCTAGAATTCACAAGAACAAAAAGCAATATACTCATTATATAAAAATATCAAGCTAACTATAGCAGCTTATCATAACACTTGCTTGCACAGTAACAGCATAAATTAGATTCATCTCAAAGTAAAATCATGTAGAAAATGAGGAAAATAGACGAGAACCACTTTTTAAAGTCGTATATATAGTTTGGTGATCTAAGCATATTTCAAAAACAGAATATTAGATAACAAAGATCTGTGGGATTATGCACATATTAATTAAAAAAGTAAATAAACTGTTTTTGTAACATTTTGCCATAATGTGAATCTATCTTGAAGATAATCTGCCATGTGCTGTATATAATATATCTTGAAACTAGACAAAATTAGTGTGTTGAGTTATTTTCTATTTCTTCGTCTATTTCTGGAAGAATTTCTTCCTCTTGGAGCTCTTTTCCCATTTCTACCAGGGCGACCTCTTAAGCCAGCGAAACCAGGCAATCCAGCTGATCCCATTTCTCCTTGTTGCCCTGGAATTCCTGCAGCACCTTGCGCACCTTGAGTACCAGGTAACCCAGGCAGACCCTGTGGCCCTATAATGCTATCTCCCTTAAATCCTTGGTCCCCTTTGTCTCCTTTCGGTCCCATTGGACCAACTGCACCATGTTGGCCCTATGCATATAATACCAGGTAAATTTTGATGAATGCATTTGTTTTGAAAATTCTTGTGACATGCCACTATTATAAAGCTCACCACCAGCAAACAATGGAAACAGTTTACTAATACAATTCAAATAGGTGTAAGTATTGGAAACATTGAATACCACAGTAAGTACATATAGTCCTATAGTTATATATAGTTTATTTACTTACAGGAGTTCCGGCTGGTCCAGCTGGACCTGCAGGTCCTTGAGCACCAGGATGTCCAATCGAACCTTGTGGTCCAGGTGGGCCATGTGGTCCGCGTGGGCCAGGAGGTCCACGAGGCCCGGCTGGGCATGTACACGGTGGAGGGGCTTTTCTCTTGACTCTGCTCTAAAAATTGTGAAAAAACTTATAGAAATTCGTTTTTTACATCTTTTAAATACATGCTTTATACTTTACAGTTTAAAACAAAACCATAGCGTTAAAGCTCAACCAACTTTTGTGTTCTGTAAGGGTAAACACAAGAGAGGGGAGGGGTGAGGGCTACTTAATAGTTGACTAATAAACTTTACATTTACTAAAACAAATCTTTGTTTTTTTGAAACTGTAAGCCGTTATAAAGTTTTTCAAAAACATTCTCCAACTTATAATGGCAGTGCTTACATTGTACTAATGCAAATGAAATTAAAGGCAAAGAATATATTTAGGCTTTTTATTAAGTTTTTATCTTAAATTTTTGAATAGTTTTTAGAAACTAAGTTTTAAATAATAAACTAGATTCTGAAATTGCTTGCTGTAGCTTCATTTACCGTAAGGGTTTGTAGTTTAACACATTTTAAATACAACGACCTGCTTTCTTGTCAGCTAAATACAAGTGCAAACAATTCAGAATACATGAATGAGTAACTTGTAAATAGAACAATAAAAATTGGTATACCGCCATGTAATCATTTTTGTGGCTTAAGTAATTATATCTCCCCAATTCTCCTTTAAAATTAACATAAATTTGCATAGAATGCAAGCATAAACTAAAGTTATACTAAACTTTACAATGGCAATTTATGATAAACTGAGTTTTTAATTAGGCTTATAAGTAAAAAAGCATTCGTGTATTCTTTTACTCAAAAATAATTGAAAATATACATTGAAATCAATAATGTATGAAATTATATACATAAAAGCATAAAAAGTACACTCAAGTAAAAGCTCAACAATTGAGCTATTTAAAATATTTCAGGTCACACTTACAAAGTGTTCATTCTCTACTGTCTGTCTGTTCTGTGACACAAACCCCTGCAGCTGCTGATCATTCTAAAACATACCTGCAGGATTAGCAAATTATATAATGGTTGACAAAAACTTACCTATTCTATTAACATAGTCACTTACATGCACTTGATACATACAACTGCACACAGTTGAAACATGTGTTTACTTATATACAGTAAAAGAGACATATATACGTACTTACACTTGATTACTCACACTGTAAGAAAAAGTTTTAAACGTATTTATATATAGCTTTAAAAATTCAATTCATGTAATTGCAGCCCTTCCTTTTATAAATAGCTAAGAACTTGTAAGACGTATTTTTTTCAATAAAATATTATAGATAACATTATTGATGTTTTGGGACAATCTCTAGGATTGTTTATTTTACACTCAAAGAATTATCATCATATAGAGTTATACTCAAAACTTACTTTGTTAGATTTATCAAGCAGGAAGTTTAGGATAACAACATTGGCTATCAAACTTCCACATAACATAAAGATGGTGAAGCCATGCAGCCATGAATGACATTGAACCACTTGTGCTACTCTGTCTCCCTTTTCACTCATTCTTATACTATAACAAAGTTATAAGAAAGCGTAAAAAACATTGACAAGGTATCAATGTTGAAACCAAGCACTAATTTATCTATGGCTGATATATTTACATCACTTTGTTATAATTCTTATTGCGAGTTGAACTAGAAGATCTATATTGCCAATTAACAGCAAAAACTTTCAGTTAGCTTTTTTTAGTTCATCAGACTCGCAAACTAATCTACATGATAAATCCTAGACACACATTCTAAAAATGATCTTTTTTAATATAATATATAATCATAAAATCTCTTCAAGTTTTTTAAGTTATCAAAATATTATTATTAAATTTAATTTTTTCTAATAAAAGTTAAAAGTTGAAATAAAATAAAACTTACTTTTGTTTATGATAGTGTGTTTCTACTGCTTTAGGTTTTCCTCAAGTACCACCTCTAACTCGTAACCTCAGCTGACTATCTCTAGCATGAGCTCTTACTTATATATGAAACAGCTGTCACGGATCTAAAATTAATGTTTGTGATTAAATTTAGTTTTATTGTTACATTTTGTCATCTTCATTATGCTTGTTGGTCCGTTTCATATATTCTCTGTTAAAACTGTTGCAAAATCACTAATCAGCTTATCCTGTAAGTCATGTCTATAAATCAAGGATTTCTTAGTTAATATCTTCTCAGTTTACTCAATGAATCATTGTTGAATACAAATATATTTTTGTTTAAAATGTCACTTTTTGACTTAAAGACATATCTATAACTCAAATTATTTTAATAATAATGTTGATTTTTTAAACACCAACAATTTTATTAGTCTTATTGCTTTCTTTTGACAATATATAAGTAACTTAAAAACACTATTTTTACAACCAAAGTAAGTACATAAAAAACCATAATTAATAATGTTAGTTTTCTTAACGCATTAAGCCATTTATCATAAAATTGATCTTACTCAAACCCTACTTAAACTCCCACACAGCTCTCCGCCCATTCTCGAAATGTTTACTGTTTACTATATTGTTTTACACTAAATAACTTCTTAAAACAGCATGTTATGCTGCAGTTATTGATGATTATTATAGTTGCTGTAAAGTGAGCATATTGCAAATGTAGGAAAAGATTGTTATATAAAATATGTTTATTTACCAAAGTTTTCATAAAAAAATTTTAAACAATATAATTGTAGTGTTAATATAATTATAACATAAAACTTCAAGATCAACATAATTATGGAATCAGCTGGTAATTTCATGATTACATTTTGCTGCTCAAAACATGCAGGAAACGCTCCTTTTAAGATTTTGCTCACATCCAAGTCTTGATTCAAATTTCGGAAAGATGGTATTCAGTTCAAATTTACCGTAGTTTTATATATATCATTTCAAAGTTATTTGAAAAACATTAGGTTGAAAACTAAAAAAGACATTTTAATCAGCCCTATTAGCTTTGGTTAAAAAATTTTAGCTTACAGCGATATTTGTTATCAATTTCATTTATAGGCTTTATTTTACTGCTTTATATGCAATCTATCTATAGTTTGAATGGCTATAATATTTATTCTCAATTATTACATCTATAATGGGCTTTGCAGCTTTAATTGGCTTTTAGAGAGCTCTTGTTTAAACTATTAATCATTGTATATCCATTACATAAGTTTTCGCAATTTTCATTGTATCATCAAAACATATTACTTTCAATTGCTTTTATATTATAGGTGGTAAATCATGCTAAATAAAATACTGAAAAATTTGGGTCTGAATGATTTGCATGATACAAACATGTGAGTCTCTACAATAAGCTAAAACAGATTATGAATTATAACGTGAAGTTTAATTAAACTGAAAAGACATTTACATTGCTGAAAATCCTTGGTTAAAATATTTTAACAGCTCTTCAGATAAAGAAATATTGTAATGCACATGACATCACATCATGCAGTCATGTAAGCTGTTTTGTAAATACTAGATGATTGTGCTGTTTTCCTTTATGTCATAAATAGCCTTTATCTTTGTGGTTTTGCAAGCAACCGGTGGGTAAATGTAATAGTAATTGAATGTTTATAAAACTATTGTATATATTGTCAGTCTTGAAGATGTGTTTGCTGTGATCAGTTGTGTTTTCTAAACAAAATATATCATTGAACTATTACAAATATATTTGTAGTTTCATAGCTTTTTATGATGGTAAGTATACTATAAATTAATCAACAATATTTTGATTACAATATTTAATATAAGACTGAGGCGATAGAAATATTTAGTATAAGACTGAGGCAGTGTAGAGGTATTGCGGTGGAAAGGTAAACTGGCAGTAGTTATATATCAGTTATAAAACAATATGAATGCTTTTAAGACAGTTAATGTTTGTCCATACATATCACTCTAGTATAAAATCTTTTGTCAATTGTTACTGGGCTTCTAGATCAATTCAGAATTTTTCAGCTTGGTACAAATGTCCTCAAAAACATTATCGTGGTGTACATTTCAACATTATAAAGATTATTTCAACACCATGCGTTACAGCCAGTTTTATGGGCCTCACAATTAGTATAATCTAGGAGGAATAGTATTTTGTCAGGTATTATTTAAATGGAAATCTTAATGAAAAGTGACATATTAAGGATTGATGAGGTGATAATGATGTAAAATGAGTATTAAGTTGAAAAATAATTTACCGCCTACAGGAATATTTTGTTTGCCTTTTGCTGGTTGCTAAATGTCATAATAAAAACAGGTTTAATCAGTAAATAAGCCTAAAGCTGCTCACGCAGATTACACGTAACTGCACGGTAAGTCCCGTGCATTGAGTTATAGAGATTGAAAATAACATTTTGGGTGCATAAGAACTCAATAATTATCAGTATTTGATTTTTATTCATACAATTAAATGTTCTACTTTTTGAGTGAGTGCAATATGTGATCTATGTTCAAGTTAATGTAAATAAGGGTTTGCTAAGAACAAGCTGTGAGAGTTGCTGAGTGTGTCTTTAAATTATGTATAATAATATTGTTATAGAGGTGTTTTATTACTATTAACAATATTTTCAAAGACACATCATCATGTAACTGATATCTTCAAACAATAAGGATACCGTTTAGTAAGTCAGATCCCCGTTAAGTAATTATATATATTTTGTTTATTCATATTAAAATCTTCTAATATGTTTTTAGGAACACATAATTAATAGTAAGTAACTGTATTTATAATAATTCATAATTAATAGGAATATCCTGTATAAGTCACGGCTATAAATAAATCAAGGATTTCCTAAGTAGTGTTCTCAGCTTACTTGTGATGAATCATTGGGGAATAGAAATGCATTTTTGTTTAAAAACATATTTATTTATAAACATAGTATTTTTGAGTTAAAGAAATATTCTTCAACGTCATTTTAATAATGATAACAAATTTGACTGCTACACCAATCTTTACAGCAAATTACAGGAATTTACACTAACCGTTTTAGTCTTATTGCATTTTATTATACAGTTTAATTATTTTGATCATCATTGTAAAGTTAGCACTGAACATAATTAATTCAAGCAGTAAAGTAATGTAGTGTAAAGAATACATAATAGTTAATCTAGCATTCAGTGTTGCGTTTAGCACAACGTTCCACTCAAATAGGTTATCGCATTACGTGATTCTCGCCTACGCAACGACTGCTAGTTGTAAATTCATTAATTAGATAACAGCACGCTCTCGCTCATTGGCTGTGGCGTAACGCTTAGGCAGCCCGGATGTTTGAGTGCAGACGTTGACCCTACAGTTAGTGGAATAGTAGCGCGCTAGCGATGCAAGCTTATTACATCAATAACATCAGTTTTAAATGATATAATTAATAAATTACAAGTGAATTTAAATTGAAATTAACTTAAAGAGGCACAGGTTAGTTTTTTTCTTCAGTATTTGTAATAATTTGAAGCTTTCCTTAAGTATTTTTTATCTATTTCAACTATAAGAATAACTATTTGGTTTATTTAACACGTTTATAAGTTTGACAATTTTTAGAATGCCAGTGTGGTCAGTGCATGATAGAATTTATGGCTATGTGTTTACTTCATAATAGATTTCTCACAAAATTACAAATTCTTAAGGCAAGCTCTCCAGTGATTGATTAGTTTATCACTGGCTAGTATTCTAATTGGCAGTTTATAAAACCTTTATGGCTATGTGTTTACTTCATAATAGATTTCTCACAAAATTACAAATTCTTAAGGCAAGCTCTCCAGTGATTGATTAGTTTATCACTGGCTAGTATTCTAATTGGCAGTTTATAAAACCTTATTTTTACACTTACAGTAGTTTAATGCAGCTACTAATTTAAGTGAACATTGAATATAATTTTTAATCCCTGTCTATGGGCTATACATTCATTCTTACTAATTGTCTTAACATTTGTCTAATTGCAGTTATCACTTAATGTCATTTTTATTATAGTTTGATATTTTTTAGTAGACCTGTAATACCGTTTCATAGAAACAAACTTAACCTAGCTAGCCACTAAAAGAAGGCAAGAGGTGATTAATTCAAGATTTGTATATATGTTTGAATATTTTACAATTTCATAAATAATTTCTGTTTGTTTTATTTTAAAAACCTGTTATAGTTGCATATATTAATAACCTACTTTTACAGTTTCTTACGGCAGTTGGAATACGTAAAAATAAAGTTACGAAAACCAACACCAGTACAACTCATCTATAGTTAGTGGCAACGCTACAATCATATTGTAATGTTGACTTACCAAGCTAAGCTCCAGCTCAAGATCTGCTTTGTGTTGGCTTCCATTCGGCTCTCACTTGTCAGTAGATTTAGTACCTGCTAGCTTGTAGCTTGTCAACATCAGATCATCTTACTCATATGACTGGTCTTTACAGCAAATTACAGGAATATATAGCACTTCTAAACTGCTAAAAGTTGCTGTTTCCATTGTATTGAAATTGAAAGCAGAAAACTTTTATATTTCAATTTGAACAGAAGGATAAAATTAAAATATTTAATTAGGCAAGCTAAATTTTAGGACCTTTAAAATTGAAATTTGTTAATATCAAGCATGATGACACTCGATATTAATTTTTATAGACTTTCTTTTATTGCTCTCTTCAATCTACCTCGATGCAACTGATTATGATAGTTTCCCCAATTGAAGCATCTATAATGAATTTTGCCTACTTCATTGTTGTTTACCACTTTATAGCTTACATAAACTATTAAAATATTTATTATACATAGTTAAATATAAACGGTGGTTGTTGTCATAATAGTAAAATTTAAATTGCTTGTATAAGTTAGAGCTCATGCTAGTTTTGTTAAATTCGACCAAATTACTTGCATATATATCATATATAAACAGGCAGTCTTTAACAATATGGGCTAAAAGAAGTTATAAAAATGCAAATTATGTGCAAAAAATACAAATTGTTCAACCATCTAAATCACCAAAACATCTTGATCAGATGATTCTAATAACTAATTTCAATCTTCTTAGATGAAAAAATGAGTTTTGATCTCATAGTTTATCTAATGTTTGAAATCATACTATGCCAATCAAAAGTATTTTGAATAAAACACATAATATAAAATTAGGGCATCATGGGTAATGCGATGAAAAGCTAACATTATAGCAGTATATATATCAGCCTTTCCTCAAATACCAGCCCCAACTTGCAAGCTGGGCTAATTATTTCTATAGCATGAACTCTTACTTATGACATACTAAATACTGATTGTGGATCTAAAATTAGCTTTTGTGTTAAAATTTAATTGCACCGTTGGGTTTTGTTATTTTCATTATGCTTGTTGGTCAGTTTCATATATTCTCTGTTAAAACTGTTGCATATCACTTATCAGCTTATCCTGTAAGTCATGTCTATAAATCAAGGATTTCTTAGTTAATATCTTCTCAGCTTACTCAATGAATCATTGTTGAATACAAATATATTTTTGTTTAAAAAGTCACTTTTTGACTTAAAGACTCAATATCTACCCAAATTATTTTAATAATGATGATTTTGATTGATAGGTCAATGTTATTAGTTTTATTGCTTTTTTTACAATTATTATAGTAACTCACAAACACTACTTTTACAGCCAAAATAATTGTATAGTAATTTATCATAATAAGGAATATGACCATAAAATGGATCTTACTCAAAACCTACTTAACCTGCCACGCAGCCCTCCATCTATTCTGGAAATGTTTGCTGTTTGCCGGTTACTATAGCAACATTTGCGTCATTCTTTTACACTGAATCATGAGTTCTTAAAATAGTATTTGGTGCTACAGTAGATTATTGTAGTTGCTGTGAAGTGAGCAGTACAAATACAAACATATTTTCATTTATTATATACTTCTTTGCAAATATTTTTATAAAAGAAATTTTTAAGCAATATAATTGTATTATTGATATATATATATAGATATATTATAATATATAACTCATAGATCAACATATTTATGGAATTAGAAATGTGTTAAGATAGATAGTTTTACATTTAAATTTTGCTCAAAACATGCAGGAAACGCTTTTTTTAAGATTTTGCTCACAAGTCTTGATTCAAGTTTTGGAAAGATGGTAGGTATTCAATTTAAATTAAACATATACGTTTTATATCACTTCAAAGTTATTTGAAAAACATTAAGTTGAAAATCAAAAGAAATATTTTAACCAGCCCTATTAGTTTTGGTTAAAAACTCTCATGGTTTCATGCATTTATTTTTTCATTTCTTAGATTTGGATCACCTTAAAAGTTGCTTTTGTAGCAGCATGCACAGAATGCAGTACTTTTAGATTGCGAAAGGTTTGTGCTAGTTTAAAGAAAAAGTTTTGTTCACTAAGATCTAAATTATTTGTATTTAAATTGAATGCTGAAAAATCAAGGGAATTATTTTAAAAGAATAAAATTAAAATATTTGATTAAACAAGGTTTATTGTAGCCCTAATAAATTTGAGACTTTTCAACTATAACTATTATAGGCTATACAAAATAATATGGGGCTTAGCATAGTGATATTTAATGCTAATTTCTTATATATGTTTTACTTTATTGCTGCACGCAATCTATATAGTGTAAGTGACTAGGATAATTTCTTTCAATTATAAAACATCTAAAATTGATTTTGCAATTTTTATTGTCTTTTAGAACTTTTAATTAAATATTATTATTCAAAGTATTCATTACATAGTTTTTTGAAAATTTTCATTTTCACCCGAACACATTATTTTAAATTGTTTTTGTGTAGGTTGTAGCATCATGCTACATAAGATACATAATATATTTGGACGGGATGATTTGCATGATTTAGACGTGCGAGTTTTTTACAACATGCTAACACAATTTATTATTTATGATGCAAATGTACAGACAGTTTAATCAAACTGATGAAGCACGTAAATTACTTCAAATTTTTGCTCAAAATATTCTAATAGCTAATTTTAGACTCCTCAAATAAAGAAATATACCTGTAGTGTCCTAGTTTATTTTATGTTTGTAAATATCTTAGACTAGCTAATCAATAATATTTTGATTACAATATTTAATATAAGAGTGAAGATGCATCACAGATAATGCAGTGGAAAAGTACAATGGCAGCTGTATATATCAGCTATAAAGATAATTTAGAACAGTTGACTTGTATTCATATATCACTCTGGTATAAAATATTATTGTCAAGTTATTGAGTCTGTAGAATGATTCAGAACCTCTTTGCCTGGTACAAATGTCCTCAAAATATATTCATGATCTGCATATCAACATTATAAGGATTATTTCAACACTATGTGTTACAGCCAGTTTTATGAGCCTTACAATTGGTATAATCTAGGAGGAATGGTATTATGTAAGGTAATATTTGCATAGATAAAGAATGACACATTGAATAAATAAAAGGATAATGATGTAAAATAAGTATTAAGCTGTAAAATAATATACCGCCTACAGGAATATGTTTGCTATAGTCTTTTGCCGGTTGCTAAATATGATAACGGAAACAGTTCTATAGTCAGTGGATAAGCCTAAAGCTGTCCATGCATAACGTACTGCATAAAATCTGTAACTGGTGTATCATGTGCATCAAATTACACAGATTTAAGGCAGTATTTTGAGTGCAGATGAACCCAAAGATTACAAGTGTTTATTAATTTCACTGATGTGATATATTGTCCTACTTTCTTTCAGTGAACATGCAATCCATGTTCAGATATATGTGTCTAGCAGTTTACCAGCTGGTAGATTAGAAGAAGCTAAGAAACTGACTGCATGAGGGTTCTAATTATATAATTTATATATATATATATATATATATATATATATATATGTGTGTGTGTGTGTATATATATATATGTGTGTATATATATGTGTGTGTATATTATATATGTGTGTATATATATGTGTATATATGTATATGGCTTCTTGACAAATCATATCCTTATTAAGTAACTCTATATAATATGTTTTATTATTATCATTTTTATAATATATTTTTAGGAACAACCTTATAATAGTAAATAATTGTAATGCACCACTTTTTAATTTTTATTATATTGTATCATTCTAATAGAAATCTGCTGCTGGTTTCAGCCTTGTTTTTAATAATGCCGCATATGATATATATATTGATTAGATACTCTATAAAATATTATTTGGCCCCATGATGATGAAAATATTTTATTTTTGTGAGAATTACAACCCACGCTTGAGAAACCCTGTAAGCATTTCTAATTTATTTGATAAATTTACCCAAAATTAAAACGAAACTTAAATTTGAATCAATTAAAACTTTATGTGCTAACTTAATGCCAATAAACTTTTTAGTTACAAGATTCCTGTTATATGCTCTTCAAAACATATATAGCAAATACTTTGTCATTATACTGTATTTTTTATTTAAGTTGCCACAAAGCAATTTTAGTATAATAATTTAAAATCCACCAATAGAAAACGCATCAAACGAATTGAGAGAATATTGCTAGGGTACATTTTCTAATGTCTTCTTTTTTTGATTTTCTTCAGGAGTTTTGGGGTTTTTCCATCTCTACCATGTCTCCCATCTCTGCCAGCTCTACCTGGTGAGCCCCTGAGCCCTATTTGACCTGGTGCTCCAGGTTCACCTGTATTGCCTGTGTTTCCTTGAGAACCGGGTGGTCCTGGTGGACCAGGTGGGCCTCGAGGTCCTGTAGGACCGGGATAACTTGAACCGCGATCACCTTTATCTCCCTTGTCTCCTTTGGTACCAGGCACACCATTTATTCCATTTGAACCCTTTTAAAACACAATTTATTTTCAAATATAAACAACATGAAACAATAATTGGGGCAGGATGCTTTCAACATAAAGCATTGTTTCAAAAAAGAACAAACTAGTGATGATACATAAAGTTGTTTTTCAAATATATAATATACAATATATATTATGTTATGTGATATATATTGCATTATATTTGATAAAATGTTTAAAATTAATAATGTATAACATGTTATAGTATACCTATAATATATGATATATTGTATAAATTCTATATAATTACATATTATTGTATTACTTTTAATATCTTTTCATATTTAGTGGATGTAAAAGCATCTCATCTATAAGGGAAAATTAATATATTTATATTTATAATCTTTCATGCTACCTCATGGAGCAAATCCAAATTGAAGTGTGGCTTTACCTGATTTTGAATTACCTATTTTAAAAGTTGCATGTTTTCAAGTGCCCCGTGAAGAATATCTTTATAATTGCAAATGCATGCTATACTCAATTGCTAACAATAAATATATAAATAAGTTTCTAGTTCTATTAATTATATTTTATATAATCTCACCGGAGCGCCGGTTGCACCAGTGTCTCCCTTTACCCCTGGAGCACCTGGTGGACCAGCTGGACCTATGGGCCCTGCTGGGCAACTGCATGTTGATGGGGGGCCTCTTCTTTTCACTCTCGACTGAAAAAAACGTATAGTAACTTATTGAGACAAACTCTGTCTATTTGGTACATTGTATACAATTTAATCTGTTATATCAACTTCTTTCCATAAACACAATCAAAAAGCTTTAATTAACAGCCTTTCTCAATTTTAACATAATTTGCATTATTATTATTATACTTAAAATAATAACTTAGTGGTTATATGAGATGCAGTTTATAAGCCACTTACGAATGAGTTGTCTGGCAATAAGACAGTGTGCCTTTGTGCAAGTAGTAATGCCTGCACATTGTTGGTATTCTAAAAATAAAGCATATTATAATACATAGCAAAACATACATATAATTGTTGATAAAAGTTTACTTTTATAGCATATGGACATTCATAGACATGGTTTTAATATTGAAAAATATACATTTACAGTAAATAACATAGAAACATACAACTGTAGAAATAAATTTGTATAACTGTTTATTTTTAAGATTTTAATTATTTTAAGAAGTAGTTATATAGCGTACTTACTTTATGTATTTCCTTACTCAAGTAGTTGTAGATAATAATGTTGGCACCAATACACCCAATCAGAATGGTTACAGTGACGCCGTGAATCCAGGAGTGGGAGCGAAATTTCTGAGTTAGCCTCTTTTCTTTATCGTCCATTGTTTCTCACCAAGCTGCAACTTACCTATAGGAAAAATTGGAAAATTGATATAGAGATTGCTTCCACGTATATACAAAAATAGAGTGCATATATGCAATTAATATAAGATCATAATAGTATAGTACAACTGTTAAAGAGTAATTATATAATGTATTGTTTTTAATACATTTGTAGATGTAATAATGCTAGTTATCTCTAACAGAAAAGTATGTAAACTACTCTAGCTTGCCATTTGCAAACATAGCATAATTACTTTTAAATCAAAAGTTTACTCTTATGTCTAATTGTAATCTACACAATCTATAAGTAAAAAGCTAATATTTACATTACATTTTATTGCTTTACGGGTATGTTACAATTGTAGATTTATAATATACAAACTTGTTTACTTCCATTTAAATGACTTGCTTCTGAGCAAAAATGTTTGTATTATTTTAAAAAAAACTAAAACACAGTATTTGAAAATTAAACTTAACATTATTGTAGATATTTAAACTATAATATAGTGCTATACATTATAGAACAATTATTGCTCTAAAACTATGCAAACCAAACATTATAAGTTAATATTCATTACCTCTTGATACACCAAGTTCTATGAGATGGAGAGATGTAACACAAGTGTGCCATTTATTTGCATAAATTTTGTTTTTATACTCAAATTTGCTTAACCAAAATAATTTTTAACTAACAAAAACATTTGATAATCTTGTAATCTGGCAGATTAACAAAGTTATTTCGGTTCATAATCTGAGATATAGACCATAATGACATGAAGATCAGCAGCTAATGATCTCTAGTCTCTGACAAATGATAATAAATTCTAAATCAATGATCGAGTGTCACATTGACAAGCAAAGTATATCAGTATTTTTTATAACATCTGTAAATATATAATGAGAATTTTGCAATTGGACAACTTAGTTTACAAAATAATATTATAATTCCCATTACAAGATAATTACAATAGATTAATAATGCAGGGCTGGTTTAAATCAGATAATGCATTTATAAAAAATAATTTACAATAAAAATTAATAGAATAGCATATAATTGTATGTTTATTACTGAAAATAATCATGTGTAATATTTCAATTAATTTACATCTGTTTAAAGCATGTTTAAGCCATGATTCAACATTACATGTAGTTTAGTCCAGTAGTTCTTAAGGTATTTTTATTTGTTTCTTGGGCTAAGTGCTAACTAGTATTCAATTTTAAGATTATTTTCAAAGACAATGCTTTGAAATGTTAAAAAACTGCCATATATGATGTCAAAAGATATAAAATTATTATTACCAACAAGGTGATTGGCTAAAGCAAAGATAATCTCTCCTTAACACGTCCTTGGGATTGGCAAGACATAGCAATTAATAACTAACAGAGACTATAACAAATACTAGAATATAATATATAGATAACTTGTAACACATCAAGTCTAAAATTCTATAACAATTAATATGGAATAGCATTACAGCACATTTCTCCAGTGGCATTATATCACGTAACATAGATTTGCTTCAACTGAGCGCAATGCTATATCCAATAAGCATGCAATTGTAATATTACTAAGTTTTCATTGATATAAAATATTAGAAATAAAAATTATATGCCATTTAGGCTGAGCAATGCAGACTCTATATGGCAGCTGTTAGGAAAATTGCCAGCTTATTTTGTTTTGCTAAACTTATCTAGACTGACCTGTTACCAACACTTGTTATAAGTTTTTATTGACACTACCTGATTAAGTTCTATGTCATACTATAGTGAAGCATTCCTATAGTTTATTTCTCTCCAAATTGATTCATATTCGGCAAATAAACATGGAGGAAATTTTTAACATTTAATAAAAAGATATATGTTAACATGTTAAGTCAACTGCAAACAAAACAATAACTTTCTTTACCGCACCACTTCAAAACATAGTTTTAGCCACTTGTGTGCATGTTTTTGTCTGCTATATTGAATTCTACTGTTTTTAAGTAGTATAAGCAGCTTTATTTGTCTGCACTGCCACTTTTTCACATCAATTTCCTAAAATCTTCATAAAACCTACAGATTCTAATGTGTATAGCTGTTTTGTAATCTGTAAAATACGTTCTATATAGCATAGCAAAACAAAGTAGTTCTCATATTGGCTAATGACATTAAACTGTTTTCAGGTATTACAGATGGTTTATTTTTTATAATACGCCTAATTATCCCTATAATATGCATAACTATTTATGTAGGAGGGGATTAGGTTAACTGCTGAAGACTAATAACCTTTGGAATCATCTAATTTCTTTGCGAAAGTTGATCCTAATTTTTGTGATAAAACTGTCTATCATGGATCCTGGTAATAATTCGGATTACACTAAAACTATATTATCAGTTACGGCAGAGCTTAAAGGTTATTTTGATAATTTTTGTTTAGAAATTGCCTTCTCATGGACAGCGATGTATTATTCAGGAACACAACACACAGAAAAATATAGGGCATTGAGTTATATTGACATTGGGTGGCATTTATTAAATATAAAAGCTAAGTTCAACACATTTAAACATCAAACTATATGCATTGTTTAATGCTATAGAGGTAACTAAAATATACTTAAAGTATTACCATGACAGGTTAAAAAAAGGGAATACAACTTTGGTACACTAAACACTTCATGGGCAAAAAATAAATTCAGCCAATCAACACAACAGAAACTGCTAGTGATATATATAATTCTATAATACATGTAGAGAGTAAAGCAGATTTATTTACAATAAATAAAACATGTCCTAACAAACAGAATAGTAATTGATTCAAACTATCAACGATTACAAACACAGTAATAAATTCTACGATTACTCTACTTTGCAACATAAAATATTAATTCTAAAATTTTATTCAGTAAAGCACCTGACAGTTTTCACAATATAAATGTCAAAAGAAAATAATATTCTTCTTGGCTATTTTCAGGTTGGAAGACAGAAAATTTGCTAAGCTGCATGATGATACAAACATCAGCATAAATAATATATAAAAAGCTTGTCAAGATCGTAACTGTTCAACTCATCAACTGCAAATCGGCTTTCAAATAAACTTCAGAGAAAATTTAATGTGTCACTCAATATACTCAACACAACATAACCAAAGGCTGAATATAATCTAATGAATATTATGTGAAATAATAAATATTAAATTTACAATCAGATGAATGAAGTCATGTTTCTGAGTCATTAAAGTGATTTGTAGACGGCTCAAGTAGAGATATAAATATGCAGATCATGAAAATAAATAAATGCTTTCTAATCAGGATTTCTGGGCACGCAGGTATTTGTGAAGCTTTTCATAGGAAGTAGAAGGAGGCGGAGTTTGTCCGGAGCCAATAAATCGAGAGGAAGACCTCGTGGACTGTTCACCCAGCTTTGTCAAATGTTGTAACTTCTTCTCCAGGTTCTTACACAGGATCTACAAGTTAAATTTGTTAGACAGTCATCAGATAATTAGGTCAATGCATCATCAGATAATTAGGTCAAAACATCATCAGATAATTAGGTCAAAGCATCATCAGATAATTAGGTTAAAGTCCTATCTCATAACTAGGTCAAAGTATCATCACATAAATAAGTCAAAGTGCCATCAAATATTTATTATGCTGTTGGGCTAAAGCAAGTTCACAATTCCAGTAGTTTACTGCTGTATGAAAAATGGTCATCTGATTTTAAAGTTTTTAAATACCAAGAGACAAAAAAGCTTCACAGTCATGTAGAAAGATGGGCCCAATTTATTAATAATGCTCGGACACATAATATATGTAGATGAAACAGCAACTTGATGTTATAATGTGCTTTATTTGAAGCGCAAATGAAGTTATGGAGAGACAATTTTTTGAAAAATTACAAATATTTTTAAGAAGTTTGAGGTACGCTGTGAAGGGCATAAAATCAACTTTTCCTGTTGAATACTGTTATTATAACAGAGGCAGTGTCATAGTTTTCCTACCTAAGCCATTCTTTACATTTATAAGTGTATGAATTAAGAAATTTTAAAATTAATATTAATTATATTATAAATATAGAACAAAAGTTCGTATACACTGTAAGCACCAGTAGAAACTTGAGAAAAACTCAAATGATGTCCATATATGATCTTAAAACATTATATAAGTTTGACATTGTAAAGTATTTTGCTTTTATCTAACTTTTTGTATAATTGAAAAAACTTTAAACTGACCAAAAAGTGAATTTTATATATGGCAAAAAATACTTTTTAGAGTGCATAACAACAAATATGACCAAATTTACTAATTAAAAAATCAATTGACTTTATACTGCCTTCATAAAATATTTAAATACTCTTCCACACCCCAGAAGTAGCCTTTCTAGCTTCAATAATATTTTTGTACTAAAAATACTCAGTAAACATTAAATTCTCTGATCATTTAAAATGTACTGAATGGAAGAAGATCTTCAAATATAGCACAAACACTTATAAAAAATACGTTGAAAAATGTGAAATTAATAAACTTTCAAAATCGAGAATCTTCCGTAGAAATTACAATACAAAGTGGAGACCAGCAAATAATAATGTTATAGCAGGCCAGTGATGACAATAGTGAAAGTGTATGAAATACTGCTACTAGTAATACTTGCTCAAGAGTGTGTGATGTCATAGCAAGCATTGCTGAAACCGTGAAACGTGAAGATAAGTTATTACAATGCCACACTATTTAGCAACTTACCATTTCCGGATCATTCTAGAATTATAAGCAAAGAAAACAAGCTATAAACTAGAGTCTAGACGTTCATTATACCAATTTATAATTAGTAAGTAAATACAAGTCAATACACGCACATCTACTAGAATCTAGACATGACATTCACTATTTATCACTCATAGGGCCACATTGCAATCTTCAACTGCTATTACTACCAAGATTAAAACTAACAGATACAAATCACCACCAGCCATTTATGTTCTCTAAGAATTGTGTAGTTTGCAGAACTCTGAAAGGCTATTAACCTAAAGACCTACAGTACCTTCGGGTGAAGAGTTGTGTCTACTGGGAATTGACCTGGCATCAAATAATTTTCTCATGCGAATAAAACCATTTAAAGAACTTGATTAACAAATAATGAGATGCTTTCAAGTTAGTTCAGTCATAATATGACTCATTACAACTCCCCCACTATTCTAGCATGACTCATAACTTCATTTATTTAATAACTATTTATATTAATATCAGCAATACCAATAATCAGACATGGCTTAATTAGAAGCTAGCCATAGTCATAATGCAACTATCACGTCTACCAACCACTATCCCTACCTCTATCCCTATATCTTCTCTTTACCCCTAACCCTATAACTACTATCCCTAATCCCATCTATTCTCCTAACTATAACTCTTATATCCACCTCTAAAAGTTATCCATAAATTCTAACACCACAAGACAATGTCCTCACCTCTGCCTCTGTTTTAAGAGGTTCTGAAACTTCTCTGCGAGACTTAGACCTGTGTTTAGAGTGAGTTTTAGCCGAGTCCCTGTGTGTGTGTCTAGGGGTGGAATCACGGGCGTCCCCTCTATCAGAGAGAACTTCTGTAGGCATCAGCAGTGACTCTAAAGACCCAGACAACTCTCTGCCCCGTCTGTGACGCGACGATCTTTCTACAAAATGAGCTGCTCACATGACGAGAAATATCATATGCTCGAAAAAATCTCTATTATAATCAATTTATCTGGATACGACACAAATCTTATAAGAAAAAAGAATATGCACAGTTTTTAAAGTGTGCAGGTTAATTGACATTTGAGAGCTGTACATGTTTATATACTCATATCTAGTTTTAGATGCTCCTGCACCATAATATCTATGGAAATAACAAAACTAGTTTTATCTCTTTGTGGAACTGTTCACACTTTAGAACTTTATAATGATTAACTAGAAATACTGTATTAGTAAAAAATCAACTGCGGAAAGTATCTAGATTATCTGTCCTAACCTTGACCTTTATTACAGATCCAACATTAGAATCAAGTTCATTTACCTGAGTGAGGGTGATCATGTGTTGCTCTGTCACTCTGACTCAGGGCTGATACATCACTCCTGTCACTGCGGCATATACAGAAACAAGCAATGCGATTCGCTGGTCATCGTAAACAGGTGATACAATTGGCCGGTCACAACCATTATGTGTATTTATATCAACTAACTATAGAACTAGTTAAAAACTCAATGCAGAATATTAAGAACAAATCAAGTAGATAATTATGTAAACTCAACACAGAGTGCTATCAAAATGTGGAAAGTAAAAAAAGAGTTGATAATAAAAAGCATGCATAACCCAGGATGTAGCAACAGAACTATGAATATTATTGGCATACGTTTTTAAAAATCTGTAAACTTACAACAACTGATAGTAAAAATCATTGGAAATTAAATTTGAAAAGCAATAATGCAGCTAATATAGCGGAGATAAAATATACCAACTCAAAGCACCTGGTTCTAGAGGACTTCTTCTTGTCAGAAACTTTTCTTTCCTGAGCTGATGACAGGAGGCTTTTCATGTCCTTCAGGACTGTTTTTAGTTCTGTTGCTAAGCCGTCGTCCTGCTGCAGAATACAAGTCATGTGACCAGCTAATAGCTGTCTCAAAAGTATTAGTGAAATCAATTACAATTGTCTGAACATTTAAAGGTTTTGGAGAAATTGATTAAATAATACAAGATATATAAAATTAGTAGTGTAAGTAGGAAAAACCCAAATATCAGAACTCGGTACAAAATAATCGCTATTTGCATAAATTGAGTGTAATCATAGTGTATTTTTACAACTTGCATTTCCTCTAATTTAGGCATGAACACCTCAAGTCACATGAGACTGATTCAGACTTAACTACAAGACAAATCATATTTAATGTCCCAATAACAAGGAGCTTATTTGGTTATTCTTCGAAGACAGTTTATATCATGTAGCCCTAGATCTGACAATTACCTGTGGTTTGGGCGGGGACGTGGGTGCAGACGTCACAATAACCTGCTCTCCTGTATTTCTCTGCAGCTCTTTGAGCTCTAGTTGATGTTTCAGTTTTAGTTTATATAAATTCTGTTCAGAGTGTTCGGCCGAGGCCTGCAATGCTGAACACCTGGAGATTGTTTCCTTTAATCCATCTTCCAAAGACACAACCTGATTGGTTACACAATAAAAATATGATAAGATCACACTGGCATATCTAAGAGACAAATATCAGATAATACAGTCTCAAATACCTGTATATAATAACTTGATGATACAACACAGCTAAACAAAGTTGATTGGGAGCAGAGACCAGAAAATACGAATTTAAAATAAACTAATTGGATTAATTAATTAATTTTTGAAAAATGTCAACTTCGGATAATTCGTTCTTTCATCGCTGTGACAAGCAGTAAAGTTATGGTATCTTTACATTATTTTCAAAAGCAAAATTATATATACCATTCAGGTGACAAACAACGCCTACTCACAAACATCAGCAGCAATGGCAGCCAACATACAGAACTACAAGCAACATATTCTCCTAAATTGTAGACAAGGCAGTTTAAGTGGCTTCCATTTTTGAGAATCTCACAACAGACATTAATAAAAGATCCACAGTTTTTTCGGTAGACACACAGAGTTCAAAGGTTAACAGGAAATAGCTTACTTTTGACTGTAACATGGAGGATTTACTGGTTTCTGTGACTAGCATCTGCTGTAGTCTTTGTTCAGCTTTACATCTGTGTTCCAGTTCAACCTGCAACTGTTCACATTGTTCTTCTACTCCTAGTTTATCTACAATATAGAAGATGTGTCAGTGAGGTATCTACAACATAGAGTAGGTATCTACAACATAGAAGATGTATCAGTGAGGTGTCAGTAACCAAAAGTAGGTATCAGCAACATAAAGCGGGTATCAGCTAGATTATTTACAACATATAATAGGTATCAACTAGGTGTCAGCAACACAGAGTAGCCGTCAGCTAGTTTATCTACAACATAGAGTAGGTATCAGCTGGGTGTCAGCATATGAAAACTCCATCTATATAGTAAACACCAGCAAGCATACTCCAGTACAAGACGCCCCTATTATCACATTCATCGTATTCATTATGCTTTCAACAGAAGTCAGAGAGATGTGAATCAAGCCATTAGTAGCAGTTCAAACACTAACCTTTCTTAGAAGCATCGAGCGCATCCTCCATCCACCTAATCTTACTCCGCAGCTCGTCTGAGTACTTCCTCTGATCTGTCAACTCCGTCTGCAGATTATTCGCCATGTTGGACGCTAAACAACCAATCAGCTTTGTTGACACAGCATTGTATTGTTTGTGCAACCTTGTGATTTCTCAAACATATACAATTGTCATGACGTTTAGAACTACTACATGGTGCAAGAAAGCTCTAGAGTCTAGATATATAGCCTTTCATAGAATTAATTTGGGTTGAATATAAAAACTAATATTTTCCAATAAGCTTATTTTGACTTAATGTTATGACACGGACATTCCAAATTGTTCTTGGTGAAAAGATGTAACTGTATTATTGTAAATAAAATAGGTGTTGCCCCAACTGCTAAGGCTTACACGCTGGTTTAAAATGTAAACTACAGGTTAAATGGTCACCAGGTAGAATAAATGATGTAAGCAAAGTAGAACAGAGGCAAGGTAGAATAAAGGTGACATGTAAGCAAGGTAGAATACAAGTGACATGTATGCAAGGTAGAATAAAGGTGACACGTATGCAAGGTAGAATAAAGGTGATATGATGTAAAACACTGCACTTAAAGTCGTTGCTGATATGCACTTGCCTTGTTTATCAACATGTTCTTTGCTTTTCAATGCTTTCTTTGCCAGCTTGTAGTCCTGCTCAACAGCTATAAGAATAGAGATCAAGTGAGAAATAGAAATCAAGTGAGAAATAGCACTAACGTAGGAAGTAACAGCTATGGAAATTGATAAAAGACAAGACATTAATGTGACTACACTCAGTGACTATACACAGTGACTATACACAGTGACTATACACACAGTGACTACACAGAGTGACTACACACAGCGACTACACACAATGACTACACACAGTGACTATACACAGTGACTACACACAATGACTATATATATACAATGACTATACATAATGACTATACACAGTGACTACACACAGTGACTATACACACAGTGACTACACACAGTGACTATACACAGTGTCTACACACAGTGACTACACACAGTGACTACGCACAGTGATAAAACCTTTACCTTTCAGTTTAATTAGCAGATTGTTGATTTCCCGCTGCATCTCCCCCTCCTGGCCTTTCATGACAGACTTGAGAGCCGAACTCTCCTCTGACAGCATGGAAATCTCTCTTTTAGCATCCTTCAGACTATTCTCATTGCACCTGTGAGCAGATGAGTAAATTAGAAAACTATTACTAGAAAAACACAGCAGCATGATGATAAAATACTCCAATCGTTTTCAGGAAGGAAGAGTTGAGCATGCTCAGAGAGGGAAATGATGATAGAAATTGTTTTCCTTGAGCTACTGCAGAATCACAAAACAAACAAACTTTCTGGAAACAAGAGAAATAAACAAATTTATGCGGCAAGCAGCGTTTGTAAATGTTACGGAGAGTTCAGGAGTTGTACCCTCAACAAGGGAAAAATCTTTGATTAACTCTGGCACAATTCCAATAAATGTCTGGAAATAGGAGAAAAAACTTTTATTTTTGTCAATAAAGGTTAAATTAACGACTGACACCTTGGGATTTAGTACAGCTTACCAAATATGCAAAACATTGTCCAATAGAAATACAGCAGCTTGTTATTTTCACCAGGGTATTTGAGACATGTTACTAAATAAATTTTCAAACCCCACTTATGGGCGATAAGACTTCAGAAACTTTCCAAATCCAGCGATGACAGATTATTTGATGCAGTATTAAGTTGTTTAGTGTGAATCTATTGGCTGATAGTATCGTATAAAGCCTTAAATAGGAGCAAAAACCGCTAAATGCACTGAAACGTCTCATTCCAATACATTTATATTTATTTCAGGGTATAAGCCAAGAGTTGGCGTACGATCGACAGACAGACAGACACCTGGCGTTAATTCAACTAACCGGATTTGATCTTCCAATTGGATTATTGTATCAGATTTGTGTGCCAACAGTTCATCCAGTCTATCCCTTTCGGACTCGGCATCGGCAATCTGGTGGTAATATAGAGTGTATTACAGTAATATACAGCGTATTATAGTAATACACTATATATTACAGTAATATACAGCGTATTACTGTAATATACAGTGTATTACAGTAATATACAGTGTATTACAGTAATATACAGTGTATTACAGTAATATACGGTGTATTACAGTAATATACGGTGTATTACAGTAATATACGGTGTATTACAGTAATATACAGCGTATTACAGTAATATACAGCGTATTACAGTAATATACAGTGTATTACAGTAATACACTGTATATTACAGTAATATACAGCGTATTACTGTAATATACAGTGTATTACAGTAATATACAGTGTATTACAGTAATATACAGTGTATTACAGTAATATACGGTGTATTACAGTAATATACGGTGTATTACAGTAATATACGGTGTATTACAGTAATATACAGCGTATTACAGTAATATACAGCGTATTACAGTAATATACAGTGTATTACAGTAATACACTGTATATTACAGTAATATACAGCGTATTACAGTAATATACAGTGTATTACTGTAATACACTGTATATTACTGTAATACACTGTATATTATTGTAATACACACTATACTACTGTAATACACTGTATATTACTGTAATACGCTGTATATTACTGTAATACACTGTATATTACTGTAATACACTGTATATTACAGTAATACGCTGTATATTACTGTAATATACAGTGTATTACAGTAATATACAGCGTATTACACTAATATACAGCGTATTACAGTAATATACAGCGTATTACAGTAATATACAGCATATTGCAGTAATATATGGTATTACACTAATATACAGTGTATTACAATAATATACAGCGTATTGCAGTACTATAAAATTTATCACAGTAATATACAGCGTATTACAATAAGATACAATAATATACAGTGTATTATAAAATTGTACAGTGTATTACAATTGTAGCGTATCACAATAATATGGTGCATTGGAAAATATACAGTGTATTACAATAATATGCAGTGTATTACAATAGTATAGTGTGTATTACAATAGTATAGCGTGTATTGGAATAATAAATGATGAATTAATACCAAACTGCACAATTATATTATATAATGTAAAATAATGCTATATAGTGCACTAGAATGCAAAACTTACAGTACAAGGTAATGGAAATTATAATACGATGTACAACACAACAAACTATAACGTATTGTATTACAATACATAATAATATAAAAGAGCAAAGCAATGCATTACAATATAACATTACAATAAACCCATAATAATGTTAACTTATTTCTATAAACATAGAAAAACTACATAAAAAAAACCCAAATTCATGCGTACAACATTAATAAAATCATATCATTTTTGAGAATTATATGAGTTTATTCAGGAGACACAGCTCAAGTAGAACCACTCAGCAAGATACTCTATTGTATTATGTAATATATGTTCACCGACATGCTATATTCATAGAGATGACATGTGGAAGCAATACCTAAACCAAGAGTGGTACATGAGTGAAGCTAATATATTACATTATATTATAGTATATGTTCACCAACATGCTATATACTTATTCTAATACAATAGAAAAGCACAAGTAGCACATATACCAGAAGTGAGGCATGCATGAAGCAACCAATAGACCATAGCATATAATAATATATACCTACCACATCAAGAAGTGCTGTTAACTGTAATATTAAACATTTGTCATATTAGTACATCTACACATGAACACAAACTGCCTACATAAGTGTGCATGTAACCCGATTCAACGCAGGTAACTTTCACGGTGGTACAGGGCCAATAATATTAGATATTATACACACAATGCCATGAGCTATGAAATAGGGTAGAGTAGTATGAAGTATTAATTCTACACAATATTATAATTCAATCTTTACTAACCTTTTTGTCTTTTGATTTCAACTTCTTTGTTTGCTTTTCTACTGCCATTTCCATTTCCCGTATCCGGCTATCAAACTCATCACGAGTTCGGTGTAGAGTTGCATTCTCCTGAAAAAGTTTTAAAAATTATTAAATTATCAACGATTTGAATTTTTAACAAACAAGGAGCTATCAGTGACAATAAAATATCTTGCAAAAAGATGTGCGTCGGCCGGGAATCGAACCCGGATCTATTGCTTGGAAGGCAACAATGCTAACCTTTACACCACCGACGCTTACATATGAAGTACAAATCAGTCACAAGTTGTGCAGTGCTTCACCTGTCAACCTTGACATCTGTGAAGAATTACTAAAACTAATTGTTATTAATTAGCACATTAGTAACCATTAGAAACACATACTGAATAATTATCTTGTAAGCTGATATGGAAAAGATAATCTGCAGTGACAGGTGGTTGAAATATCTCATAAAACTAACAGCTTTAACCTAAGGTTAGGTGGGGGTTTAATTACTATCACAAAAGCTATAAAACACTGCCCACACTATCATAGGATACACAACAAAACAACATAAATATGAAATATATTTATGAGTTGATGAAAATAGTTTGATGCATGATGAGGTTAATTCAAAGCTCCTGACAAACAAAACTATGCTCAACAGTAATCAGCAATATCAATATGTACAGTTCGTGTTGATTATGCAGAATTGCCCCCCCCCCCTCTGTGATATAACAAGTATATCAGCATGAGCTCATACTGTAGTTTTCATAACTTTCATAATTTACACTAAGACAATGCTTTGTGAAAGTGATTATTTTTTATTGTGGAGTGGCAACCATCACTCGTACCCTTTCCAAAAATATATCTAAATTCTAAGTCTACACTCAAGTAATAACCTGCTGGTAGTTGCTCAGTTCATGGTGCGCCTGAGATAGCCTGTCTTCCAATCTTGCAGCAGTAGATTCAAGTGTTTCCAGATGCCTTTCCCTTTCCTCTCTCTTGAAAAACAAATAACTTAGAAATAAAGTTACACTTTCTTAGTTATATTCAGTATATGGCTACAGATGCATGACTATATCTTGAGACGCAGAGTTGTCTGACCTTAATTTTGTAACAAAATGGAGTTTTTTTCAAACATCACGCTTACAAACCACTACTATATATGGAAGCCTATTTGCACTTGTAAATTATAATCTATACTTGCACAGATTGCCTATATTCATCAACACATGTGGGTTTTAAAATCAACAGTTTGTATATAGGCTACATATTAAACACCCTCCGACTAGCTACCTACAGTTTTGTAGCTTTCTTCAGAGAGATGCAAAACTGTATGCAGCTAATGTAGTAAGCAATACAAAATAATAGTAGAAAGGGTTGGCAACTCTAAGACAGACGCTAGCAATGTGCTCAACATTGTAAATTACACAATGAGCTCTCACACCTGCATGTTAGAACGCTCACAGGCTAAACTGATCTCTCCAAACTGTTTATTTCTCTGCTCCAACATGTTGACAAACTGATCGCGTTCACTCGTCACTTTGTCAATTTGCTCGTTCTTCATGATTAGCTGACCCTGTAGGGACTCTTTATCTTCACTTGTTTTTACCTGCAGACCTTCTACTTGGGCTAATTTTTCTATAATATATGTATATATATATATATATATATATATATATATATATATATATATATATATATATATATATATATATATATATATATATATATATATATATATATATATACATATATATATACACACACACACACACACACACATATATATATATATATATATATATATATATATATATATATATATATATATATATATATATATATATATATATATATATATAGAGTCACTTGAGCATCTGGCTTGAGTTGACACACCTTTTAAATATGCTTTAGTAAAACTATAAGTTTCTACTATTGCGAAGGTGTGGGCCATGGTACTCTGTTCTGTGCTGATGAGGGGACAAACCCCGAAACAGCTGCTGTCCACAGATTGATATATATATATGTATATATATATATATATATATACATATATATATATATATACATATATATATATATATATATATATATATATATATATATATATATATATATATATATATATACACACATACATACATACATGCGCGTACGCATATACACACATATACTGTATATATACTGTATATATTATATAGATACATGTTAATTTCAGCTACAAATATAATACACTAACACACCCTGAGCATGCTGTAGTTGAGATCTAAGTTTAGCACAGTCAACTTGTAGCAGCTGTAGCTCTGAAGAGACTTTCGTATGACGCAACGTCAGGCTGTCAACTTGTTTCACTAGAATTGTCTTCTCTTCACTAAACTTGTCCAGCTGGTATTTCTGGGCCAGCTCAACCTACATAGTTATATTTAGTACAGCCTTAACTCAGTAGTAGATAAAGTGTTTGTCTGCTTAGATAATAGCTTCAGTTTTACAACTCATAGGTGTCCGGTGATGACACAGATAGTGTGGTGCTGACACACATGGCAGGTGTCTGGTAATGACACACATAGTGTGGTGCTGACACACATGGCAGGTGTCTGGTAATGATACACATAGTGTGGAGATGACACACATGGCAGGTGTCTGGTGGTGACACACATAATGTGGTGCTGACACACATGGCAAGGTTAATAGAAAACAAATAATAACAGAAAAACATCTCTTTATATTGATGTTGCATTAAAGAAGAAGTTAAAAAAATCAGCTAAGCCCTATAAGAATTGATAAACAAAAAAGAACCAGTTTTCTATTTAATTGAAGCACGTTCAAATATCCCATACCATTTCTTAAACAATCATGACCATCATTAAACTGTTAGTCTAACATTTTGATGGAGTTTTGAACCGCTCAGAAAGTAAATATGACAAAATACTTTGAAAGTATTTAATAAAGTTTCAACCAAAAAATCATTTACGCTCAACTCTTTGCCCATCAAGTTTCTAACTGCTCAAACTACTGAACAATGCCGTTAAGCATCGTACCATTATATACAGGACACCTGACTTAGCCTTGACTGCAAAAAGCACCATACATGGTTTAGCATCCCCCCACCTCTTGCTTGATCTGCTTGCTGCACTCATCTTTAGTCTTTTCAAGTAACGCTTCCAGTCTCGCCATTTCTGCATCCCTTAGAGCCATCTTTGTTTCTATTTCCACATTTCTAGAGAGAGAATATACAAAGTATACATTTACAGATAGAAATAGATACTGGGTTATATTTTTCAAACTTGTATCAAATATTGATTCCACGGCACAACTAGCAACAGGTGAAAAGAATTTAATTATCTAAAATACAACAAAAGCAACATCCACCTATTCAGTATTTCATTATCTTTCTCCCACAGTTTTTTAGACTGCTCTTTCTCTAAGTCCAGTTCAGCGTTAAGTTTCTCCACCAGCACCTCGTAGTCCTTCGCCTTTTCCTCTAGTCCAGCGTACTTGCGAACTAACTCGTCTTTTGTAGACAGAGTATCAGTTAGATCTCGCTGTGTGCTGTCTAAGGCTACACTCACTGATTCCAACTGTAAAGCATTTTTGTTGGAAAAAATTGATTTAAAATTTTGTATCGTTGAAAAACCAACTTGCTAGCAACAGTGACAAATTAAAGCTTAAAATTGTAGAAAATTTTATTATTGTTTGCAAAAAAATTTTCAAATATGTTTAACAATGACTCCATGCTTTGTAACTATATCCTCCTGACCTTAGTCTGAGAATCTTTCCTCTCCCCGTCTATTTGGGACTTGAGTAGATCCACCCTCTCTTCTAAGATGCGGGTTTGTTCTTCCCGCAACAACTCACTCCCCTTGTATTGCTCTCTAAAACATAGAGTAAATAATGAGTGTCAGTCAATACTGACAGGTAGGTGTCAGTTAATATTTTCAGTTAGGTGTCAGATCTTAATAGAAGACCCGTACTAGTACCTCACAGAAACTATAAAAACTTACTAGTTTCAGCAACATATTTTACGAGTAATAAATATAATCAAAATGAGTAAGAATAACTCAAATTGAAAAAGTAAAGACGAGGTGATGATACCAAAAATGAAATAATTATAATCAATTTTGTTATGAACCTACTGTAAATATTATACTTCAATTATTGTCAAAACGATAAGTATAAAATAGTGCTTGGGTGATATCCTCATTTTTTCCAGACTAAAATTGAGTATTCGAAAACTGAAAATTAAATTTTCATGAAAGTTAGCCAAAAGCAAGTTACATAATGCTGACACAAAGTGAACAACAAGCAAATATTACTACAGTAACAACCTACCCTGTGGAGTCAAACCGAAACATGTTTAGTATCAATGTACTTGACAATACTGTAAGATCTTAATCCTAGAGTAACTCAGATATTAGCTGACAAGAAGGCAGCATACAAAGAACAGCAGCAATCCTAGTGCTGACTTAGTCCTAGGTACATTGTACAGAAGCGTGGCTGCATGCCTATTAACTTTGGGAACAAAAGCTTTCATTTAAGTTTCAACAATGTCAAATAGTAGCAATAAAAACAATGCCGAGGTTAGCACCAAACTAATTGTATTACTTTGGCAAATGCGTATTGTGAGTAGCTTGAATGAAAAGAGTTTAAACCACTTCAATACTGTACGTGCTAATCTATGCTCTTTTCAAACACGTTTAGTTATTCAATAAAATATTTCAATTAGATTGTAATTAAAACACAATCAAACTGGTATTCAAAGTATGGTCAGAAAATTCAGTATAAAATACGTAACCCTGATTTTATCTTGCACAGTAAGAGGTCTAAAAACAATAATGTTGAGTGTATTAAGTTAAATTTACAATATGCAACATTTTTTTTTCATAATAATTATGTTAGTTAGAAGCAAAGACCAAGTCACAGCTCTGAATATGGTTCCATTGGGTCAAATGAATCGAATGGGTGCTCCTACAGATGGATTTGTGGTTGCCATTTGCAAATGTTTCCAAACATCAAATAATACAAATGTGAAGCAATGAAAACGCAGTTAATAAAAGCTATGGCTTTTAAAGCTTAACAAGCCAGCTACTGTTTTAACGAAATAGAAAAGTGCAGAGTTATTAAATTCATACTGAAACCAAACTGTCATTTCATTAAAAACAAGTCACTGAATGTGATAACCAAACATATATAAAAATCAAAAAGAGCAATGAGAAAAGATAGTATATTGCCCTAAAGACAGTTTTAACCCAGTGCTGTGACATTTACTACAGTCAACAGGGTTTGAAATACAGTGAGAGAAAAACTACTTACCAAATATGGTACTAAAAGTATTCTGTAATACTTGTCATATCACTAGATATTTTGAGACTTACAGAGTTTAATTAGAATAAAATTGTGTGTCTATTAAACCAGACTTGATGATACAAAAAAGCCAGACTATTCCATGACTGCATTACACACAGCGTAATGATGTGTAAATAGAATCTACAGTATAGTACTTCATATTCATAAACACAAAATATACCAACTATTATACAAATGCGCAGAAGACATTGTAAGTATGCATAACAGCCATTTTCCTCTCTGCTATCACAAGTCATGCTATACACTACAAGGCATGAATAACTCTAGACCAGAGTGAAAACCCACAAAAACAGCAAAATATCAGTCTTAAACTATCAAAACAGGCCCGAAAGTTAAAATGTGAAAAGTTGGGTCAACTTGAATGTCTTCCATTGTAGAAATTCACCAAGTAAGAACAAACACATAGAAAGAAAATGGAACACATATAAAACAAACACTTTTAGCAAAACTAAAATGATACTGGTTTTTATTACTGACCCAGTATGATGACAAGAAGATATTTTTATTCAAACTACGAAGACAAGCTATTTTCATTTTTCATAAACATAATTTGTTGAAAAAAATATTTTTTCAGGGCCTTTTGCTGTTTCCTTTTACTTAATCAAATACAAGTGAATTTGACAATTTCACTGAATGAAACTGACCAACTATGGTTTACAACATTCAATTTGTTGCTGTTGACTTGAGAATAGAAATAGAATAACTATAACATGCTCCTATTATTATATCCATCAAAGTTTAAAAAGCAAACAGAAATGATAGATGTACCCACTGGACAAGAGACAGTTGCTGTGTCAGTGATTCTGATTGGCTCCTAGCGTTAGTCGCCCGCTCATCTGCAGCGGATAGCCTTTCTTCCAAATCTTTTCGTATTCTTTCGTGTCTGAAAGTAGAAACATAAATGTGGACCATAATGCTTAAACATATTTGATCAATAAAAAGTGTTTAACGTACTATATGATAAGAATAGTGTTTACTACAAGTGATGCTAAACAACATTTACTGCTGTGATTAATAAACCATGCTTGATACGCTTGCTGCTGTGACTTCAACTATATTATTTTCAAAGAATCAGCAAACGAAAAGATCAAACAGTGTTGTTGGTAATAGAGAAGTACAAAAAATAGATTTGCTGCAAAAACATAATTAAAGATATACTATATTCAATATTTTTTGAAAAATCGACTTTTTTTCATAAAACAGATATTGAGAACAGTTCAAAAACTTATAAGTAATGTTTTGCTTACCAATAACAGCCTGATTAGTACTACTATAACTATTCAAAAACTCAACAGCAAGCAAGAAATCAACATGCATAAAAATTTAATCTCAAATCTCCATCCACTGACAAGTTCAAGGGTCATGAAAACGTAGTGTATTGCCTAGTAACAGAATATGTAACAGGCCGGGGTAATTTATCAAACCACTTATATGAAACTTACTTTTCTTCTAAATGTTTGGTAGTTGTCTTTTCGACACTATGTGAAGCTAACTCCAAATCAGATACTTTATGTTCAAGCTGTAAATGTACATGATATAATGCAGCGCATGATGTTCTGTACTGATGTGATAACAATAATAATAGTAATACATGACGTCTCGTAAATTTGAATAAAAATTATAAAAATTTTATATATTATATGGCTTTGGTTAAAAAACCTTAATTAAAGAATGAAGAATACTAAGAATAACTCTTTTCTCAACATTTCAAACAATGTCAGATGGAGCATGCAATTTCTAGCTGGGAAATAAACTGTTTAAGAATATAGAAACCCATGACACATTATAAATGCTATTTCTAATTCTTAAGGTTTGTTAAAACCTACCATTAAATAAGTTTTTAAAGTTAACTCAAACCCCTGTTCTTTTATCTATTAGAACTACTGCCTAATAAATGATTGACATTTTCTGTTAAATTTTAAAACAAGGATTGAAAACGAAATAAGGCTCCGCAATTTACACCCAACACTGCTGATTATATTAATTTGAGTAAAACCTAGTCAGTGGCAACTTTTCTAATGACACAGCAGAAGACTGGTAAAATAATAACATACCTCTGATATTTTGGTAAGATTATATCTGTTATCTTTCTCTCCATCAGTGATACACCTTTCTAAGGAGTGTATCAGCATTGCTGTAGATTGACTAGATATCGGTTCGCTGTCGTAACAAGCAGCGGTATTACCTCTCCTATGACTCTTAACTACACCTCGGAGCAGATCCACCTGGAAGTAACGGGTTCCATTAAAGAGATACTTTTATATTACACAAGTATTAATTTTCTTTTATAGAAACTATTTATATCTACAATAGAAATAAAATATAGAAACACAAGTAAGCTGTCATAGTTAAGATATTATTTCATATAAACCACAGTAAGATCATCAGCTTAAAGCTTTGAACTGCATTTGTTGCTTATTTTTAATAACATTCAGTCCTTGAATATAGATTTATACTTTATCTCAAGTATAAGGTGTACTGTCAGTTTACTAGTATTCATTTTATTTATATTTCATGTTGACTATGAAACTACAAGTATTAAACACATCAACTATTGATTAAATAAAACCCTGTTGCCATAGCAACACGTGTATGAAATAAACGCTCTGACACACCATATTGTCGTAGTCTGACTTGACCAGCTGCAGGGCATGTAGCTGTCTCTCAGTGTCTACTATAGTCTGCATCTGTGAGTCGGTCGTCTGCTGTAACTCAGTCACCGCCGTCTGCAGCGAACGGATCAGCTCTTCCTGTCCGTTAGCCTCAGTGACTCGTGCTGCAGCCAACCTGGCAGATGTAGAAACACACGCAAGTTTATAGTCACTATCCCTGTGAAAACCTCTGATGAAAAGAGTTTTTAAAAGCGGGCTAAGGACTTATTCATATGTGGCAGAGGAGCAATTATGACTGGATGCTATTTCTAACATCACCAACAGCCTTTACTGAATATCAAACCCATGATTTCAGGTTTAGTAAGCCATGTGCTCTAACCCCTAGACTACAGCTGCTCCTAGCCAACCTATCAGATGTACAGGAAACAATAAACGAACCACAGATAGTATTCAGTAAAAATATAAACCTATCAGTCACTTTTACAGCAATCAGGGGAAACATTAAATTACATGAATGAAACAAAATACTGTGTATGACTCACAAACAAATGGGATGTCTACTAATAATAGAACCTAACTAACATCTCATGATGTTATGGCATCTGGTCAACAAAATAACATTTGATAGAATATTCAACTACACTGCATCAGAACAAGCAAAGCAACATACAATTGTATACTAGATAAAATATGTTCCACTAAACAGTAAAAAGAGAATCACTTGCCAATCATCATGAGCATAGATAATAACATATCTTATCTTGAAAACACATTCCAAACAGTATTTTGTATTAGAAAGCACCTGCACTGACCTGTCACGTTCCACAACAGCATCTTGCAGTCTCTTTGCAAGTTCTTCATTTGAAACTCTAAATTGCTTCTTATGTTCATCACTAAGTTTTTGCGCCTACAACACAAAACAGCTTAGTAGAGTGTCGAGCTGACAACATTATGTACAAATTACCTACATGAGTGAATTGTATTAGCAAATCCAAGAGTAATCCTAAGACACTATCTGAAGGTAAGTTCCTTGACGAACAAGAATCCCATAAAATTTGAGAATAGCAAGTTTGTTATAAAATAGTTTTTGAGTAAAAATTATTCTTCGCTCAGCAATGCATGAATGCTAAACAAGAAGTAGTATACAAGCCCTATGTGTGCTAAAAACAATTTAAGCAAATTACAGATCAATAATACATAATATTCGTGATCTAATAATTAACTTGGGTAAAAGGAAATAGCTCACTAACACGTCTCAACTGCTCTTTCAAATCTTCAATAGTAACAGTAGCCTGTCGTATCTGCCTGTCATTCTGTAGTTTATCTGCGGTAGTTATGTTACCAGTGGAGAAGGACTGAGACAGACTACGTTGTCTGGAGAGTTGTGCTGTGGAGAAGGATGTAGGTGGCGCTTTAGTCGGAGAACCAGCTGTCGAATGATAGCCAGTGAGAGGCTGCGTCAAACTTCTGCAAAGAAAAATTAAGGAAGGATAACTCTAACGGTTGTTTGTATAAATTTGAGAAAAATAAGAAATGATTTCAGAAACTTAGGTCAAGTCGAGCATATTAGTAAACGCAATAATTATAGAACATATTTTTAAGAGTGATGATTCTTCGAGGCTTAATAAACCCCTAATACAAAACTACAAAGAACTTATTCATATGTGGCGGAGGAGAAATTATGACTGGATGCTATTCCTAACATCACCAATGGCCTTTACTGGGTATCAAACCCATTATTTCAGGTTTAGTGAGCCATGTGCTCTAACCCCTAGACTATGGTTGCTCCTAGCCAACCTATCAGATATAGAGGAAACAATAAACGAACCACAAATAGTATTCAGTAAAAATATAAACCTATCAGTCACTTTTACAGCAATCAGGGGAAACATTAAATTACATTTATGGAACAAAATACAGGATGACGCAACAAATTTAATGATACACAAAAGTTATTACACTTTGGAGTTATCTTTATGCTATCACTACTTCACTTTATCGTTACTTCAAGTTATCACTACCGAGAACTAAGAATTGTAAACCAATTTACACACTGTAAAAAAGTTGAACATCTATTTAAAAACAGTTACTTTTTCTATCATAGGCTAAGACTGATTCTATAAGCTGACACTGTTACCTAACAAGGTTATCAGTAGATAGGCCTGTCTGTGAATAGGTGGGTAACGAAATGTGACTACTTCTCCCATCCTCAGCTCTAGTGGTTGAAACAGCATGTGCTGAGCTGTTCAGTTTAGAAAGAATGGGTGGTGTGTCTCTTGCCCTAATGCTAGCTGATAGTGATTGTTCTGATTCCCAGTCTAAAATACAATATATGATTGAAAACAGTGAAAATCATAATAGAAAAACAAAATTATAACAATACAATTAGGTTCACCGACTAGTTCAAATTTTTTTGGTGGAGTGTAGAATGAACACATGATATTGAAAACATGATAATGAATTAATAATTTAATACTTTGAGATTAAAACAAATATATAGGCCTACTTGTTTGTAAAAGCACATAGGCCTAAATATGATAAAAATAAAAATGTTGTATTCAGTAAGTTAGATACTAATATAAGCATTACATACATTTTAAAAATTTCATTAGTTCTGTGTGTAGATGTGTATTCTATTACTGCAATATTTCATATTATATTCTATCATATAATGTCACCCTTGAGTAACAAAATTTGCATTTTATTCAACAGGGTACCGGTTTCTCCTATTTTCAATGAAGAGTATCAGTGTTGCCAAACCTCTGCAATGACATGTAGTGCAAACTAACACTAACACAAACCTTTACTTAGAAGTTCTTTGCCTTGCCTTTCCAATTCTTTAATTTTATCAGCAAACTTCTTACTGTCTGCCATTTCTCATGGTTTTATAACTTTAATTTTATCACCATCCAACTCTATTTAAAAAAGATCACATAATGAAAAATTATATATTTGATTAACTTCAAATGCATTCTATCAGGTTTTAACAACCTTCAACTTTCAATACAATTTCAATTACTTACAAGTTAAATTAGATTAATTAATTTTGATTAAATTTTATAACAAACATAGCTACTCGTGTTTCAAGTCTAGCTCATAATCATAACGATACTCAATATCGATGTGATTGAGTAATTTTCATTTTGATTCTCATTATCAGTATGAGTAGAAATATCACTATGACAGACTTATGACTATCGTCTAACTCTACAGCTCTATCCGTCTATCGGAATCTTAAAGTTAATTCAATTATTTGTTATATTAGCTCATTTGGGGTCAAAATCAGTTGAGGTTTTATAATGAGAACATAAAACACAAACTCAGATGTTGCTAATTTATTATTTTTTGTTTATTCTGATGTAACAAAGTAAAAATATACTAGTAACTGTAAGCATAATACCTGTAAAGAATAAATTTGAACGGTGCATACTGAATCAAAAGGAAGCAATGTTGTTTACCATAACGATGCGCTTGCGCTCTTTTAAATTTACCGCTGGGACATACTTTTTTGGATTGTTTCGTGTTTTATAAGTTTAGCAAAAAATAATAATTTGCTAAAAAAAATTTATTTAAAATTTTGAAAAAAATTTTTCTTGATGCATTATTTTAGTTTAAAAAAAATCGTGAATAATATTTGTACCTGAATGCGCTTTTTCCGGCAACAAGTTTTCAAGTTTCCTGTTGCACTTACTATTAGTAGTAACTACTATTACTATTAGTAGACAGTGGTAGATCTACTACTATTAGTAGACCTACATAGCTGCCTTGGTAATTTAATAACTTATCAATGATGTATAAATATTGTTATGTTGATTGTTTGTTATGTAGTTTTGCCGTAGTGTAGGTTAATTTTAACCTAAAGAATAATATTGATAGTGATAATCATTCTGATTCACTCATACTGATACTCAATATCATACTCATAGTCATACTGATAATCATACTCATACTTGATCTCATACTCATGGCGATACTGATACTAATAATGATAGCTGATAGTCTAAATTTTTATTTTCAATTTCATAAGAAGTTGAAGTAGTAATATAAATATTAGTAGTAATACAACTTAAACTAGTACTGCTACTACTCAGTGAGTACTACTGGTAGTGAGTGAACTAGTACTGCAAGTGTACTATTACTACTTCTAGTTAAAGTTCTAGTAGTAGTTCTACTACTACTCTACTGCAAGTACAAGTTGAAGTTTCAGTTTGCAGCTGCATTACTCATAGCATACTGTCTACAACTTCAACTCAGACTTCACAGTTAGTATTACTATCAGCCTTTGCTTCTTGGCCTTTGAGCTTTTAGTTTTAGTTTGTAGTAAATTCCAACTTTAATTTGTACTTTAACTTGCACTTGTAGTTGTAGTTTTATGTGCATTTTGGTTTAGTTCAAGTTTTACAGTCATTTTGATTTTCAATCATAAATTAAATGAAATTCATAATGATAATCAATAACTACAAGTGCAGCTATTGAATGCCATAAGATTAACTTCAAGTCACAACAAAATATTACTTAACAGTATCACTATTGACAAAAAAATATAACTATAACTATAATTATAACATTTTTTTTAACACTATTTAACTATTACTAAAGACTTGCATTAAGTTTAAAATTAAGTGATTTTTTAATTTAACTATTAATATTTATATTAGCCTTTTTTATGTTTTTGTATTCTAGGTGATGTTTTTTTATAATATCTGCAATAGTGAGTAATGGTCTTACAGTAACAAAATAGTCTTTTTTCTATTGTATAGAAGCTTAACATTAAATTTTTATCGTAGCCTATGGCATAGAATAATAATTTTGTTAGAAGTCTAGCTACACACTTATTATTATTATTAGTTGCATAGATTGTAGTTTTTTGTTTTCTACAAAACAAATCTATTTATTACAGGTGTGGAGGTTACTTAGTTTACCTGATGCTCAGTCAATAGTTTTTCTACTGTGTATTAAACGAAGCTAGAATGTAATATTCGTGTTGGGGGATTTGGCTCTGTCAGTGGTCGTCTGATGACGTTGCTGCCATGTACGAAGGGGTCAGCAAGTTAGATCTCATCTATCGTCGTCTGCTCATCACCAAGTTCTTCACCAAAGGATGGGGATCTCCAGAGAGCATGCGGCGGTAATAATTTACTCACCTGTTCAGTTGGATTAGTTTGCTTTATAGTATTTCTATTATATTATATTCCATGAAATTGTGAGTCAGTTTTTCTCTCTTTTAAAAATATATGTTCATTTGTCAAATAAATAAAATTCATAATAAATATTTTATTCAGTTAGGTTCACCATGCAGTTTACACTCATTTGATTCACTAATCTAGTCATAAATGAAGTAGTTAATAAAGTTGCATATGGGTTATACCATGATATGTAGAAAGGGCTGTAATAATATTTCCTGTCAGGTTGTTGGAGTTCAGAAAGACTCTCTCTTGCCGAGAAAGTTGCATGAATTTGGTTGAATCTGATCATCCTGTGCACGTAGACAAGGTAATATATATCGTTGTGTCAGCATGTAGACAAGGTAATATATATCATTGTATCAGCATGTAGACAAGGTAATATATGTCATTGTGTCAGCATTTAGACAAGGTAATATATGTCATTGTGTCAAAATGTAGACAAGATAATATATTGCTTTTTTTCTGCAGAGTTATGAGTCCGGTGACTGTCGAGTTATGGAAGGTCACTTCCTCTCCCCTTTCGCCATCCACCATCCCGAAATTATGCCTAAAGTAGCCAAAACTGCTCGGTAGGCTGACTTAACTGTATTGGCAGCCACGGACTATCCAAGTGTTTTTATTTTTGAAAAAAAGGGTCATTTTACCTAATTTAGTACACATTATATATCTTTAGTTTTTAGCTATTTTTCAAAGTTTGTCATAGTTTTTTGCATTAAACTGATAAAATATTAACAAATACAACTGAATAAGCAAGGTTATGTTTAACTTTGTTTGATTTCCTATGTTTTATCCTAATAGCTAAAAACTAGAGATATAGAGTGTGTACTAAACTAAGTAAAGTAACCCAAACTTTATTATGTTACTCTGCTGTCTACTCTTTACAAAATTATCTTCTAGGTTCCAGTTGATTGTACCTCTGAAGTGGACAACTAAACACAAACCTGTGTGTATTCACCTGGCGGGGACAGGAGATCACGTAAGTTTAGCCTAAGGTGCTTGCATATTGAGCAGAGCAGCTGCTATTAGTAGGGTACGTTTCAACACAACCTATCTCTGCTGGAACCTGTAGATATTCCCTTCTATTATATATATTGTTTGCTAATCAGTTTATCAATTATTGACCTTGGTAAAATTCTTCAAATTAGCAGGTGCTCCCTGTTATAGAATTCATTGCAACAAAAAATATATCAAAAGTTGTTGAAATTTTAGCTTAATTGCTTTCTGAATTCTGTATGGTAAATATATATATATGCCATTTTGCTCAAACTTTCCTGTAAGTTTCATTTGAATCTGTTTGATTATACAGCCAGATTCTAATTTGCTGTGTAGGGGTTTTGGAGAAGACGAATGCTAATGGCCCGGCCACTGGTCAAGGAGGCCCAAATCGGTTCTATAATCTTGGAGAACCCTTACTATGGGTGCAGGAAACCCAAAGACCAGCTGTATGTTGCTGTATACATGTTCATGTTTCACTGTAATTGCCTGTAAGCTATCTTGAGTGTCTTAGTGGATGTCCCAACCCATCCAATATGTAGCCTCATTCACTCTACCGCTAGCATGTGAAATTTTAGCCGCTCGCTAAATATTTGAGCCTCGTTTTGCAGCAAGTTTGCAACTTGCTTAGTCAATATCCTGTTGTTATTATGGAGAACTGTGTTGTGTGTGTTCCCAGTCTACAAATTCATAGACTGAGTAGAGTAACTCATAGGCTGAGGTCACTAGTTGAATATCTCATTTTAGAAGGTCTAGTCTACAGAACGTCTCCGATCTCTTTGTTATGGGAGGCTCGCTTGTCCTTGAGTCTATCGTCCTGCTACACTGGTGTAAGCGGATGGGCTATGGACCGCTGGGCATTACTGGCATATCTCTGGGAGGCCATGTAAGTGTCATGCATTCCATTGAGGGGCCACGTCAGGTTCCGTATTGTGTTTTATTGTGAGGTACTGACTACACAACTCTGAGTAAAATATGAAGACGCAATTTCATCTTCGTATCCTATCAAGTGATAATGATAACTATTATATGCTGGTGTTAGCCCACTGGTACTAGCTGAGCATTTATTAAGATTCTAGTGTAACCAGAGATGGTACATCACTTTGCTGCACAAACAAGATATCTACCTCCTCAAACCTGTGTGTAAATTCTTAACTCAGTGGTTTTCTGAGTCAGCAGATAGATGTGATGTCATCTTCTCAGTTATTTGAACCTTTTTCATCTCACTGCTCTGTATTACATTAGAAATGCGAATGATTAATTCAATTTTTTGAAAAGTACTTCATTAAGCACTTCAACACGTTGAATTGTCTCCCCACATCATGTTTCTAGCTTTAAAGCATAGATACTGCGAATAACACATGATAACACTTTAGTCTGTGGTGATTATTTTACAGATAGCCTCAGCTGCGGCTTGCAGCTGGCCCCACCCTCTCTCTATTATACCATGTTTATCCTGGTCCACGGCCAGCCTGTGCTTTACCCAGGTAACACTTTGTTACGTTCTACTCTGTTGCATTACTTTATGTCATTGTTTGCTGTTTTAAGATGGCTTCTTTGGCCGCTAGTAGCTGGCCAGAGCCTTTAACCTTCGTGCCCTGCTTATCCTGGAGCACCGCTTCTATGGTGTGGACGCAGGTACCAACTTCTTATCCATTTACCTGAATGTACTTACCTATTAGAATCATGCAAAAAAGATTATTTACGTTCCTTCTATGTTAATTATGTTTCTCTTATTTAATATTTCTCGTTGGATTTGTATTCATTTCTGTTGGAAATGCTTGAGTTGGATGTGACATATCAAGCTTTGAATCACTGTTTACGTTGAGAACTCATTTCTTCCCTTAACCAGAGATTCTAATGTTGCAGGGTGTACTGAGCGGGGCGGTGTCTTGGTCTGAACTAGAAGAGCAGTACAGAAAAGATACGGCAGTATATGAACAGCAGCTCTACCCGCTAATACAGTCACCTGAGGAGGTTAGAGTCGTCCCCTCTTTGCTACACATTGCATAGTTTCAAATTCCTCTTGATATTTCTGATTAGTTGTACATCTTTGGTTGAAATTGGACTATCTGCCAATAACTATTTTTTGTCTTTAGAAAAAGCATATTTCTAGACAAAATTATGTGCTTTGTATTTTACTTGTGCAAATTTTAGAAATTTCTCGTGATGATAACTTTTCTATGTAAAGTTTTTACCTGCTAAATGTGCGCCAACTTTTGCAATTAGTGTGACCAACAAAAATTGATACTTATCATATATATTTTGATATTGTGAAAAATGACAGAACCATTTGTCACAAATATAAGTCAATGTTTTTTTCTGCAGATATTTTAGACTAAACAGAGCCCGCAAAGTTATGTAATTTTTTTATTGTATGACTATTTGTCAAGTGAAATAGAAATTGTTCTCACCCAGATTTTCTTCAGATTTCGCACCTTGTCTGTCTGTTCTGTAGCATCGCTGGAAGGATTTATTTAAGATGGGCCAAGAGTTCGCAAAGAACTATCCCGAGAGTGTTAATCAGCTGGAAAGCGTTCAGAAACAGGAAATGAGTGACCAACAGCAGGTACAGGTGTAACATTTCGCCCTAATGTAGGCTCTCATGGGTCAGCCATTGTAATTATATAGTAATATAGTTGTGTATAAATTACTAAATTGAAAACATCTTCTATTACTTAGGAGTTATCTTTCCCCAACTTTCCTTGCTATCGCTGTGTTAATCTAGCATTTTTTGTCACTCAAAGTTTGTATATGGTTTGTTTGACAGTAAGCTTAAGATAGTAAAGATTATTGTGTAGGCATTGCACTTTTAGTACTAGGGTTAGGCTAGACAACTTTGTCATTCTAATTCGATAAACTAAAATGTTTACAGTATTTTCAACAAAGCCAGGTTTTATATAATACCCTTGCTCTTCAAGATTGAGCTTTTGTTTTAAAACGGTTCTTGTATTTAGTAATTATTTCCCTTTATCATAAGTATATTTACATTGTATTTATCTCCCCTGTTTAGTCGGAGTCGTCCCTCTACTCTAGTATCATTAGTTCAATGAGCTCAAAGAGAACCGACTCCAACTTAGCAGACAACAAGCGGACACTTCAACAGCTCCATCTGCATTCCCCAAATCTTCCCAACAAACCTATCTCAGCACAGGTATTGTGTTGTCACTCTAGAGTAACATATGTTGTGACAGTAGAGTAACATGTGGTGTGACTGTAGAGTAACATGTGTTGTCACTGTAGAGTAACATGTGTTGTCACTTCAAGCAGAATTGCTAGTATACAGAGTCAGAGCTGGTATAATGAACTCGACTTGCCTTGACTCAACTTGATTGGACAGTTGTGTTTATAGTGAACATATTACTGCATGCTATAGCCCAGGGTCCTGTTTCAGGTCATACACTTCATGAGGGGTGTCATGGATGAGTGCACACACCTCAGTCACTTCAGCAAGCCTGTTGACCCGTCTCTTATAATAGCTGTAACTGCTAAACAAGATGCCTATATGCCCAGAGACAGAGTGACTGGTCTAACTGACATATGGCCAGGCTGTGAAGTCAGATATGTGGATAGGGGCCATGTTAGTGCCATCCTCTTTAACCAGAATGTCTTTAGGTGAGAACTCATGCTGAACATCCAGCTAGCTGAAGTTTATAATCTCTGCATACTATACAAACTTTCGAACTTATGTTAGTTAATTTAGTGAAATGTTACATATACATTGAAATGGTACAACTTTTAAGAAACTAACCTATACTATTTCCCTAGTTTACTCTCAACAGTGTATGGGTTATGTGCTGTTTAGCTAAAAGCCAAATTTATTAATAAAACCAGCTAATATCTTTTTAAATATTATTAGACATTAATCTGTGGTCATGTAAGTACTTATAGTTTCCAAGGGTGATTGTGTTACTGGTGAAACTGGTACACCTTCTAGCTTGTCTTTCACAGATATCATTATATGTGTGGGTGTGTTGAGTATATACTTTCATATTTTGAATAAATTTATTTCATCTTGTATTAACTTCAATATTGATGTGATATACTGAAACGATATTCATTTATACCCATTGCTGTATAATTGCATTCTGTTTGTTTAAGTTTCTTTCTTTTTTATTACAGAAAAGCCATTATTGATTCTTTTAACCGTCAGATATCGAAATACTTCTCCAATGCATGACCTCACTCTATGGTGACTTAGGACTCAGTCTACTTTGCTGAAGCCATTCAGTCAGAACGTCAAATTCATAAACTATTCAGCCATGCATGTATAAAAATTACTGCTACAGTATATAAGCGATTTAATCTATGTCCATGTTCTTTGCTAATGATAATTATGTATATTTTCCTATTGTAATATTTATACTCAATTTTTGAGTGGTGCTGAGATTTAACCCATGGTATGCTAGCCATTGTATGTAGGTTGTGTTGAGTGGGAGAGCTGATTAATAAACTTCTTCCAATACTATATATACTGAGTTACTTATGTTATACTAGCAGTTATAGCTGATGAGTTTACTTGGTAAAGACACACTGTGTATAGGACCCAGATGTTGACATTGTTTATATATTGCATAGTTTAATGGCTAGACACTCATGAGAATAGGGTTATTGGGTCACTACACTCTAATAGCAAATACTACTATGATTATATCAATATACTACTATGATTATATCAATATACTACTATGATTATATCAATATCCTACTAAGACTATATCAATATCCTACTATGATGGGTGACAGTTGTCAGGAGTTTTTTATTGGCAGCATGGGTATATACAATAGCGCCCTAAAACTAGCATCAGTGATCCAGGCATGTTTATTGGCAGCATAGGTGTAATAGCCTATGAAACATTACAATCATATCATTTTGAGTTGAACTGCAAAGCCTATCACACCTGAAAGATTTTACATTCTATCATAACTGCCCTTTAATCTCACGGTGAGTTAATAATTTCTATGTGTCTTGCTGCCGGACAATGAGTATTCCTGCTTTTTTTATAATATATTATTTATGTCATTATAGTCATTAGTTACTCTATTTCTTTATATTATATCAAGCTCACTATTTAGGAAGCAAATTAGCTATTGTGTCATTTTCATAATTTATTAAATGGGCAGAGCATAAACTTTACTATTATCACAGTCTTATCTTAGAGTAATAGAGTAAATATGATCCATTGCTAGATGGGTATTCTAGGTCAAGCATCTATCTATTCTATTGAGTAACAACAAAATATCACTATACAACATATTAATGTGCTTATGAGTAGCCCACCACTTCCTGTACAACTGTAGCAAGTGTAGAAATGCTTTAATTGCAATCACTAAAATTTCTTTTTATGCATACGGTCTATAAAGTGCTTTGTTATTGGCTTGTTTACCATATATGCCTAGATAAGGCTAGAGGTGAATAGATCCATGTTTACAGTATCTGGGAGTTATTATTTTCTATATTATTCATAATACTTGCCTTCTGTTACTTTTCAGTCTGTTGCACTGTCTTTTCTTCCACTGACTGCAGATAAGATGGACAAGTACTTAGCTACATCAGTGGTAGGGGTGTATCCCAAACCAGATTACCTCCCTACACCTGTCTGGTACAAAGAGGGCAAAGGTCAGTTCACTGCAAGACCTTATGAGGAATATATGAACAGCCTTTCTAAGTTGGAGAAAGAAGAACTCAATCAAGTCATGGAAAAGGCACAAAAAGAGGTGATTTATCGCCATACTACAAGGAGTTATCTGATCAGATTTGGAATGTGGGCTACAGCTTTCTGGATTGTAGCAATTATTTGTTTGGTTTACACGTCAAGTCCCACTAAAAGTACTTTTGTATTTTAAGTCATAAAACAGTCATCACTAATTTGTTCAAACAATTGCATTGATTTCTGCACTTAAGCTATTAGTTCTTTCACAGAGAGAAATATTAGTGTTAGAGTGAACATTAGCTGACAACTAAAACCTCTCGTTTTTTGGATCCCTAAATTGACCAGCAGTGAATAGAAATTAGTGCCAGGTACTGTTCACAGTGAATAGTATGTTAGATCAATGGTGATATAAAGAGTTGTGAAGTTGATTCTTTGTATTTATCACAATGAGCCAAGTTATGTTCAATAGTGATCTAATATAAGTTCAGTGGTTATCTAATATATGTTCAGTGTTGATCTTATTTATGTTCAATGGTGATCTTAGTTATGCTCAATGTTTTACTAAGTTATATTCAATGCTGAACTTATAAATGTTCCATGCTGCTCTAATGTTTGTTGGAAATAAGCTTCTGCAAAAAATTATTTCTGATCATTCTGAACTAACTTGTTATAACTTCTAACCAGTATGAGAGTATAGTAATGTGGATTTTATTGTATATAATAGTTGAATATAAGAAATGCAACAAAATTAACTTTTAAAAATTAATGAACATTTGCAGAATTTTTCTACGACTTTAAATTCAGTTAACTTTTCTCAATATTAGCAGAACCTGCTAAGACCATAGTGTCTGTCATTACATTTTTGCTCTGTAGTGTAGCGATAAACAAGCAGTTGTGGTGTGTAATGGTTAACACACCTGTGTGCAAGTCCGAGGTCTGTGATAGGAACCCAAGTACGGGAGGGGGAGGGGAAAATTTTACAACTAATTTCAGCGGTTAGTAAAGTGTGGTAGTACTCCAAGAGGAGTTGAGTGGCCAGGGAAGTCTGAAAGAGTAGTATAAAAATGGCAGCTGAGTTCTTGAGAAGTGGGTGAGGTGTAGTGATGGCGGTCAAATTCTTTTTTGTGCTCCTATTCAGCATCTTTAAGTGCATGTTCTTGAAAAATGTTATGGGATCTACAACAAAAGGTAAAAGTTGTTTAAAATTTAAACTCGTATTAGTATGAACAGTAAAAATGCGTTAAGATATACAATCACAAGCAACGTAAATAAATTAAGTTCAACTTTGTAGAAGCTGAAGTCTAAGGCCAAAACTAATAGTATCAACAACGCTAGCTATAAATCTCTCAGCATAATTTCAGTGTCATCATAATAACTGAATAACTGTACAGGCTTTGGCAAACTTATGATCATTATGTTGCGTAGTGTTTGGGTCAGTTTGAGCTTATCGAAATTTAGTAACAATTTTGGATCATTTTATTTTACTTCTTTCTTAATTACAAATGCAAGAGCTGTTGGGCATAATTAGTTTAGTTAATAGAAGCTTCTCTGCAAAATATCTCAAAATGTCAGAGAACCACAATTTAAGCTAGAGTCAGCATTTTATATAGACCCCTCATATTGAGATAACAGATAAGTTTCAGTATGTCTATAAATTAAACAACAAATAAAGTACTACCAAGAAAAATATTGCTACTTAAACATGTTTTTATATTTAGTTGTGCTGTGCAAAGATAAATAAAAGGATAAACTGGTGGTGCGGAAGTTTATAAAAATTGTTTTGTATTTATCAACTTTGCCAACTCACCACTAATTTTGACATTTTCATTTTGGTACTTAGCTATAAAGTATAAAACAAGAAGCTAACTTCACTCACTCAACTTGGCAGCTGCTTAAGGCCGATAACTACTTGTAGGCTGCTTAACTGCATTATTAACAATACTTCTACAATGGGGGGGGGGAATTCAAATTAGTGAATTTAGCACAAATTGCTAGAAGGTGAAGTGGAAATAAACGCTAATTTTTTGGAAATAGATGGTTACAGGAAAACTCGAATCAAATTGTTGTAAGAATAGAGTAGTTTTGGGAAATATCAGTCAATGTGGTCTTCAAAGTTATAGTTGCACAAAATTAATTAACTGTCTACAGCAATAGTCATACTGTCATTGTGATATCAAATGATTGAGCTTACCTTTTGCTGCAATGACTTCAGTTCCAAACCCTGAAAGAAAGTGATCATCTTCTATCTCTAAGAGGTAACTGCAATCTTTACCCATCTGATTAAAATTAATGATTCAATGTCTTCCATGTTGTGAGGTTGTTTGGAAGCACAAATTTACTGAATCTCAAAGCACAACCTCTTAGTCTGAGCTTCTGGTGTTCACTATGCCGGCAGAATATTTCTTCTGTCAATAGACCTGACTGAAAACTATGTGCTGTTATGTAATAACAATTGCTATGCTCTGTCATTGCTTGGTAAGCCAGGTTCTCCCCATTGAATTACAATTTAAATATTTCTGTACTATAGCTCTGTTATGCAACATTTTCTTTTGTTCCAGCAGATAGCTTACACAACTTACTTAGGCTTTTGAAGTGGTTCCCCTGATCAGACTATTCAGTGGCTTGTTTCATTGTTAATTTTAGGCTTCTTGTTTGAAACACATTTGCTAATAACTGAGTACATTGGAGTTTAATGGTGCATCTCCCTGATCTCTCTTTTACACACATTTTAAATTAGTTGGCTTTCCTTTCCATGAATGGAATTGACTAGTGAAGCCTAAACTGCCCATGGAAGAGATATGTGCAGTTGGAATTTTTTTGTTAATAAATTCAACTGCAGCCTTAGTTTTTGATAAACAGGGTGGGGCAATGTTTAATATCAGTCTGGTAGCAAGCTATTTGAAAATATTTTAAATTTATTTAAATATACATATATTTCAATAGTATTCAAATAAATTGCGCGTAAAATGTATAAATGGCATCTAACTGGGAAGCACTATTTGGATTGACCCAAATGTAGGGTTCAACTTGAGTGTGCACTCCATCCTAGCAATTCCTATAAAGCTTTGTGATCATCATTAGTGCACATGTGAACGAATAATGTTGTTAGGTGAACAACTGCCAATGGTTCCATAATTCTTATGTAAATAAAATTTTGTTTGAATATATATATTAATTAGTTGTAGCATTGATCTCACTTTCTGCTCCCATCAACCACCGGTCAGCCTCATTCAGATCTAGTGATGATGGTTACATAATAATAGTGAAAAGTAGTGTTGACTGAACAACTAAGTGGTTTCAGAGCTACAACCAAATATTGTTCAGCTTACACTAATCTGATGAATTTTCAATTTTATCAAAATAAGTGCAGGTCTAACAACTATTAGAGGTGTAGTGCAGGCTATAACGACAATAAAAGGCGCTGCGAACAACTTTAGTGCACGAGCTGCACTAATATTTCTCTCTGTGTTCTTTTTACTTCACTTAATTATGATAACTGACATAAATGCATTTGATTCCTTCAGCTTGAAGGTAAGTAGTGTGCTCTACTGATTCTGGGTAAAAATGGCACAGGTAAAAATGGTACAGGTAATAATGGTACAGGTAATAATGGTACAGATAAAAATGGCACAAATGGAAAAGAAGATAAAAATGGCACACAGATGTGAAATTTTTCTAAACTCCCAATCCTGATCAAACCCTCATCCCTAAACCTATACCCCTCATTCCAAACTCTCAACCCCCACACCGAGCCTTAATATTGAAATTTGCTATTCTTGCCCAACACCGCTTTATACTATATAATTGTTGCAGACTAGACAGTGTGAATATTGTTGCAGACGATAGACAAACAAGTGTCTTATGGAATAGATGTTATCACTGACGGAGAAATCTACAGAGATACTTACATCTTCCACTTTCTACGTCACTGTGAAAATGTAGACTTTAGTAATGCTGAAACAATCCCTTTCAGAAATGGGGCGTGTCACGGAGTGCTGCCACTGATTACAGGTATGTGTTTGGACATCATGCTATGATTGCAAAATCTCACTTATCAAGGAAACTTGGTTAAACTATCATTTCAAATGTCCACAACTGGTGCTTTGAATGTTAAGAAAATTTTAACATTGAGGCCAAAGAAAATTCACATGACACTGTTTTAATGTTTTACATAAAATGTTTTATTTTGAAAGTAGGAATTGAGTTTTTCGATCAAGCATATTCAACCAACGTAACATAATGCTGTGATATTATATAATCACTGAGTTTTTATATTCATTTCTTTTTTCTAAGAAAAAATACGGGCATATGCACCCAAATAACATTATAAACTATCTCCTGTGCTGTTACTGGTTGCACCAGGTCCTGTCAAAGTGAAGGAAGAAAAGGTTGGGTTTGTAGCAGACATTTGGGAGAATTGCCAGAAGTTGACTGATACACCACTGAAAGTCACCATGCCTGGACCAATGACAATCACCAACACTACTGGCAGAAGGTATGGTAGGTAATTTAACCAAGTACCATCTACAAGAGTGGGGAAATGGAAATACAATTTTTCAATCACAATCTGACAATGGCCTTGTCAGTATATTTAATCATCTAATATGCTTTTTATCTTGTAATAACAGTGCATTTTACTAACGGACACTATAATTTTGTTACATGTGGTAACAAATAGCTTAAAATACTATTTAATATCTTATGTATAAAAACTTCAGTGCAGAATATGCAAGCTAGTTCGGTTGTCTTTTTATTAGCTACATCTGAGTATTCAGTTCTTCTAGTTGTACAAGTGGCTAGCTTTTTGATAGTATGTTTATTTACATTTGAGTTTCTGTTTTGCTACTGAATATGACCAACCAGAGTGTAAAATGTGTGAAGATTGTGAAAACTGTATGTCATAAATAATATAAGTTTATTTATTTTCCTGCAGATTTTTTAAAACTGAAAAAGAGTCATGTTTGAATCTGGCTGAATGTCTGAAGACAGAAATTTCAGAGTTGGTAAAGAGAGGCTGTAAGTTCATTCAGATTGATGAGCCAGTTTTTGCAAGGAAACCCTCTGAAGCTCTAGAATATGGAATAGAAATTCTCTCTTCAGTATTAAAGACTATGCCAGAGGATGTATTCAGGTTTATATGTAATATTATGCATATTTTCTGCCTTGTATATTCTGTAATACTATATACTGTATATTCTGTAATACTATATTGTATATTCTGTATTATTATATACTGTATATTCTGTATTACCATACTGTATATTCTGTAGCACTATGTTGTATATTCTGTATTATTATATACCATATATTCTGTATTACTATATACTGTATATTATGTATTACTATACTGTATATTATGTATTATACTATACTGTATATTCTGTATTATTATATACTGTATATTCTGTATTACCATACTGTATATTCTGTAGCACTATGTTGTATATTCTGTATTACTATACTGTATATTATGTATTACTATACTTTATATTATGTATTACTATATCGTATATTCTGTAATACTATACTGTATATTCTGTATTACTATACTGTATATTATGTAGTATTATACTGTATAGTCTGTAATACTATACTGTATATTCTGTATTATTTTATACTGTATATTCTGTAATACTATACTGTATATTCTGTAGTATTATACTGTATAGTCTGTAATACTATACTGTATATTCTGTATTATTTTATACTGTATATTCTGTAATACTATACTGTATATTCTGTAATACTATACTGTATATTCTGTAATACTATACTGTATATTCTGTTGCACTATGTTGTATATTCTGTATTATTATATACCATATATTCTGTATTACTATACTGTATATTATGTATTACTATACTGTATATTATGTATTATACTATACTGTATATTCTGTATTATTATATACTGTATATTCTGTATTACCATACTGTATATTCTGTAGCACTATGTTGTATATTCTGTATTACTATACTGTATATTATGTATTACTATACTTTATATTATGTATTACTATATCGTATATTCTGTAATACTATACTGTATATTCTGTATTACTATACTGTATATTCTGTAGTATTATACTGTATAGTCTGTAATACTATACTGTATATTCTGTATTATTTTATACTGTATATTCTGTAATACTATACTGTATATTCTGTAGTATTATACTGTATAGTCTGTAATACTATACTGTATATTCTGTATTATTTTATACTGTATATTCTGTAATACTATACTGTATATTCTGTAATACTATACTGTATATTCTGTAATACTACACTGTATATTCTGTAATATTATACTGTATATTCTGTATTACCATACTGTATATTCTGTAGCACTATGTTGTATATTCTGTATTATTATATACCGTATATTCTGTATTACTATACTGTATATTATGTATTACTATACTGTATATTATGTATTATACTATACTGTATATTCTGTATTATTATATACTGTATATTCTGTATTACCATACTGTATATTCTGTAGCACTATGTTGTATATTCTGTATTACTATACTGTATATTATGTATTACTATACTTTATATTATGTATTACTATATCGTATATTCTGTAATACTATACTGTATATTCTGTATTACTATACTGTATATTCTGTAGTATTATACTGTATAGTCTGTAATACTATACTGTATATTCTGTATTATTTTATACTGTATATTCTGTAATACTATACTGTATATTCTGTAATACTATACTGTATATTCTGTAATACTATACTGTATATTCTGTATTACTATACAGTATATTATGTAGTATTATACTGTATAGTCTGTAATACTATACTGTATATTCTGTATTATTTTATACTGTATATTCTGTAATACTATACTGTATATTCTGTAATACTATACTGTATATTCTGTAATACTATACTGTATATTCTGTAATATTATACTGTATATTCTGTATTACCATACTGTATATTCTGTAGCACTATGTTGTATATTCTGTATTATTATATACCGTATATTCTGTATTACTATACTGTATATTATGTATTACTATATCGTATATTCTGTATTATTATACTGTATATTATGTAGCACTATACTGTATATTTTGTATTAATATACCGTATATATGCTGTAGCATTGTACCATATACTCTGTATTACTATACCGTATATTCTGTATTACTATACTGTATATTATGTATTACTATATCGTATATTCTGTATTATTATACTGTATATTCTGTAGCACTATACTGTATATTTTGTATTAATATACCGTATATATGCTGTAGCAATGTACCATATACTCTGTATTACTATACCGTATATTCTGTATTACTATGCAGTATATTCTAAAACACTTTACTGTATATCCTGTAGCACTGTTCACATCTGCTGTGGTTACCCCGACTCACTAGATCAAACTGACTACCAGAAAGCAAATCCTGAAGTCTACACAATCCTAGCCGGGAAACTGGACAAGATGGGAGCCTCTGCTATATCCATAGAAGGAGCTCACTGTAACCTTGACCTTGAGGTCTTGTCAAGGTCAGTTGAATAAGCTGTTTGAGAACTGCTGTTGCTAAGTAGAGCACATGCTCAGATACGAAGCTTTACCTGGTTTATTGCAGCTGCATAGAATGCCATATATAACAACCATATGTTTATACTTTGGTCTAGTTGTATGTCTGTTATAATTATTGTTGCTTAAGATTAACACTTATGCTGCTTTGCAGGTACAAAGACACAAGAATTATGTTGGGTGTGATAGCTGTCTGTAAATCGGCAGTGGAGAGTGTATCTTATATTAAGGTGAATTTGTATTATAATTCAATAAATATTACATAACACAGATATATTATATTGGCCTACAATACTTATATGATTATTTATTGTAAGAATTTGCACACATTTGTATTATAATACGGTATGATCAATTCAGTTTTTGCATAATGTTATTTATAGCCTATTGTTGAGTAGCTGTGGCCTGGTGGTTAAAGACCATATCAATATGATACTGGTTAGGGATTGGAACCCGTCATTACCAGGAGTATTACCAGTTATAACTGTTTCTGTGCCACATACAGTAACCATCCTTAAACTATGTTGTCAGTATGGTAAAAGGCCATAGTTGTAGCTTGTTTGTCACCAACTGTTCTCAAAACGAAAAGGGACATTAAAACACAAAAACTATAAATGTGAGTTACTCATAGGTTACTAGTAATAATGCTTTAACAAAATGTAATAATATTTTATTCCAACTTTCCAATGTATTTTGTTATGCAACCTCATTAGGAGAGAGCCACTCTAGTGATATTCTTCACAACTATATTTCATTCCATTGGCTCATGGAAATGCTTTTTAATGGTGATATACTATATATTTTACTGTTGTACTAATTTTACAGGAACGTATTAGAGAAGCGTTGAACTATATGCCAGGAGATAGGCTAATTTTAGCCCCAGATTGTGGGCTAGGTCTTCTTCCAAAGGATTGCCTGCATCAGAAGCTGTTTAACATGATGCAGGCTGTAAAGGAACTGAGAGAAGAAATGTGTAGTTTATGAATACGCATCTCAAATTGAGAAAAACATCTGTAATATTATCATCAAACTATAAATTTTTTCATGCTGATTCAACTGCCTTTCTAAACCACAATAACTAGGCTTGTTTGTAACTATCAGTATGTTAGCTTAAGTCAGTGATCATAAGTCTCTCCAGACTTTGGCCACAAACATAAAGTTTAAAATTCAATTTAATTTTTTCACAGCTATCATCCTATAATTCGCACATAAAGGTTGTGCCTTAATGCTATTGCTACTACACCAATTTAAAAAACTGAAAATTTTATTACACTTTGAACATTGGGACATGGTTGTTATAAATGTCTAGTGCTTATACACAGTGCAAAGTTATCTTTATTGAAACTTTTATTTTGATTCTTACCTTGCATGCAAAATTGCTTTGTCATCACTAATGTCAATTGTATTTTTATGTGAATTATCAGGCTTATTAAAAATAAATTAATTTAGAAATTAATAACAAATTTAGAAACAAACGATTTGCTACAGTGTATAAATAATATATGCATTATGTGTATCGCTTATATTTTGTATAATTATGGCTTAGCTAAAGTTGACACTCAATCTGGTTTTCTGGCAGTTTCAGAAATTATAGAAAACTAATCAGTTTCGCAGCTTCATTAATATACAAAGAAAGTTCTTACTTTAAAGTTTAAACAAACAATCTTTCACAAGCATGCAAGGCTGCAAGTTACTTTCCTATACTTGTAAATATTTGGTAGCAGCCAACAAACTCACAAACTAATTGATGAGTTTTAAATTATTTAGCTTATTCTTGTATCCAATATGTAATTCTAAATAGTTGTGCTGCAGCCTCTACATTCAATGAATTATGTCAATATAGACGTTGCCTTCTCACAAGCTTATGTTTTTTCAACAAAATATCTTAACTAAACAATTTAAATTTCCAGGTGTGTATTTTGTGTAACAAATGTGACAAATTTAATCAAGATTTATTTCAAAACAATGTTGCTCATTTCACATATATTTCAATGTTTTTCAATATTTGAACCTGCCAAAAACAAGTCTATATAAATAGACATAATGATACAATAATTCCTTAAAAATAGCATATTATAGCATTTTTGTATATGATAAAACCATTAAATACGTTATATATATATACATATATATATATATATATATATATATATATATATATATATATATATATATATATATATTCCTGCAAAGCTGTTTTGTAATCTTATTGGATTAAACAAAACAGCTGCTAAAAATTGTGTATAGGCAGCTAAAAGCAGTTTAACCAACAAATATCTGCTTGTAGCCAAGTAGAGTTACTTTAGGTAAGGAATATAAGTCACTGAGCTAAAGTTAGGCTTGTATCTAACTTAGCCTCAAGGCTGGAATGCGAACCAAAGGAGGTGTCAACTGTTAACTAGAGTGATGACACTACAGATCATAAACCAGCCCAAACACTGCTGGCAAATTTGATGATGAAACATAGGCAAAAAGCTTTGATGTATTAGTGTTTAAATATTTATAATATGAGTGTTGGGCAAAAATTCATTCACTTCAATAAGTTTGTTCTGTTTGTCAAATTGTCAGCTGCACAAGACAAAATAACAGTAACTTATATGAAGCTGTCTCTAAAAGAAAACTTGAGCACAATTTTCAGCAATTCAATATTGTTTTATTCTAGACTAACCTAATATATTATCAGCATGACAATTGACCAATCACGCCATAAATCTATATACATATATATCATGCACTATATCGTATTATTAGACCATACTCGTTTGTATGCTAGCATCTGTATTGATTAATACATATGCCATACTTGAATACTGATAGAGCATTTCTACAAAGCCTCTGACTCAAACAAGCTTTATTGTATATCTTTATGTTTGCATACTGCACTGCTACAGTAAGCACATTGGCCCTTACAGCGGTACTCTAATATGTAGCGCTTTTCTGTCTGAATGCCTTAGCCTTAGCAAGTGTAAATATAGCAGCTTTGTTAATAAAACAACAGCTTGCTTTTTAGCTGCATGAAACTTTCCCAACACTTCTACTTGGGTTCTATTAAGTTACATATAATTTTCTACTATCTTATTGGGTATAAGATCTTAATATTATGCTCGAATTATAAGATACTTTTAAAAACGGCTCATAGGCGTTGGTATGCTATAAATAACAAGTAGCTACGGTAGTGCCTATAGTTTGGCTTCTCTTTTGTTTCAAATTTAAAGCCTTGAATCTTTGCAGCATTTATTGATTTATAGTTACATCCGGAGTAAAAAGGGGTTTGCAGAAGGCTAGGGCCCATGCCTGTAAAACACGCACAGATCACACCTCTCAAATGTTATCAGCATGTGCATATTGACAGCTGTTATATGTGTAGTTAGAAAAATTTATCTCAAGTATTGTGTACTTGACCGGAAAAACACCGTTTACTATGTCTTGGATGACTCTTACGTCATATAGATGGATATTGATTGAATCTGCATGAGATTTTGATACAGATTATTGCATACCTTCTATCGGCAATGTAGCAGTTGAGTTACATTAAAAGTTACAAAAATCTCAAGCAACACCACACTGCTACTCGCACACTCTTGCATGGTTGTACTCAGAGAGTAAGGGTAAGCCTAAGCTGCTGAAATTTTAATTCTTTTTTCATCAGTTTGATATCCCTGAAACTGTTGGTATTGCGTATTACCCTATATGTGCTGTTGATTTAAAACAAACAGAATGGGTTATATAGAAAAACAATGTAAAAAAAACTTTAAAGCATTATGAATATTGTATATTTTAAGGGTGTGATATGCAGTGTTTTAGTTCAAATATATTTTACTATTTATTCATGTTGTTTGTTTTCACTAATGGATAAAAGAATGCTGATTTACTATTCAAATATTAGATACAATAGCTGACATAAAACTAGCATGTTTGGTAGATTTAAATAAATTGTATTTAAAATCATTAACATCTTAAACTTTAGTTTAATTTAATAGTGTATTGATATTCTTCAGGTTGTTGGTTATAGTTTCAGTCAGCTGAATAAGATAGATTAAATGAAGCCTTTTAGCTTTAGAATAAAGTATATTACAAGTCTTACTACTATTGAGATAAGTAAAACAGTTTTTTTTGACACCTGGCTATTTTATTGCAATTTATTTTAATCCAATTAATTTTAATTAATTAAAATCAGATAAAGCCAAAAACTAGTTAGATTCAATCCAATCAACATGATGGTTCCATTAATCACAAGACCCATGGATTTTTTTTATGTGGCATTGAAATCATTGGTTATGAATGTTATTTGATCAGAATGGTTTGTACGAACTATTATCACGCATTGTTGTAAGCTGCTTTATATAAAGACACACAAAGAGCTGCATGAATGAATAGCTGCATCTATAGCATTATAGCTGCATTTACTTGATCTTTTAGTTTGCCTGTGGTCTATTCAAACCAATACTTCAGGCACTAACTTCAAATCTTTCACCGCCGTAGATAAGATGGACAAGTACTTAGCTACATCAGTGGTAGGGGTATATCCCAAACCAGAGTACCTTCCTACACCTGTCTGGTACAGAGAGGGCAAAGGCCAGTTTACCACAATACTTTATGAGGAATATATGAACAGCCTTTCTAAGTTGGAGAAAGAAGAACTCAGCCGAGTCATGGAAAAGGCACAGCAAGAGGTGATTTATAACCACAAATGCTATAGGCTGTAAATACCTATATTAGCATGGGAAAAATCTTTTTAAACCACGTGAAAAAGGTAAATATTGTTTTTCTTAATCTAGTAAAAAGCCATTGAAGCTCAAACCATACTATATTTTATACTGTAAGTGGTGTTAGAAGTAATTCTTATGATTGTAATCTCACATTGATTACCATATTGCCAAACTATGTTGAATAAAAAGAGCACAGTTTTATAATTTTGAGCATCAAAAGCACCAGTGAGTTTGAATGCTTTGTTTTACTACAACTGCTCCAAGTCGTGGCTAGATTCAATTCCAAATTTAACTCATGTTATTGAGGACCAATCAGTCTCTTTCAGGTTTTGCTCACTGTATTATATTATGCAAAAATTTACTCAAATGTATTAGACTAGTCAAAACAAAACATATCTGTATGTTAACCGCTTCTATTTTTCTAGAAATTTCCCTCAAATCATGCCATGAGCATACACTTAACTAATTTAGGTTATAATGGTTATTGTCGTTGCAGACGATAGACAAGCAAGTGTCTTATGAGATAGATGTAATCACTGACGGAGAAATCTACAGAGATACTTACGTCTTCCACTTTCTACGTCACTGTGAAAATGTAGACTTTAGTAATGCTGAGACAATCACTTACAGAAATGGAGCACGTAAAGGGGTACTACCACTGATCACAGGTATATATAAATATATAACATGGCCAAGTGCAACCAAGAATTAATTTAGTAAAATGGAACCAAATAACAGAAACTCTATTGTAAAGGAAATGTCCTCACCACGAATCGATTCAGCAGTCTTCAAACTCGCAAGTGCTATACCCACATTAAACTATGCAGGGAGCTACTGTGGAATCACAATACCACACTTTTACCACAATATCTATAGAGGTTTTATCTTTTAATAATGTCTAACAACTGACTGACTAATTGACAAATTTTACTCACAACTTTGTTAAAATTTTGCAGCCAATTAATAAATTTTAGTAACATAGTCTGCGTTCAAATAAAACTTTGATCCGTTATATTATGGTGTTGCTGTGAACAGCTGAATTTACAACTGACATTTAAAATATAAAACAAATAAATTTTAACTAATCAAATAACGATCTTGAAAATCTTCAAGTTTAAATATTGATACATTGTATACTTATTTATAATGTTTGGACTAAATTACCGTTATTAATAGCATTATGCATATATATGTTTGTTTATGTTTTGTTTCAAACCCAAATTGCATGTTGAAATAAATTATAAGGTAAAAAAATTGGAAGAATGATAATTTAGGTAAAATACTGTTTTACAAAGAAAAAAATCAATGAAAAAGGCAACTTCTTTTGACGAAACTTAACCATATTAGTTAGAACCTAAATGCTTCCAATTTCAAAATGACATTATAAATTATTTCCTGTACTGTTATTGGTTGCACCAGGTCCTGTCAAAGTGAAGGAAGAAAAGGTTGGGTTTGTAGCAGACATTTGGGAGAATTGCCAGAAGCTGACTGATACACCAGTGAAAGTCACCATACCTGGACCAATGACAATCACCAACACTACTGGCAGAAGGTATGATAGGTTCACACAATGTAATTTAACCAATCAAAATAGCTGTCACACTACCAGCAGAAGATGATATGAGTTCAACTATAAGCTACATGAACACACTTATTGAAGACTAAAATATTTATTGCCTAATGGAATTAAGATAAAACTCAAGATGTAACTTTCTAACTTTCCGTAGTTGAATCCAGTGTACATCAGGACTTGCAAATAGCTGCTGGTGACATACATATTTAGATTAAAAAAGTCAGCTTATAGCTAATTATATAAACTGAAAATTAAAATCAATTAGCTGGTAAAAAAAGTCAAAATTATATTTGCATGGCTGTAACCAAACCAATTACATTGATTTATCCTCTAAAATATTTCATCAGCTGACCAGGTAAATGCAATAAAAAGCCTGAGAGGAATTTTTTCTACTGGCTGCTTTTGCGCAACATCTGCATTGGTTTCATTCATTGTGTCTGGGGAGCTATAATAGCTAGCTTCCAGGTACAGTGATCGTCATTCCACTGTAACCAGATGGAGGGCAGTCAGTGTACTAACTAATGTAAATATAATATTTGAGTATTTTGAAAAATGGCAAAACTATTAGTCATAAAGATTTTAATTTAATGTTTTCTTTTTTTGGCAGATATTTTGAGACTGAAAAAGAGTCTTGTTTGAATCTGGCCGAATGCCTGAAGACAGAAATTTCAGAGTTGGTAAAGAGAGGCTGTAAGTTCATTCAGATTGATGAGCCAGTTTTTGCAAGGAAACCCTCTGAAGCTTTGGAATATGGAATAGAAATTCTCTCTTCGGTATTAAAGACTATGCCAAAGGATGTATTCAGGTTTATATATACTATTATGAATATTTTCTGCCTTGTATATTTTGTAATACTATACTGTATGTTCTGTAATACTGTCCTGTGTATTCTGTATTACTATACTGTATATTCTGTAGCACTGTTCACATCTGCTGCGGATATCCAGTGTATCTTGACCAGACCGACTATGTAAATGCAAACCCTAACATCTACACGACCCTAGCCGAGAAACTTGACAAGATGGGAGCCTCTGCTATATCCATAGAAGGAGCTCACTGTGACCTTGACCTTGAGGTCTTGTCAAGGTCAATTGAATTAGTCAATACATATTTTAGAAATAATTCAATCAATTTCATAGGAGTGCTGAATTGCTGTATAGGCTAATCAATTTGAATTTTGAAGTCATAAAATATATTTGTGAATGTACTGTATATGATTTATAAAAATTATACAGCCGTAATTTTTCAACTTCAATGTCTATTAACCAACCTGTCTATATGGTGGAGCATGGAATAATGTTATCACATCAATTCAATAATTAATTATAATTAACACGGGATATGCTCATGTGCAGGTACAAAGACACAAGAATCATGTTGGGTGTGATAGCTGTTTGTAAATCGGCAGTGGAGAGCGTACCTTATATTAAGGTGAATTTATATTATAATTCAATATAATATATTACATAGCACATAGAGATAAATTTTAAGGTACAATAGTTTTATTATATCTATTAAATAGTTTCAGATATATGTAAAGAAAATAATGCAACTTGGGCTTCAAAGCTCAAAATTGTTTCTAAAATTATTTCCACAGCTTAAACAAAAATATTAACTATATTTTGCTATTTTATGTTGTATTATGTTAATATATTATGTGATATTTATTAGATTAAAGTATTCTATGGTATCTTCATACATAATTTGAAGTATATAATCATCAGTATGCATGCAATAACTTTGCTCATATACATATGAAGGCCTATAATGAGAAATATTTTTAAGATGTCATCATTTATAGAGAAGATAACTCTGATAAATTTTCTCTTATTGATATACTTTATATTTATACATCTTATCTTTTTGGCTTTACAGGAGCGTATTAGAGAAGCATTGAACTATATGCCAGGAGATAGACTAATCTTAGCCCCAGATTGTGGGCTAGGTCTTCTTCCAAAGGATTGCCTGCATCAGAAGCTGTCTAATATGATGCAGGCTGTAAAGGAACTGAGAGAAGAAATTTATAGTTCATGCAGCAACAAAATTTAGCTTCAAATGAATTTTTGGGAAAAAATAAAATATTGGCTTCAACTTATTTGCCTAGCAGCTGTTTTTATTTTTTCAATCAATTCAAATGAGTTTTTTAAAAGTTGATTTATTAAATTTAGTAATTGCCTTCTTTCTTCCTATACCCACTCTTGTGGAATATCTCTTCTGCTCTCTTCTGCAATGTAACGATTAGTAGAATATCATACTAAAATCATGACAATATTGTAAAAGATGGCGTAGAAACTGCATATACATGTAGTAATTATATACATTTAAACTCTTTAGTTCATCTGTCAGTATAATATTAACCACAGCAATTGTGAAGCTAAAACTGGGCATTAAAATTACCACATTTTTGCACTAAAAGAGTTGGCAACTTTCCTTGAATGATGGCAGCTAAATGCAAACTGTTTTAATTAAGCACACAAAACTGCAAAAAAATATTTTTCTAATTTCACTTTCAGAAGTCATTTGTACTTTATTATAATATTTTAAAGTACAATTTAATTGATATGTAAAAATTTGCTTCGCCGTTATATAGTAGAATTTATAACTAAGGTATGCCTCACCTGTTTTTTACACGGAAAAGACAACTACATAAATATAAACTACAGCATTACTGAGTTCCATATGACATAAGCTATACTGGCAGGAGCAGTTTGGTAATAATTATCATTAGATGGCAACAGTTTGAAATGATATTCATGATATATTGCTTTAGTGCCTGCTGCTAATAACTTAGCCAAGTAGTTTATTACACTATAAAACAATGAACCTAGACTAAAGGTGTATAGCTAACATGTATCACTTGTATCTTTAGTAAGGCTTGCATATCGGTTGTTAGGTGGTAAGATCAACACACTGAATTACTAATCTAACGTAGTATAGTATCCATTGTTCCGTAACTATTTACAGCACAACAAATTATGATATGAATAAAAAGTATGCAGGTTGCATTTGCATAAAGGCTTAGGGCATTGTGTTTAGCAAATCACTGGCCATAAATAAATTATTTTATATAGATGAATGGAAATGAAAATGTATGCAGTACAGTATGTAACGCTCTATTTCCTTTGAATACCCAGTGCTATATGTTATGTGGACCTCGTTAGACATAGCAGTGCTTCATCTTTAGTGAAATAGTTAACAGCTTGAGTAAGTGATGGTTCTGTGAACTGTGAATTAGTTAATGCTACATAGTCACAACTGTTTAGTCACTGTATCTTAGGCACAGAAGGGGAATACTATTAAACTAAACACTTGCCGTCTTAGATGTACAGGTAAGTGGGGATAACACCATCAAGAACCTAAGAATATTTATCATTTCCAAAACAATATTCAATATTTACATCATTATACTTTGTTTCTTTAAAATACCATCTTTTTGTTTAAAGCCTTTTGTTTGCTAATTTATATGACACAACAGTAAATTACCACCCCTGTTATTAGGTCTTATAGAACCAACCAACCAATGGGCTTCTACTAATTGCTTATCAAATATTGAACTATAAAAGTTACTTAGTCAAAGAAAGTTGAAGGAAAAGCATTTTTACCTCCTTGTTATAGAAAATTGTTTAAAAGAAACTTAGTGAGCTTATATTCCCCTTATCCTTGTGAGGTCTTCTGATAAAAACGTGTGTAAACAGATACCAAACCGTAGCATATCCTTCTCAATTTTATCTGGGAGTTTATTTGGTGTTTTAATACACTTTCTAAAAACAAATAATTGGCCATATATATCGAAATAAGTTTTGAGTTTTACTAGAAGCAGCTGGTCTTGTCAGCAACTACTGCATTTGGGGATACCCTCTAATACATTAGCCGAGCTTTGTTTTGGTAAAGATCATGTCTAGATAAATGAAGCTCTGTTAAGTGAAAAGACCACCCAGTGTGACCTAAATAACTCGGGTGGTCTCTTTAAAGCTTCTAGCTGAAGAAGCCATATCATATACACAGTCATCAATCTTTAGTGCATCTCAACAAAAAGACCAGTATTTTATCCTCTGCCAAACTTCTCAGAAAACATTTTGTAATAGTAATAGCAATAGCTGCTAGACTAATTAAAGGCCACTATAATTATACTAAACATATATCAAACATGTCTATTGCAATCAAATGCTTCTTTGCTCATTTCATAATCTCATTATCTTCTCCTAATGTGCATCATATACATTCTATCTATTGTGTACACTGTACTATACATTGTATGCATAGTATACATAGTGCACATAGTAAGCTGTGATAGACATGTAATATGAGATTATGCATTGCTTCTGGTTACGCATCAAGTGTTTTATGACTTGTAAATGTAAAATATGCTACCTTATAGCTAGGCTGTACTACATCACGTGATTGTATTTCCTTAATTGATCCCTATACCTGATACTTTAGAGTATGAATAATGTTGCAAGTATGCATGAATATATTTATATTATAGTTATTATTTATATATTATAAATCACTTGTTATAGTAGCAATTTACTAACATAATGTTATTGGTATAGTTGCACTTTCGTGATAGGTAAAAATCTCTGGGGACTTCAAGACTAGCAGCTGCTATTATAAAAAATAAATTTTCATAATTCCATCAAAAGGAAAGTTTTTTAACAATTGTTCAAAACCAACATTTAGTATCTGAATGAGAGATATTGTGACATAACATCAGAAATATAACATACATCAAGCGGATTTTTCATTTGATGTTTGGAAACAGTTGCATCAAACATGAAACCACCACAACTATTTCAATGCACAAGCATCCATTTGCATATAATGCAAAGTAATGAAAATGCAGTGATAGTATCAGCATGTGTATATAATTGTATATCTGTTTGACAATGATTTATGGAAATTCCTTAGCAGTAATCTTTTAGTGTGATGACATCTATTTAATTCTTTATTTGATGCAAGAAAATACAGCAATAGAACTGTGAGCAATTTTATTTGTAAACAAGTATATTTCACCAACACACTAAACAGCTAGTAATTATATCAGACACTGCAATGTGCCTGGTTTTGCACAAGTTATTTTATGAAGGAGACTAAATTCTCTTAATATTGCAAGTAATATTTGCGAGACTCTATAGTGTAGACCCAACATAAACTGTCTGTTTATGTTAAGAGCTTGTCTGCCTGCTGTTATTTCATTCATGCAACAGTTGCTCTATCAGCTAAGAATTCCATAGCACAATAAAAACATGATTATTTTATTGCCTCCAATCTCAGCTGTATAGATATGCTACTGAGGATTCATTTCTTCAAATTTGATTGAGCTTCACTTTTGGAAAACTCTCGGTTCAGACTTTAAAGTAAATAGCCAGTTATGTTTCAACTAGAACCAGATGAAACTGTGTAAATTTGAACTGCAACAGCTAACAGCTGCTATACCTAACATTTTATAGAATCTTATTAATTTCTGGATTTGCTATTAAATATTATCTTCTTGTACCATGTTTACACTAATTAAGTAAATATTGATTATTTGATTAATTTTTTTTATAATAAAATAAGATAAATAACATATTAGAAGCATATGCATGGCTCTATGTGTGTACTAGCAAGTTTTCTGATAGATATAAATAATTTAAATGCATGCATACCTTCATCAAGTTTAAAATTATGCTGGTATATGTTTAGTGTTTAGTGTTTAGTGTTGAGCGTTTATTAGTTTTACAGTACACATTCTATGTTACAACTAAATGTCATTTTATTGCATAACTTGGAAAGTTGTGCACATGCATTTATAGCAATAGGATTATTGAAATTTGATATGTATGATGCAGAAATATGTCATTGTTATGGCAATATGGTGCACCATGTGTAATAAAATTTATTATAAGAATATGCAAACTACAGTAATGCAACTCATTATAGAATATTTAATAATATACTTTATATACACAAGATTTTATTTCCTCATGTAACCATATCCACATTTGTTTAATTTATTTTGCTGAAAAATGGCAACTTTTCTGCATGTAGCAATTATGGCTTTATTTTGGTAGTACTTAATATACTATAACAATATGCTTATATTAAAATTCATCACTATGTGCCATTATGTTGAACTTATTAAGGGTTCATTAGAAAATGCTGTCTGCTGTACTATTTAGGTTGCATAGCCAATGTAAAACTTTCCATCACGAATCTTGCACTGCATGGTGGCATTATGTAATTGTTGCCATAATATATGTTGTAGAAATATTTAGAAGAAAGACATCTCTATGTCATGAACTATAGACTAAGGCTCTTTAGTGAATAATCATAAAGATGGGCTGTGAACGAGGACGCTCCCATAAGTATACTAGCACAGAAATACCAGAGTTCTTTTGGGAACCAGGGATTGTTGGAGGCTACCGAAAACCGGGCATCTCCGTGAAAGAGAGTTTAGTCAGCATCTTTGAGCTCCACAATGAAACTCTCAACATCTGGACACATCTTGGTGCTTTAGCTTTTTTCTTAGGTTATTTGTGCTATACGTCTTCTTCACTCAACTTGCTCACCGATGTTGCACTTCGTCCACTACTATTCATGTTTCTATCTTCCTGTCTCTACTCAACCACCAGCGTTCTTGCTCATACCTTCAACTCCATGAATGAACTTTCTCAACATGTTGGTTTTATGATAGACTACTACGGCATATGCGTGTATGCCTTTGTCACTGCCATTAGCAACCTGTCCTATGCTTTCCCTGACCGCTGGAGGTCCACTCGAGTAGAACAGTCCTTTATTGCTGCAAATTTTCTTAGCACTTTACTCGCCGTCTCCTTAGCTTGTAAATCTCGATTTCCAAAGTTCGGCCTGGCGTGTAAACTTATGAGACTGCTACCATTTGTCCTTTCCTATGTAATTTCAATGAGCCCCCTTTTCTACAGAGTCACTATGGAATATGACGCTAAGGATGGGACTGTACATTATTACCGGCATTTTATTGATGCCGTCTTCACTTTTGGATTTTACAGCAGCCATTTTCCTGAACTTGCATTTCCGGGATATTTCAATGTATACTTCCACAGCCATCAGATATTCCATGTATTCGTAGCTCTCGGAACGTATTTCAAGCTTAAAGGGCTGATGGCTGACTATGAATCTGGCCACACCTTCATTGAGATACCAAACTGTACCCTGCTAGTGTCTCTTGCAGCTCTCACAAAAGCTTTGGTAACTCTCTACTACATCCGGAAAATGCATTCTGTTCAAAGGGGTAAAACATCTGGTTTGGACCACCACCGTCGTTACTGCAATGGCAACAGCGCCCACAACAATATGGCGTACAATGGTGTTAAGAAGGCTAACTAAACTGCATGAATCCAAACTATTTTAGGTATTTAGTTATTAGTAAAAATTCTTTTAAATTTATTCACTTACATTTTCAGACCACATCCTTTCTACCTCGGATACCTAGAGGCTTGTTGTAACATACTTTATGGTTTAAGTCAATTTAGAGTTGTCTACTCTCCAACTGTATACTCGCAATTAGCAGTGATACTTAAACTGCTACACTTTTACCAATTAAAATCATTATTACTATATTGGATATTAGGCTATTATTCTGTCGTGATAGAAATGCTCTATAAGCAGCTCTAAGTTGGGGGTGACTGAGTGCAGCAGTTTAGGCTTGTCAAGTTGAGAGTTGGGGACGCAACTCCAAACTTGAGAACCTCAAACTACTGTACCTAATCAACCCTAACTTAGAGCTGCCTATAGAACAATTCGTTGCGGGAAAGTGCTGTTGCACAGGTACATGTTGCACAGGTATATCTACTTGCAACTTGTCCTTTTTTCACTTTAGTTGAACATCAAAAGACTCTAGTATGTGCTATAGTATTATTGTGTAACCTGGTTTTTGATGTTGACTATGCTCACACCATGCAATTATTTTTACAAACTATATCACACAAGCAGTTTGAATCATGTCCATATTTGCAGTTCCTGTTAATTACAAATCAAAATGCAGGTGTATGCGTAGATATGCCATACTGTTTACATACCAGCATAACACTATGTACACATTGCCGGGATTTGTATAATTTGCTTTTATCTCTTTGTGGTGTTGCTACGACACAGTATAAGGTAAACAATTGTTTTTATTTGTTTGTCATGCAAACTCTTTTTATATTATATCTATATGGTATATAATTTATTTTTTTATTATCTATTAAAAATCATATATATTGGTTGTTATTTACCTGAAAATAGAGAAATATAATATACTGATATATTTGATTATGAAATTATGTGCATCTTTAGCACATAATACAATGAGTTTATTTTCAAATAGATTAGTAGCATATTTGGCCGATCAAATAATGATATTGTTACATACACTTATAAACCTATATAATGTTATACTTGCGTATTTTCCTATCAAAATATTTTTCTATAAAGTTCAGTTGTGCTTTTTATGATGTATACACATAAATCAATTATTAGATGAATCAATAAACTATTTTTATATGAAGCAGCTACTTCTTGTATTCCTTCAGTTTATTATGTTCCTCTTATTTTTATAAGAAATTAAAATAAAATTATATGTATGCATTAAATGTAAGGCTATCTGTACAAGATTGCATGTTAGTGATAATGCAAAGAAATTTTTCAAGCATAGTGTCCACAATATGCACATGCACTATAACTAAATGCAATTTTGGCCGAATTAGTAACTTTTTAAAGAGCCTAATAAATTAATATACAATTAATACAGATAGCAAAAAAATTTTATGGAGTACAAAGTTGGAACGTAAAAGTTTAAGAGCTAATGATTAAACTACCATTATTTATATTATAATAATAATAATTTGTATACCATGCATACTATTAAAAGTTATATAGGCTAACAAAAATTATTAAATGTTGTTATAAGCCAATTAAAGTATAATAAATTTTGACAGCAAAAAAATTCGCTATTATAACAATGTTCAAAGCTGCTTTAGTTAGGACTGAGCAGTAGCAAAGTGTTATGCAGGAAATTTTATAAACCGCCAAAGAAAAACCAATTCTATATAAGCTTACAACTAACGATAATACAATGAAGAATATTTGTTTCTCTCCAATTAGAAACTATTTAAAGTGCAAATTAATCATCTGCAAGCATATAGAAATTAAAATATCGTTTGAAAACATTTGTATCTTGTTTTCTATATGACTCAACAGCCATTCTGAAAACAAAATCTATAGCATATGTTCATTTGAAGAAATGCATGCAAAAAAAAATTACTGCATCTAATGGATGATTACATTTACATATAAGTCAAAGCTCAATTTTTCAAGTTTTAGATCTTATAGAATGATATTTACTCATCATATCCTGGAATAGTAAATATAAGAGGCCCAGCATAGCCACCTGCCACAGCTATTAGATCTCCAGACACCGAGACGTCATAGAAATTCATATCTTGGTCTATAGGCCATGTCAAGCGCCTCAGTATTACTCCTGTAAAACATATTTCAATTGATCAAGTCTCTCAGTAATGATTTCACAAAGTATTTTCCTAATTTTCTATGTATTTACGATGTGGTATATAATAGCTTTTATGAGAAAATTCTTTTAGTAGATTGAAAGTACTTCGACATCAAAAAGATTTCCTGAAACAGTTAGCTCATTGATATATAACATTTTTTTTATTTTACAAAAACAGTATATAGTTATCTAGGCTCATAAATATTTTAAAAATAAATTTTAAATCTAAAAAATTATAAAATAAATAAACCATTTTAATTTCAAAGTCTTTAAAAATATTCATATCTTCCAGAAATTAATAGAACGGTTTTGTGATTAAATATATTATTATAATTGATGTGCAAAGTGATTTGTTTAATAATGTAGAGGAACCTCTAGAGCTGTTTTTGATTTGTTGTCAATTTGCTAAGCTTATTTTATTAACAAAATTATATGGAGAAAATAATTCTAAGCATTTGTTATATATATAAGCTTACCGTTGTCAGCCAACTCATATATGTCTCCATCCAGGCTGGCTACATAGATGTGTCCGTTCTCAGCAGACGTGATGCCGAGTGGCTTGACTACCTTGTCACATGACCAGACGGGAGTTATTGAGTCGCTGTCTACTATAAACTTGTGCACTGAATTATTTCCATGGTCAGAGATTATGAGAGTTCCGTCAGGCAAGGCATGTAATCGCTTAGGTTGGCTTAGTGAATCCAGCTTAGATGGGTGGGTCTGATAACCAGATCCGTTATATGAGCAGAATCCAAGTTGCTTAGTATCAGTGTCTAGCAACACTATTCGGTCATTTGTACTGTCACAAGTCATATATTGATAATATTTGCTATTGATGTCTGGACACAAGCTATTTTGAAATTTTAAACCTTTCGATAGTTCATCTACCCGTATCTTTTTATTTGAACCATGTGTTGCAATGAACCCATTTGGTGTATCAACAGCAGAGTAATAAATATCTGTCATATTATATGGAGATTTGATCATCACTAAATTTTGATCATATAAAGTGATTTGACCCCCTCCGCAGACCAGCAAACTACTGTTCTTAGTCCAACATACAGACGTAGCATGTTTTGTGAGGCTTCGGGGTTGAGGTATCTCAGTGCCAGAGATGAGAAATTGTTTTGGCAATTCACATCTCAAATCTAAAATTTATAAGAAACAGCTGTGTAGCTTTGAGTCTTGCAACTGTACAACATTATATTATTGAATGAAATTATGAGCAGATATTCAATGATTACTTATTTATAAGATTTAACTAAATTTAAATTCTATTCAATTTCTTTTGGCAAATTGATAACAACAATAAGTAGCATTAAAATAGTAGTATTATACTATAATAATTAGCATAATATACTGCAGATGCAACATATAGTTTTCAGTTGTAAATTTTTGCATTGTGGTTATTTTAAGCATATATGCAGCGTGCACATGAAAATTCTTTATTAATGAAAAAAAATTTAGGCAACATCCAGGTGGTTTTATTTAGCTCTAATTTGTTCAGCCTATACAAAGCATCAAACATATATAAAACAACCAATTTTGATTCCTGTTTACATAAAAGCTAAGTGTAAACCCTATACCCTATATATAAAGAGTTAATGCGCTGAAATTTAATCTTACTGCTAGAATACAGCTTCTTTTCAACCAGAAGGCAATGAGGCTCTGTTGCAAGCACAGCTTGGTTTAAGGACGTGATGTCTTCATTTGTTTTCTTTATCAACTCCGCATCTCTGCTGTGGAGTACAGAACTGCTCGTGGTGTCCCACAGTTCTTTTAGTTCGTCTTTTTGCTGCCCCAATGCAAATGTGAACTCTTCCACTTCAGTCGTACTTTTCTCTAAGTACTCTTTGATATCAGCAATGATTTGTTTGGACTTGAGCTTTATGGTGGCAATCTATAAAATATTCCATTATATTAATGATTGCTGCAAAAATATTGGTTCTTTTTTTGAACAAATTCAATTTGCTTTTATGCGTTACAAAGGAGGTGGAATGTAATATAAGCATATGTTGATAATAGACTGCAGATAAAGTGAAAATAAAACTATCTACTGATGACACATAGGCTAAGCACCTGTCACGACATGATTGTGTGTGTCAAAAGAATTATTTATGTCATATAGACCAACTATGCTAAGCCATAATTCAAAATAAGGGAAGAGTATAAAAACTATAAAGTATAAAACAGTGATGCAGCATCATAGAAAAACTATATATTGACATATTAGATACCTTCACCTTGAAGCATGTAAAATCAGCGTTCTACTTTTCAGTTAATCATAAAAATTAGAAGTTCTCAGATATAATACTTTACCTATATTATGCTACTATATAATTAGAAAAAATCTTGTGCTTTTACATCATTTATACATAGGAGCTTAACTCACTTGCTGTTCCGTAATTTTTTCCACTTCCTTGACCATCTCGCTGACCTTCACCTCAATGTCATCTAGATCACCCCAAGCTTTCTTCTCCAATTCATATAACTCAGTTATCTTGTTTGAAACTGACTCCATGGCTTTTCGTGTCTCTTCTCTCAACATCTCAGCTAGCTTTCCTAACCCCGTTACTTTATGGTGAGACTGTACTTGATGTAGTGCATGACGTCTATGTAATGTGGGCTTTATAGCTCCCTCTACATAAAAACAATAATAACCTACGCAACTACCTCCTGACTGCATCACACCTTATCAACAGCACTTGCTTATGCTGTAAAACTATTATAAATCAAAAAGAAAATACTTTTAGCGTGAATGAAATATAACATAGCTCCTAGCATTAGCATGGGTGACATGAAGCTGATTTCTCCACAGTGATCACAACTCCAAAATAAGTTATTTTGAGGAAATTTCAGGTTAGATTTCATGTGGCCAAAATGCTGAACAACCAGCCCAGAAAGGTTTTGTAGAAATGATCTAATTGGCTTATCACTATTTAGCAGTCACACTTATAAAATTTAAATTTCATGGCCTTTACTTTCTATTAAGTTTGTTTACTTTTCTGCGTTTGTACAAGCCATTAGATAAAGATTAAGATCTATCATGATTAAGCATTAAGAAACAAAAGCTATAAGGAGCTGTTAAGTTATACAAAAGTAATATCATTATAGCTAACTACTTAGGTGAACCATTAACTAATGACAAGCATTGCACTACCTATTGATCTATTGAATTGAATGCTGACTTGGCTATGGACTAGGAATATCAAAGCTGGCACGACAACTAAGATTATCAAATAAGCTGAAGCACATAGTTAACAGTGATTAACAGCTATTTGATTTTAGAGATATCTTTATAATATAGGAGTTCTTTTTAAATGAATCAACAGCAACCCATACCTCCGCATAGCCCGTTGGTGTCACACTGTAGACAGAACGTCTCATGACAGAGGTCACATGCCAGCACTAGTTTCTCACTCTCATGCTTTGCGCACATCTCCAGCTCAATCTTCACAGGCTTTATGTACTTCTCCATCTCCACAATCGTGTGAACTTGTTTTAGAAATTTCATTGACTTGTCGTGTTGCTAAAATGAAAGTGGACAGCAATTCTAAATGTTTAGACAGAATCTTTTTCGTTGGATATGTATTGTGTTCGGCTGTGTTGATGACAAGACTTGTGTGTGTAATTAACATATTACAACATAATAAATTTTTATAAAATTACACAACACAAAATATAATATAATAAACTACATATAGTATATAATTTAAAACATATAACTTAATACATAATATACAATATGTAATAATATACAATATACAATATATAACATACAATATGATAATTGTACTCTATTGTACAAACCAAAGTGTAATATTCCATTCAAGCATATACAAACATATTATGCAATTATTAAGTTATTCATATTTCTCACTGACTTTAAAATGACGTCTGCAGAGAAATTTCTCACACTCAGTACAGTGACAGATAGCAAGACAGAAGTTGTCTCCCTCGCATATATTACAAGGAGTTGTAGTGAAGTCATCTTCAGATATCTCTACTTCCTCTCCAGCTGTGGCAGTTACCTCAAGAGTTGCTTTTGGTAGAGCTTCTAAGTTCTGCACATCACAGCTCTGACTAAAAATTTAATCATCAGTTGAATAATTGAACCATAGGAAATAAATGATTATTGCCTAGTTGAGAGTATGTACCTTATTGCTTCATTAAAGTTTAGAAGTGAAGTGCTAGGTTTACTGCTCTCAAAAAAAGTATAAATCTTTTTGCTTTTTCTGTTGTCACTGCTACTGATATTCAAAATAATAATTTTTCACATTAAATAATATCATATCTTACTAAGCTACACAAAACAAGTTTATTTTATAAAAAAAGTAATTATTGATATCTTATTGCAAAGATCATCTTGTAAAATAATTTACAAGTTTGCTGCAGCTATAGTTTATGACATTGAGGGTTGCATTAATATAAATTCATTCACAAACTATGCAGTAAGTAACCTTACTCATAATTTATATACACTCAATAAACTCACCCACAAGTTATACCCTTAATAAACTCACCCACAAGTTATACACTCAATAAACTCACCCACAAGTTATACACTCAAAAAACTCACCCACAAGTTATACCCTCAATAATCTCACCCACAAGTGATACACTCAATAAACTCACCCACAAGTGATATACTCAATAAACTCACCCACAAGTGATACCCTCAATAAACTCACCCACAAGTTATACCCTCAATAATCTCACCCACAAGTGATACCCTCAATAAAATCACCCACAAGTGATACACTCAATAAACTCACCCACAAGTGATACACTCAATAAACTCACCCACAAGTGATACCCTCAATAAACTCACCCACAAGTGATACCCTCAATAAACTCACCCACAAGTTATACCCTCAATAATCTCACCCACAAGTGATACCCTCAATAAACTCACCCACAAGTGATACACTCAATAAACTCACCCACAAGTGATACACTCAATAAACTCACCCACAAGTGATACCCTCAATAAACTCACCCACAAGTGATACACTCAATAAACTCACCCACAAGTTATACACTCAATAAACTCATCACAAGTTATACCCTCAATAAACTCACCCACAAGTTATACACTCAATAAACTCACCCACAAGTTATACACTCAATAAACTCACCCACAAGTTATACACTCAATAAACTCACCCACAAGTTATACACTCAATAAACTCACCCACAAGTTATACACTCAATAAACTCACCCACAAGTTATACCCTCAGTAAACTCACCCACAAGTTATACACTCAATAAACTCACCCACAAGTTATACCCTCAATAAACTCACCCACAAGTTATACACTCAATAAACTCACCCACAAGTGATACCCTCAGTAAACTCACCCACAAGTGATACACTCAATAAACTCACCCACAAGTGATACACTCTGAAGACTCTGCATCTCTCATCCCATCCTGTAGACAAGGTAAACAGAAGGTGTGAGAACATGGTAGTCTCCTGGGGTCTACCATATTCACCAGAGTCTGTAGACAGTAACCACATTCATAGTCTTCTGCTAGTGGTTGATATTGCTGTAGAGAATGTGCTGCCTCGGCCATTTTGTAAAAGCTTCTCTGCTGCCATGCAACGCTGTATGTATGATATCTATATATTAAAGTGTGTTTAGGGGTTTGTGCGAAAGTCAATAATGAAATCGAATTATAGCTCTACTCTGTTTCAAAAAGCAGTTGTTGGTATTGCTACATATATTGTTGAACTATAATAGGATTTATTGATTCAGTGCTGAATAGAGAATATCGGATAACCAGCACTTTGCTGGTGACTGAGCAATTGAACTGAGCTGCCACTGCAAGTTTTTTCCAATCTTCAATCAGTTGTTTTCAAAGCTTCCAAAGGCTATGCTCTAAAAATAATATTGAACAGCATTTGGATTATGTGTAATATTATAATAAGAACAATGCAACTTTTAGCATACACCGTAAAGATTTTACGGTTCATTAAAAAGGGCATGAAAGCTTCTCTGCTGTCAGAACTCTACCCCTTGAATGATGTTTTACACTAAAATGTGCTATAAAGTGTTTATGTGAAAATTCACATTGTTAAATCCTGTCCTAAAAAGCATTTAATGCTATTATACATATAAGCAATGTGAATTTTGAACAATAGGAGCAGTGAAAGGTTTTGTTTGTTCAAATACATTGTAGATACGTATTTAATTCAGTGTTGAATAAAGCATTCATTATTTTAGTAGGGGATTCCCCAATATTAAGGTAACCAACATACTGCAGTGACTATAGCACTGCTTACATTCATATGGTATTAAAACTATGCATTTAAATAGACATGACCATAACTTCCTCATTGATGATTGCAACATTGCACATTGACGATTGCAATTTTGCTACAGATCGAATAGAACAAGCACTTACCTAAAAAATACTATACGATAAGTAAATTTTATACTTCTTACCCTCCCGTGTGCTCATAAAATTTCTCTTTTTTCTCTTGTTGGAAGTTGATAGAGAAGAATACACCATCATTTTCATTTAAAACATTTTTCAAGTGTGAGAAGACAACTTTACACATAGAAGCAGTAAAAGTTATTATTTCGGATGAGCTCAAACAGCCAAATAGTTAAAGAGCTCTGAGAGGTATTTCAAAAGACAACTATCTGCAAAATCAATAAGAATAGAATTGTGATGTGGATTCAAAGAACAAAACTGTTATGATTTCTCTTTGAACTTCACTATAAGATACATTATAAGCTTTGAATCAGTTTGGTGCAACGTCAGTGTAATTTAGCTATCAGCTATCTCCACTATGCTATAGATTGCAGCTTATGCTTGATTTAATTCTAATCCTTATTCTTTATTATATAATGTAAAATTATAAATTTTCCTGCTTTTCTCACTTCATCAATGTTATATTAGCATGTTTGTCTTTACTTTTAGAGGGGAGATAACTCACTATGAACTTTTTAGTGTGAGCATTAATTGTTATAGCTCCAAGCTGCTTAGTATTTTTGAAAACAGTTATTCTAAAGTTACCGGCCTCATAAATCATAACCATTAATTAAATTGGTTCCAGAAGTTTTATTTTTGAATATAATTAATGGAAGAAGCAAGCCAAACCCTCAACCACCTCACAATGATAAATATTCAACATGGATCTGTAATTTGGAAGGTAGAGATGCCAACATAACATGAATATCGGTACCGTCAGGTATAATCTTGGTGATGTCAAAGGGACAGAAAAAACCCAAAACACATGCAATGAGATTTATATTATAGTGTGCATAAAAGATCGACATTACTTTATTTCGTTTGTATACAGCTACATTATCCAAATGTTATCTCGAAGCAGATGTCTAGTTCATAAAACAATGGGCTAGTTTATGGTAGTCATGGTCCAACTTGAAGCATAATTGGTAGCTCATATACAATTAAAGTTATCAATGCAAAAAATGATTTTTTATGTGATTTGTACTCTGTTAGCTTTTGTTCCAATGAATCATTTATGTTTGGGCACAAAATAAGTGAGAGTAAAAATGGCAAAGTGTATAACTAACTTTGTTATATATGCTGTAAATTTCTGTTTTTTTATAATTTCAGCTATTAAGTAATTTGATTATGTTGTGTTTTAGTATTGAGTAATATTTATTGTTGCAGACTGAAAGAAAACTATAAGCAATGTGAAAACCATGTCACATCAATAAGTTATAAGTGTAGTTGCTAGTCGCAAGTGCAAGCAAGTGTAAAGATAAAGAAAAAGGCTATAAAGTTTTTATACCAGTCAAAAAGGTTAGCTATTGTGTAGTAGCCACAACGAGTGTGGAAAAAGCATAATATAGCTGGCATAGCTGTGATGATACATGAAAGGCTATAATGCATTAGGGAAAGGTTTTCCCAATTCTTATAATGTCCGAAAACATTATATCAGATGAAGCAGTGACAGGTATTGCTATAATTTACAGAGTTTTAGATGCTGATCTATTGTAGGATTCAATATCAATTCTTTCATGTAAGCAATACTCTAGTTATTGATAGCTAAAGGTATATAAATAAAAACTGTTTCTGGTGTTTGTAATAATGCTGTTGATACAAAAATAAATTTGAAGCAGTAAAACAATATTTGCATTTATACTTTTCTATAAACAGAAACTTGAGAAAAACACTCATGTGAAAATGTGCAATGTGAAGAGCTTAGAATAAGACCTAAATTTATAAATTTAAATTTGTAATTTCTAACAATTTTCATTTCAAAAATTACACAGCTGTACAGTTTTTAAAATGAAAATTGTTAGAAATTACAAACTTAAAATTATAAATTTGAACTTGAATAAAGTTTGCTAGCAGTTCAGGTTTATAATGTTTCATGTTTTAGCGAGGTACATTAAAAATGAGGGTTCCTCTATAGCCGGCAGCTACAGCCAATAAGTCTCCAGAAATAGAAACATCGTAGAAATTAGCGCCAGCAAAATCGGGACAAGTTAATCGTCTCAGTATCTCACCTAAAATATAGCATCGGGTAAAAGAGCAATGTAAAGTACTTAAACCTTTACATTTTTTGACATGATAATATAATTTTTTGTTTGCTCCTGATATAAGTTTGGTCAATAACTTGTCACTTGACCAATTTGTAGCCTATATAATCATAATGTAATAGTTAAGTGATATTCCTTCATTCTATATGAGAAAAAACTGCTCGTATATCACTTTTTATCTAGTTAGAAACTCAAATTCTAACTATACATAGCAATAAGAAAATTCAAGCTTATACCCACTTACATATATTTGAAAAAAAAAACTCATTAAATAAGTTATAGTAAAGTATATACTTATTATAGTTTGTAGTAAATTACACTACACCAAGTTAATTGTTTGATAAGTTTGTGTATAATAATTTAATGAAGTGCAGCATATACCTTCATTAGATAACTCGTAAATGTATCCATTCTCACTGGCCACATAGATTAGTTTTTTAACATTGTGGAATCCAATACCGAGCGGCTTGTCCACTTTTGCACATGACCAAACTGGTGTTCCATCAATCTGGAGCTTGTGAAGAGAGTTGTTAGCGTAATCCGACACTAAGATGCAGCCATCTTGTAGAGCGTGAAGTCTTCTGGGGGACTTTAGACTGGTCAGTTTAACTGCCGGTTTTTGAATGTAACTTCCACTATTATAAGAGCTCAAAAAACTCAGCTCTTTGGTTAGGTTATTTAGCTGTAAAACTTGGCGATTGGAGTGGTCATATGTACATGACAGTCGGGCATCACCATACCCAGATATTTCTGCTATATTAAATTGTCTTTGAAGACCTTGAGAGTAAGTTTCTAAGCTGATTCTCTGCGGATGACTTTGTCTGATTACTATATAATTGCTTGAAGCTTCAAATGCAACATGACAGCTGGATACAGGTGTTATAGACTGAATTTCTTTCAGATTCTTATCATAAATAGTTAGATGATTGCTGCATACAAGTAATTCTTTCCTTGAAGTCCATTGTACAGTTTTAGTAAAGTCCGAAACACTACGGGCCAAAGACATTGGTGTTTCTGCTGTAAGAAACCGTCTTGGTAAATCTTCTTTTATTTCTACAAAATGCCAATTTATATATTTAATCAAATCCTCATTCTGTATATGTACAATTTAATAAGATGTAAAAAATTTCATCTCAAAATTGACTCAATATAATAGCTATAGAAACCACAAATCATCATTATGTAAAAGTTTTCATTTAGTTTTACCCGCAAGCAATGTAAAACAACGATTAAGATATGCCATTTTGTTTTTAATGACAATTGATAAATAAATTTTGATTAAAACATTATTAGGCATATTCAAAAATTTTCAAATATGAAACAGGTTTAGCATGTTTAGTTATCTACATAACAATGTATTACAATCGATATCAAAGAAGAGAAAAACCGTAATTACCATGAGGATAAAGCTTTTTCTTAGTTAGTAGAAACTGATGTGCTTCAGTTTGACTGGCAATCTTTAATGACTTAATGTCATCATCTGTCTTTCTAATCAATTCAGCATTTCTGCTGTAAACAACCGAATGGTTTGTGGAATCATATAATTGCTGCAGCTCATCCTTCTTCTTAGCTAAATTACAGGTATAGTCTTCTACCTTTCCCGTGTTGCTTTCTAAATACTGTTTGATGTCTTTAATAATCACTTTGGATTTATCTTTTATTTTTATGATCTGCAAAAACACAGTTTAACATGAAGTTTTTCAATCATAAAATGATGAGAGAGAGAGAGAGAGAGAGAGAGAGAGAGAGAGAGAGAGAGAGAGAGAGAGAGAGAGAGAGAGAGAGAGAGAGAGAGAGAGAGAGAGAGAGAGAGAGAGAGAGAGAGAGAGAGAGAGAGAGAGAGAGAGAGAGAGAGAGAGAGAGAGAGAGAGAGAGAGAGAGAGAGAGAGAGAGAGAGAGAGAGAGAGAGAGAGAGAGAGAGAGAGAGAGAGAGAGAGAGAGAGAGAGAGAGAGAGAGAGAGAGAGAGAGAGAGAGAGAGAGAGAGAAAGAGTGGGGGGGGGGGGAAGTAGGCGAAGGAAAAGGAGAGGGAAAGAAAAGGGAGATGTATGTCAACTTGCTGTAGATATTTGTATATTACCTTCAATTTACTTGTAATTATAGTATAGCAGCTTTTTTCTACTGTTATTGTAGCAACTAAATTGCAACAAAAACAAAAGCCTGTATACAGTATAACTGCAAAAGTAAAGTTTTATAATGATTTATGGCTTATTAATTTTATGTGATGCGATTGACAATTCAAACCTATTTCAAATAATTTTAAAATACATTATATATGCAATATTTATTTATTTTATAATTATCCATTACTATGATTTTGAATGGGAAACATATCTAACCTGTGTAGCTGTAATTTTCTCCACTTCCTGGACCATCTTGCTGACCTTCACCTCAATGTCATCTAGATCACCCCAAGCTTTTTTCTCCAGTTCATATAACTCAGTTATCTTGTCAGAAACTGACTCCATGGCTTTCCGTGTCTCTTCTCTCAACATCTCAGCTAGCTGTTCTACTCCTCTTATTTTGTGATGCTGTGCTTCCCCTTGTTCTTCCACTCCATCACTTAGCTGAAGTTTCTGCTCTTTAGCTATTGAAGCTTACAAACAATAATAAATATGTTTGCAAAATTCAAGAGTTATTGTGTTATTGTGTTATTGCATATTATGATAGTAAAATTACGTACCTGTACACTGCCCATACATTTCGCACTGTCTACAGAACGTCCCATGGCATACATCACATGCCAGCACTAGTTTCTCACTCTCATGCTTTGCGCACATCTCCAGCTCTACCTTCACAGGCTTTACGTACTTCTCCATCTCCACAATTGTGTGAACTTGTTTCAGAAACTTCATTGACTTATCATGTTGCTAAAATAATTGTCATTAAATTTATTACCAGCTCGATTTGTGCTAGCAATCAAGGTTTTATTCAAATTTATATAATTTACTGAGTGATATGTAGTTGTTGCTTTGCTTTTGCTAGCTTTTAAAACATATCAAGTATATTGATTATATCAACTATATAATATGTGATATAAAAATACAACATATATAATTCATTATAAACATTGCAGTATGATATCTCAAATAATGCTTAGCATGCAAATCTAGGTAATATGTAATTAATAATTTTTGACTACTTCAAACCACTTTCAGATGTAACAAACGCAAAAAACTGCGAATGAAGTCATTGCAGATTCAATTAACTCGACAATTTTGCACGAAAATTATGTGTATATTAATATTAAGATCTCTTATTAAAGTATATTATTTAAAATGTTCATAAATAAATAAGCAATATGATATTTTCATTGAATTTATTACTTGTTAAGTTTTCACTATCAATCAACATTCTGTATTTTTAAACTATTTGTTGTGGTAATGCATAAAGTATTACTGCCTTGACTCATATCTAGTTTTTGCAACAATAATAGAAATTTTTTTTAGAAACATAATATAGAAACCATCATACTGATTTTATGAGTTATGTATAATATGTAACATAAAATTTACAATGTATGCAAAATACATGCAACTGTAAATTTTACTACCTAAATCATATAACCTGTTATTTTAAATGGGTTAGATTATGTTTTACGGCCTTTAATATGTAATTTTATCTAATGTGGAACTATTTATTTATTCATATTTTTCACTCACTTTCAAATGACGTCTGCAGAGAAATTTGTCACACTCAGTACAGTGACAGATAGCAAGACAGAAGTTGTCTCCCTCGCATATATCACAAGGAGTTGTAGTGAAATCATCTGCAGATATCTCTACTTCCTGTCCTGCTGTTACCTCGAGAGTTGCTTTTGGTAGAGCTTCTAAATTTTGCTCATCACAGCTTTGACTAAAATTAAAAGTTGAGAAAGCAGATATTATCATTGAGACATTAATACTTTGTATTAACTGTTGATATGCTGTGTAAAATGTTGATATATGCTGTGTAAACTGTTGATATGCTGTATAAACTATTGATATGCTGCGTAAACTGTTGATCTGATGTATAAAGTGTTGATATGCTGTGTAAACTGTTGATACGATGCATAAAATTTTGATACATTGTATAATCATCCTACTTTGAAATGTGCAATCCAAGTGTGTAAAGTATTTTTATGCTTTTAACTATTATTATTTTGTCAAGCATATAAATGCTTATCACTGAAATAACAAAACTAAAACTATATATGTTGTCATATATATAGTTTTTCAACATTTGATAAAAGTTGCAGCTTGTATTTACAATAGTTATAGATTGTCTACCCCAATCTGGTATAGAGGAGCTACTTTTAGTTACTCATGATGTAAACAGCGTTGCATCATCACTTCTCGAAGCTGTAGCCATCAAAAGGGTTGAAACGGATTGTGAGCAAGAAAGCTTTAACTTATATATTATATGGCTAAGCTGCTCACTTTGAACAAACTATGTTACATACCATGACTATAATGTAAAGTACGTAACGTTACCCAAAAATTATATACTAATTAAAATTATTCTACATTTCCTTAATAATCTCACCCACAAGTTACACCCTTAATAATCTCACCCACAAGTTACACTCTCAATAAATTCACCCACAAGTGATACACTCAATAAACTCACCCACAAGTGATACCCTCAATAAACTCACCCACAAGTGATACCCTCAATAATCTCACCCACAAGTGATACCCTCAATAAACTCACCCACAAGTGATACCCTCAATAAACTCACCCAGAAGTTATATACACTCAATAAACTCACTCACAAGTTATATACCCTCAATAAACTCACCCACAAGTGATACCCTCAATAATCCTACCCACAAGTGATACACTCAATAAACTCACCCACAAGTGATACCCTCAATAAACTCACCCACAAGTGATACCCTCAATAAACTCACCCACAAGTGATACCCTCAATAATCTCACCCACAAGTGATACCCTCAATAAACTCACCCACAAGTGATACCCTCAATAAACTCACTCACAAGTTATATACCCTCAATAAACTCACCCACAAGTGATACCCTCAATAAACTCAACCACAAAGGATACCCTCAATAATCTCACCCACAAGTGATACCCTCAATAAACTCACCCACAAGTGATACCCTCAATAAACTCACCCAGAAGTTATATACCCTCAATAAACTCACTCACAAGTTATATACCCTCAATAAACTCACCCACAAGTGATACCCTCAATAATCTCACCCACAAGTGATACACTCAATAAACTCACCCACAAGTGATACCCTCAATAAACTCACCCACAAGTGATACCCTCAATAAACTCACCCACAAGTTATACCCTCAATAATCTCACCCACAAGTGATACCCTCAATAAACTCACCCACAAGTGATACCCTCAATAAACTCACTCACAAGTTATATACCTCAATAAACTCACCCACAAGTGATACATTCTGAAGACTCTGCATCTCTCATCCCATCCTGTAGACAAGGTAAACAGAAGGAGTGAGAACATGGTAGTTTCCTGGGGTCCACCATATTCACCAGAGTCTGTAGACAGTAACCACATTCATAGTCTTTTGCTAGTGGTTGATGTTGCTGTGGAGAATGTGCTGCCTCCGCCATCTTGTGAAAGCTTCTCTGCTGTCAATGATGTATTTATGATATCTATATATTAAAGTGTGTTGAGGGGTTTGTGTCAAAGCTTATAATGAAGTCGAATTATAGTTCTACCCTGTTTCAAAAAGCAGTTATTGGTATTGCTACATACACTATATTGTTGAACTATAATAGGATCTATTGATTCAGTGCTGAATAGAAAATATTGGATAACCGGCATTTTGCGGTAACTGTTGCTATACAATATATTATACCATTTTTACACAATAGCCAATTAGTTGGTGTTAAAGGCTATGCTCTAAAAATAATATCAAACAGCATTTGGGTTAGGTGTATTTTATTATGAGAACAATGCAGGTTTTAGCAGGCACTCAAGAAAAATTTACAGTTTATTGAAAAGAACAAAAGTGATTGCAGCAGCATAGAACTGCTAATAACAAAATAAACATTTATGTATAGATGAAAAACCACCTGTGCCAATAATGATAGGGGTACCCAATTTTAATCCTCTATGAAGAAGAAAAATCCCCTTTAACTTTGCCATTCAAATCAGTAATATTTTGTCTGTCTGCTTGTCTGCCTGTCTGCCTGTCTGCCTGCCTGTCTGTCTGCTTGTCTGTCTGCTTGTCTGTCTGCTTGTCTGTCTGTCTGTCTGTCTGTCTGTCTGCCTGTCTGTCTGCTTGTCTGTCTGTCTGTATAATATCTATATATATACACTAGTTTGTCTTCTATGCTTTTATCTTAGCTATGAATTTGCTGTCTTTCATTCATTCGTAGCATAGAATTGATAAAAAAGGCTTCAGCATTCATGCAGTATGTGAGTATGTGCTAGATGCAATATGATAATTTCCAGTTTTAGAAATATTCGAAAAAATATATTTTCAACATTTGCCAGTATCATTATTATGCTATACATACATGCACTATATGCAGATACATGCATTGGAAATTATATAATTACACTTTTATTAGTATGTTTATGTTGGTCTATTAGTCGAATTGTTAATTTACTGCTTCTCCCCCATAAAACCTTCATATACTCATAAAACATCAGCTCTTGAGAAATCTTTAACTGTAGCTGTTTCTGCAACACAAACAGAGTTCTGGTTTGCAAAAGAAGTCAACTGTAATTAAGTAAGGGTGCGGTAGGCCTGTTCGACTTTCGGTGCTTTTTTCATTAAAACATGACTATTTAAATCAGCTGACATAGTTGTTATAGGAGCTTGATAATTTAGATGCATTGTGTAAACAATCCAAACTAATCCATTTCTTTTGTACAGCTCACGTATCCAAATTTTATCTGGAGGCAAAAGTCTAGTTCTTATAAAAACATGGGCTAGTTTATGGTTGTTATAGTCCAACTTGAAGCATAGTCTGTATAGCTCATTATCATAAAAGTTATTGATACAAAATAAATGCCTTTTTTGTTATTTATGCATTGTGTTAACCTTTTGTTATAATGAATAATTGATTTTTGGACACAGACAAGGTGCACTTTGTTATATATGGTATGAATATTTATTTTTATATAACTATATAGCTATTAAGTAATTTGGCTATGGGAGGGAGCAGTGGCATATATAGCCATAATCAGCGGAGTGATTGATGCTACTTTGCAATAGAAAAGCAATCTTGATTAAATCTATATCTCATAAGCTAGTTATTCATAGTTGAAGGTTTTTAGGACTTAATTAATTTGATTTTTATGCAGCTGCATGATAATATTAGGTATATAAATTAAAGTACTTTTTTAAAGAGTTGCAATATTTTGTTGATACAAAACTATAAATCTAAAGCACTCAAAAAATAGTAGCATTTAACTTTTATATCTAGTTTTATATGAATAAGCTTTGTATTAAGCATAGAACAGTAGCTTTAGAAAACACCTGTTTTAAAATGTGCAATATGAGCTAAGTGCTTGAAATGAAACCTGTAATAATTTTTGATAAGAAAAATGTCAAAAAGTTTGAATTTAGATTTATAAAGTAGTTTAGTTTATATAAAATGTTCAGTTTATGTTTCATGTTTTATCTAGGCACATTGAAAATATGGACTCCTCTATAGCCGGCAGCTACAGCCAATAAGTCTCCAGAAATAGAAACATCATAGAAATTATCGTCAGCAAATCCGGGACAAGTCAATCGTCTCAGTATCTCACCTAAAATATAGCATCAGCTGAAATTATTGTAAAGTGCCCAATTATCAATATTTACTAAAAAGATGATCATAGAAATTTTTTATCCTCCTGATATAAATTAAATGAATTACATGCAGTCCTAGTCTAGTCAATATAGCTCAGTCATAATCTGTAATCATGACATAGTCATAGCCTAAAACTAAAGTCATGCTATCATAATATTCCATAAAAAGAAAACTCAGTCATCTAACATTTTGTTCATCTAATTAGAAACTCAAACTCTGACTATATACATAGCAATGTGAAAATTAATTCAAGCCACTTATAGATTTCAAAAAATTTGACAAAAAATCATTATATAACATATACTTAATGTAGCAAATTGCACTATACAAGTTTGTTTGCTAACATTGTGTAATAGTTTATAAAAGTGTTGCATATAATTATTATACCTTCATTAGATAACTCATAAATGCATCCATTCTCACTGGCCACATAGACAAGTTTTCTAGCATTGTCAAATCCAATACCGAGCGGCTTGTCCACTTTTTCACATGACCAAACTGGTGTCCCAGTAATCTGAAGCTTGTGAAGAGAGTTGTTAGCGTAATCCGACACTAAGATGCAGCCATCTTGCAGAGCGTGAAGTCGTCTGGGGGACTTTAGGCTGGTCAGTTTAACTGTAGGCTTTTGACTGCCATCAAAACAGCTCCAAAACTTCAGCTCTTTTGTCAGTTCATTTAGCTGCAAAACTTTCTGATTGTACCGATCATATGTCCATGATAGGTATAAAGAATCACTCTTCTCGGGAATGCTGGTTACAGTAGATAGCATCTGAAGACTTTGAGAGTATTTTTCAACGCTGATGTTTACCGACTGATTTTGCCTGACTACAAATAGATATTTATTTGAAGCCTCCATCGCAACACAACAGTTGGTAACGGACTTGGAATAAATTCTGCTTAGATTTCTATCATAAATAGTTAGATGATTACTGCATACAAATAATTCTTTTCTTGAAGTCCATTGTACAGTTTTAGTAAAGTCCGAAACAGTGCTTTCCAAAAGCATTTGTGTTTCTGCTGTAAGAAACCGGCTCGGTAAATCTTCTATTATTTCTACAAAATGGTAATTTGTGTATTTAATCAAATCCTCGTTCCGTATATGTACAATTTAATAAAATGTAAAAAAAATTCATCTCAAAATTGAGTCAATAAAATAGCTATATAAACTACAAATTATCATTATGTAAAAATTGTCATTTGATTTGGTATAAAGTTTTACCCTTGCAATACAAAACAATGATTAGGATATGCAAATTTGTTTTTAAAGAAAATTGCTAAAAAAAATTTCATCAAAATATTAATATAGGCATATCAACAAACTTCAAATATGAAACATACGTCCAGCATGTTTAGTCATCTATAAGATAACTGTATAACAAGCGATATCAAATCAGGGAAAGACTGTAATTACCGTGAGGATAAAGCTCTTTCTTAGTTAGTAGAAACTGAGGTGCTTCAGTTTGACTGGCAAGCTTTAATGACTTAATGTCATCATCTGTCTTTCTAATCAATTCAGCATTTCTGCTGTAAACAACCGAATGGTTTGTGGAATCATATAATTGCTGCAGCTCATCTTTTTTCTTAGCTAAATTACAGGTATAGTCTTCTACCTTTCCCGTGTTGCTTTCTAAATACTGTTTGATGTCTTCAATAATCACTTTGGATTTATCTTTTATTTTTATGATCTGCAAAAACACAGTTTAACATGAAGTTTTTCAATCATAAAATGATGAGAGAGAGAGAGAGAGAGAGAGAGAGAGAGAGAGAGAGAGAGAGAGAGAGAGAGAGAGAGAGAGAGAGAGAGAGAGAGAGAGAGAGAGAGAGAGAGAGAGAGAGAGAGAGAGAGAGAGAGAGAGAGAGAGAGAGAGAGTGAGAGAGAGAGAGTGGGGGGGGGGGAAATAGGCAAAGAAAAAGGAGAGAGAAAGAAGAGGGAGATGTATGGTTACTTGCTGTAGATATTTGTATATTAGCTTCAATCTTCTTGTAATTAGTATAGCAGCTTCTTCCCACTGTTATTGTAGCAACTTAATTGCAACAAAATAAAAAATCTGTACAGTATTACTGCACCACTAAAGTTTATAATTATTTATGATTTATTAATTTTACACCATGGGAATGAAAATTCAAACCTAATTTAAATAATTTTAAAATATTATATATATTATATATGCAAAGTCAATTTATATTATAATTATCCAACTATATAATTTTAAATATGAAACATATCTAACCTGAGCAGCTGTAATTTTCTCCACTTCCTGGATCATCTCACTGACCTTCACCTCAATGTCATCTAGGTCACTCCAAGCTTTTTTCTCCAGTTCATATAACTCGGTTATTTTGTCAGAAACCGCCTCCATGGCTTTCCGTGTCTCTTCTCTCAACATCTCAGCTAGCTGTTCTATCCCTCTTATTTTGTGGTGTTGTGCTTCCCCTTTATCTTTTGTTCCACCAGTTAGCTGAAGTTTCTGCTCTTTAGCTATTGAAGCTTACAAACAATAATAAATATGCTTGCAAAATTCAAGAGTTATTGTGTTATTGTGTTATTGCATATTATGATAGTAAAATTACGTACCTGTACACTGCCCATACATTTCGCACTGTCTACAGAACGTCCCATGGCATACATCACATGCCAGCACTAGTTTCTCACTCTCATGCTTTGCACACATCTCCAGCTCTACCTTCACAGGCTTTACGTACTTCTCCATCTTCACCGTTGTGTGAACTTGTTTCAGAAACTTCATTGACTTATCGTGTTGCTAAAATAATTGTCATTAAATTTATTACTAGCATTCAAGGTTTTATTTAAAACTGTTTATTTGATTGATAGATATGAAGTTGTTGCAACAGCAATGTTTTGCTTTTAAAACATAAAAACCATATTGATTATATTATAATTAGCTATTTAATATTTATAATATAAAATTACAACATATATAATTCATTACGAAGATTGTAGTATGATATTTCAAATAATGCTTAGCACGCAAATCCATGTAATATGTAATTAATAACTTTTTGACTACTTCAACTCATTTTCAGATGTGGAAAATACAAATACAAAATACTGCAAATAAAGTCATTGCAGATTTAATCAAGATAACATACATAATTCACATGACAACTATGTATAGTAAAATATTTTATAAAAATATATCATTTCAAATGCTCAAAAATAAATAAGCAATTTAATGTTTTTAAATTGTTGAATTCATTACCTGCTAAGTTTACACTATTATTCATTATTTAAAATTATTTATTATGTAATGTATAAACTATACTACAGCCTTGACTTATAGCTAGTTTTTGCAACAAAATATTATTTTTTGTTTTAGAAATATAGAAATTATACCGATTATAATATGCGGAATATAAAATTTACAATACGCAAGATATGTTTGTAAAATGTACAAAATACATTATGTAATCTGAAATTTTAAATAAACTTTGTTATGCTCTATTGTCTATATACGCAATTTTATATATATTATGCAATCACTAAGTTATTGACTTCTCTCACTCACTTTCAAATGACGTCTGCAGAGAAATTTGTCACACTCAGTACAGTGACAGATAGCAAGACAGAAGTTGTCTCCCTCGCATATATCACAAGGAGTTGTAGTGAAATCATCTGCAGATATCTCTGCTTCCTTTCCAGCTGTGGCAGTTACCTCAAAAGTTGCTTTTGGTAGAGATTCTAAGTTCTGCTCATCACAACTCTGACTAAAATCAAAAGTTGAGAAAGCAGATGTTATCATTGAGACATTAATACTTTGTATTAACTGTTGATATGCTGTGTAAACTGTTGATATATGCTGTGTAAACTGTTGATATGCTGTGTAAACTGTTGAGATTCTGTGTAAACTGTTGATATGCTGTGTAAACTGTTGATATGCTGTATTAACTGTTGATATGCTGTGTAAACTGTTGATATATGCTGTGTAAACTGTTGAGATGCTGTGTAAACTGTTGATATGCTGTGTAAACTGTTGATATGCTGTGTAAACTGTTGATATTCTGTGTAAACTGTTAATATGCTGTGTAAACTGTTGATATTCTGTGTAAACTGTTGATATGCTGTGTAAACTGTTGAGATGCTGTGTAAACTGTTGATATGCTGTGTAAACTGTTGAGATGTTGTGTAAACTGTTGATATGCTGTGTAAACTGTTGATATGCTGTGTAAACTGTTGATACATTGTATAATCATTGTGAGATTGTATAACACTTTGCCAAAGCCTGTAGTATATGCAAATAATAATAACTTATAAGAAGCCTTAATTCATCAAACTGCACCGAGTATTTTTAGCCATCATCCTACTTTGAAATGTGAAATCAAAGTGTGTAAAATATTCTTATGCTTTTAACCATTATTATTTTGGTAAGTATATAAATGTTTATCACTGAAATAACAAAATTAAAACTATTATATAAGTTGTCAAATATAAAGTTTTTCAACATTTGATAAAAGTTGCAGCTTGTATTTACAATATTTAGATACGCATTGTCTACCCCAATCTAGTATGAAAGAGCTACATTTAGTTACTCATGATGTAAACAGCATTGCATCTTCACTTCTCGAAGCTGTAGCCACCGAAAGAGTTGAAACGAATTGTGAGCAAGAAAGCCTTTCCACTCTCAACTTATATATTATATGGCTGGGCTGCTTATTTTGAACAAACTATATTACATATTATGACTATATAATATACAGTATGTAGCCTTACCCAAAAATTATATACTAATTAAAATTATTCACACACACCCTTAATTATAAACTCACCCACAAGTTATACCCTCAGTAAACTCACCCACAAGTGATACCCTCAATAAACTCACCCACAAGTGACACCCTCAATAAACTCACCCACAAGTGATACATTCTGTAGACTCGGCATCTCTCATCCCATCCTGTAGACAAGGTAAACAGAAGGTGTGAGAACATGGTAGTCTCCTGGGGTCTACCATATTCACCAGAGTCTGTAGACAGTAACCACATTCATAGTCTTCTGCTAGCGGTTGATGTTGCTGTGGAGAAAGTGCTGCCTCGGCCATCTGTGAAAGCTTCTCTGCTGCCAACGCTGTATTTATGATATCTATATATTAAAGTGCGTTGAGGGGTTTGTGTAAAAGTTAGTAATGAAGTCGAATTATAGTTCTACCCTGTTTCAAAAAGCAGTTATTGTTATCGCTACATACACTATATTGTTGAACTATAATAGGATCTATTGATTCAGTGCTGAATAGAGAATATTGGATAACCGGCATTTTGCGTTAACTGTTGCTATACTATGATACCATTTTTACACAATAGCCAATTAGTCGGTGTTAAAGGCTATGCTTTAAAAATAATATCAAACAGCATTTGGGTTAAATGTATATTTTAATGAGAACAATGCAGGTGTTAGCAGGCACTCAAGAAAAATTTACAGTTTATGGAAAAGAACAAAAGTGATTGCAGCAACATAGAACTGCTAATAACAAAATAAACATTTATGTATAGATGAAAAACCACCTGTGCCAATAATGATAGGGGTACCCAATTTTAATCCTCTATGAAGAAGAAAAATCAAATCAAATCAGTAATATTTTGTCTGTCTGCTTGTCTGCTTGTCTGCTTGTCTGCTTGTCTGCCTGTCTGCCTGTCTGCTTGTCTGTCTGCTTGTCTGTCTGCTTGTCTGTCTGCCTGTCTGTCTGCTTGTCTGTCTGTCTGTCTGCTTGTCTGTCTGCTTGTCTGTCTGTCTGTCTGTCTGTCTGTCTGTCTGTCTGTCTGTCTGTCTGCTTGCCTGTCTGTCTGTCTGTATAATATCTATATATATACACTAGTTTGTCTTCTATGCTTTTATCTTAGCTATGAATTTGCTGTCTTTCATCCATTCGTAGCATAGAATTGATAAAAAAGGCTTCAGCATTCATGCAGTATGTGAGTATGTGCTTATAGATGCAATAGGATAATTTCCAGTTTAAGAAATATTGGAAAAAATAAATTTTTAACACTTTTTAGAATTTTTTTAATCTCTAGTATTTAATGAATATACTAAGATTTGCCATAATAATTCTTAATAAATATTTTATTAAATACCAAAAATTTAAAAACAAAGCATATACAGCATAGCATAATAATGATACTGCAGTATAATTACTATGCTATACATACATGCATTATATTAATATGCAAATACATATATGCATTTGAAATTATATAATTACACTTTTATTGGTATGTTTATATATCAATCAAATTATCAATTTACTGCTTCTCCTCCATAACACCCTCATATACTCATAAAACATGAGCTCTTGAGAAATCTTTAACTGTATAGCTGTTTCTTCATCACAAGTAGAGTTTTGATTTTGCTAAAGATGTCAACTGTAACTAAGTAAGGGTATGATAGGCCTGTTTAACTTGTGATGCCTTTATTAAAATCATGACTATTTAGATCAGCTGACATAGTTATTATAGGAACTTGATAATTCAGATGTATCTTCTTATAATCGATCCACACTAATCTATTTCTTTTGTACAGAGTCATGGGATGCTATAGCAAGGCAAAAGCCTAATTCCTAGAAACATGAGCTAGTTTATGGTAGTCATGGTATAACTTGAAGCATAGTCTGTAGCCCATTACCATTAAAGTTATTGATAAAAATCAACTCATGCCTTTTTTGTTATTTATACTCTATGTTAGCCTTTTATTATAATGATAATTGATTTTTGAACACAGACATTTAGTGAGAGTGAAAATAACAAAATTTATAACCACATGGTAACTTGGTTATATATATGTTATGAATATTTATCTTCATATAACTTTAATTACTTATATTGAGTAATTTGGCTACAGGAGGAAGCAGTGGCATATAATATAGCCATAGGTAATGAAGTTTTTCATGAGAATATGCTGTAGAATAACAATCTTGATCAAATTTATGACGACACCAGTGCTAAATGAATGTACTGTGATGCCACATGCAAGGCGCATGGTGAGTGGCTATATAGGAACTGGAAAGCAAGGGGATTGCGAGAGAGATGAGAACTGGGGAAACAGAGCTTAACCGAATACAAATAAGGTGTGATATTAAATAATACTAGAGTAACATTATCGTATAGGCCACTGCAAAAAATTTATTTCATAAAGTACTTATTCATATAGTTGAAAGCTTTTGAAACTTGATTAATTAGATTTTTAGGTAGCTGATGATATTATAGGTATAAGTCAAACTATTTTTAAGGAGTTGCAATATTTTGTTGATACAAAAATATAAATCTAAAACACTCAAACAATAATAGCATTTAACTTTTGCATGTAGTATTATGTAGATATGCTTTATTAGGCATTATAGAACAAAAGTAAATCTAAAACACTCAAACAATAGTAACATTTAACTTAAGTATATGTAGTTTATGTGAATAAGCTCTGTATTAAGCACAAAACAAAAGCCTGAGAAAACACCTGTTTTAAAATGTGTAATATGAGATGCTTGAAATGAAACCTGTAATAATTGTTGATAAGAAAAATGTCAAAAAGTTTGAATTCAGATTTATAAAGTAGTTTAGTTTATATAAAATGTTCGGTTTATGTTTCATGTCTTATCTAGGCACATTGAAAATATGGACTCCTCTATAGCCGGCAGCTACAGCCAATAAGTCTCCAGAAATAGAAACATCATAGAAATTATCGTCAGCAAATCCGGGACAAGTCAATCGTCTCAGTATCTCACCTAAAATATAGCATCAGCTGAAAAAGTGATACTACAAAAATTATTGTAAAGTGCCCAATTATCAATATTTACTAAAAAGATGATCATAGAAATTTTTTATCCTCCTAATATAAGTTTAATCAATTACATGCAGTCCTAGTCTAGTCAATATAGCTCAGTCATAACCTGTAATTGTGACATAGTTATAACCTAAAACTAAAGTGATGCTATCATAATATTCCATGAGAAGAAAACTCTTTCATCTAACATTTTGTTCATCCAATTAGAAACTCAAACTCTGACTATATACATAGCAATGTGAAAATTAATGCCACTTATAGATTTAAAAAAAATTGACAAAAAATCATTATATAACATATACTTGTAGCAAATTGCACTATACAAGTTTGTTTGCTAACATTGTGTAATAATTTAATGAAGTACTGTATATATACCTTTATTAGATAACTCATAAATGTATCCATTCTCACTGGCCACATAGATTAGTTTTCTAACATCATCATATCCAATACCGAGAGGCTTGTCCACTTTTTCACATGACCAAACTGGTGTCCCAGTAATCTGAAGCTTGTGAAGAGAGTTGTTATCGTAATCCGACACTAAGATGCAGCCATCTTGTAGAGCGTGAAGTCTTCTGGGTGACTTTAGGCTGGTCAGTTTAACTGCAGGTTTTTGACTGCCAACTTGATAATCACAGCTCCAAAAACTCAGCTCTTTTGTCAGTTTATTTAGCTGCAAAACTCTCTGATTGTACTGATCATATGTCCATGATAAGTATAACGAATTACTCTTCTCAGGGATGCTGGTTACAGTAGATCGCATCTGAAGACTTTGAGAGTATTTGTCAACGCTGATGTTTACTGACTGATTTTGCCTGACTACAACTAGATATTCATTTGAAGTTTCCATCGCAGCACAACAGTTGGATACGGACTTGGAACAAATTCTGCTTAGATTTCTATCATAAGTAGTTAGATGATTACTGCATACAAGTAACTCTTTTCTTGAAGTCCATTGTACAGTTTTAGTAAAGTCCGAAACACTGGTGGCCAAAGACATTGGTGTTTCTGCTGTAAGAAACCGTCTCGGTAAATCTTCTTTTACTTCTACAAAATGCTAATTTGTGTATTTAATCAAATCCTCATTCCATATAATACAATTTATTAAGATGTAAAAAATTTCATCCCAAAATTGACTCAATAAAATAGCTATAGAAACCACAAATTATCATTATGTAAAATTGTCATTTAATTTTGTATAAAGTTTTACCCTTTCAATACAAAAGGATGATTAGGATATGCACATTTGTTTTTAAAATAAATTGCTAAACAAATTTTCGTCAAAATATTAATTGGCATATGAACAAACTTCAAATATGAAACACGTCCAGCACATATGTAGCCATCTAGATAACTGTATAACAAGGAAAGACTGTAATTACCGTGAGGATAAAGCTTTTTCTTAGTTAGTAGAAACTGCGGTGCTTTAGTTTGACTGGCAAGCTTCAATGACTTAATGTCATCATCTGTCTTTCTAATCAATTTAGCATTTCTGCTGTAAACAACCGAATGGTTTGTGGAATCATATAATTGCTGTAGCTCTTCTTTTTTCTTAGCTAAATTACAGGTATAATTTTCTACCTTTCCTGTGTTGCTTTCTAAATACTGTTTGATATTTTCAATAATAGCTTTGGATTTATCTTTTATTCTTATGATCTGCAAAAACACAGTTTAACATTAAGTTTTTTAATTATAATAAAATGATGAAGGAGAGAGAGAGAGAGAGAGAGAGAGAGAGAGAGAGAGAGAGAGAGAGAGAGAGAGAGAGAGAGAGAGAGAGAGAGAGAGAGAGAGAGAGAGAGAGAGAGAGAGAGAGAGAGAGAGAGAGAGAGAGAGAGAGAGAGAGAGAGAGAGAGAGAGAGAGAGAGAGAGAGAGAGAGAGAGAGAGAGAGAGAGAGAGAGAGAGAGAGAGAGAGAGGGAGAGGGGGGGTGGGGGGAAGTAGGCAAAGGAAAAGGAGAGAGAAAGAAGAGGGAGATGTATGGCTACTTGCTGTAGATATTTGTATATTAGCTTCAATTTACTTGTAATTAGTATAGCAGCTTCTTCCCACTGTTATTGTAGCAACTAAATTGCAACAAAAGCAAAAGCCTGTACAGTATAACTGCAAAACTAAAGTTTTATAATGAATTACGGCTTATTAACTTTACACGCGATTGACAATTCAAACCTAATTCAAATAGTTTTAAAATATATTATATATGCAAAATTTATTTATTTATTTATTATCCATTACTATGATTTTGAATGTGAAACATATATCTAACCTGAGTAGCTGTAATTTTCTCCACTTCCTGGACCATCTCGCTGACCTTCACCTCAATGTCATCTAGATCACCCCAAGCTTTTTTCTCCAGTTCATATAACTCAGTTATCTTGTCAGAAACTGACTCCATGGCTTTTCGTGTCTCTTTTCTCAACATCTCAGCTAGCTGCTCTATCCCTCTTATTTTGTGATGTTGTGCTTCTCCATTATCTTTTGTTTCACCAATTAGCTGAGGTTTTGGTTGTTTTGCTATTGAAGCATGCAGATAATAATTAATATATTTGCAAAATTCAAGAGTTACCATGTTATTGTATTATTACATATGATAATAAAATTACGTACTTGTACACTGCCCATACGTCTCGCACTGTCTACAGAATGTCTTATGACAGAGGTCACATGCATGTTCAAGTTTCTCACTCTCATGCTTTGCACACATCTCCAGCTCTACCTTCACAGGCTTTACGTACTTCTCCATCTTCACCGTTGTGTGAACTTGTTTCAGAAACTTCATTGACTTATCGTGTTGCTAAAATAATTGTCATTTATTACTAGCATTCAAGGTTTTATTTAAAACAGTTTATTTGATTGATAGATATGAAGTTGTTGCAACAGCAATGTTTTGCTTTTAAAACATAAAAACCATATTGATTATATTATAATCAGCTATTTAATATATAATATAAAATTACAACATATGTAATTCATTACGAAGATTGTAGTATGATATTTCAAATAATGCTTAGCACGCAAATCCATGTAATATGTAATTAATAACTTTTTGACTACTTCAACTCATTTTCAGATGTGGAAAATACAAATACAAAATACTGCAAATAAAGTCATTGCAGATTTAATCAAGATAACATACATAATTCACATGACAACTATGTATAGTAAAATATTTTATAAAAATATATCATTTCAAATGCTCAAAAATAAATAAGCAATTTAATGTCTTTAAATTGTTGAATTCATTACCTGCTAAGTTTACACTATATTATTCATTATTTAAAATTATTTATTATGTAATGTATGAACTATACTACAGCCTTGACTTATAGCTAGTTTTTGCAACAAAATACTATTTGTTGTTTTAGAAATATAGAAATTATACCGATTATAATATATTGAATTATGTAATGCGGAATATAAAATTTACAATACGCAAGATATGTTTGTAAAATGTACAAAATACATTATGTAATCTGAAATTTTAAATAAACTTTGTTATGCTCTATTGTCTATATACGCAATTTTATATATATTATGCAGCAATCACTAAGTTATTGACTTCTCTCACTCACTTTCAAATGACGTCTGCAGAGAAATTTGTCACACTCAGTACAGTGACAGATAGCAAGACAGAAGTTGTCTCCCTCGCATATATCACAAGGAGTTGTAGTGAAATCATCTGCAGATATCTTTACTTCCTGTCCTGCAGTTACCTCAAGAGTTACTTTTGGTAGAGCTTCTAAGTTCTGCTCATCACAGCTTTGACTAAAATCAAAAGTTGAGAAAGCAGATGTTATCATTGAGACATTAATACTTTGTATTAACTGTTGATATGCTGTGTAAACTGTTGATATGATGTATTAACTGTTGATATGCTGTATTAACTGTTGATATGCTGTGTAAACTGTTGATCTATGCTGTGTAAACTGTTGAGATGCTGTGTAAACTGTTGATATGCTGTGTAAACTGTTGAGATGCTGTGTAAACTGTTGATATGCTGTGTAAACTGTTGAGATGTTGTGTAAACTGTTGATATGCTGTGTAAACTGTTGAGATTCTGTGTAAACTGTTAATATGCTGTGTAAACTGTTGATATGCTGTGTAAACTGTTGATGCATTGTATAATCATTGTGAGATTGTATAACACTTTGCCAAAGCCTGTAGTATATGCAAATAATAATAACTTCTAAGAAGCCTTAATTCATCAAACCACACTAAATATTTTTAGCCATCATCCTACTTTGAAATGTGCAATCGAAGTGTGTAAAATATTCTTATGCTTTTAACCATTATTATTTTGTTAAGTATATAAATGCTTATCACTGAAATAACAAAATTAAAACTATATAAGTTGTCATATATATAGTTTTTCAACATTTGATAAAAGTTGCAGCTTGTATTTACAATATTTATATACATTGTCTATAACCCCAATCTAGTATGAAAGAGCTATGTTTAGTTACTCATGATGTAAACACCATTTCATCTTCACTTCTCGAAGCTGTAGCCACCGAAAAAGTTGAAACGGATTGTGAGCAAGAAAGCCTTTCCACTCTCAACTTATAAATATTATATGGCTGGGCTGCTTACTTTGAACAAACTATATTACATACTATGACTATATACAGTATGTAACCTTACCCAAAAATTAGATACTAATTAAAATTATTCACACAAGTGATACCCTCAATAATCTCACCCAGAAGTGATACACTCAGTAAACTCACCCACAAGTGATACATTCAGTAAACTCACCCACAAGTGATACCCTCAATAAACTCACCCACAAGTTATACATCCTGTAGACTCTGCATTTCTCATCCCATCCTGTAGACAAGGTAAACAGAAAGAGTGAGAACATGGTAGTCTCCTGGGGTCCACCATATTCACCAGAGTCTGTAGACAGTAACCACATTCATAATCTTCTGCTAGTGGTTGATGTTGCTGTGGAGAATGTGCTGCCTCCGCCATCTTGTGAAAGCTTCTCTGCTGCCAACGCTGTATGTATGATATCTATATATTAAAGTGTGTTGAGGGGTTTGTGTCAAAGCTTATAATGAAGTCGAATTATAGTTCTACCCTGTTTCAAAAAGCAGTTGTTGGTATTGCTACATACACTATATTGTTCAACTATAATAGGATCTATTGATTCAGTGCTGAATAGAGAATATTGGATATAGCCGGCACTTTGTTGGTGACTGAGCAATTGAACTGAGCTGCCACTGCAAGTTTTTTCCAATTGTCAATCAGTTGTTTTCAAAGCTTCCAAAGGCTATGCTCTAAAAATAATATTGAACAGCATTTGTATTATGTGTAATATTATAATAAGAACAATGCAACTTTTAGCATACACAGTAAAGATTTTACGGTTCATTAAAAAGGGCATGAAAGCTTCTCTGCTGTCAGAACTCTACCCCTTGAATGATGTCTTACACTAAAATGTGCTATAAAGTGTTTATGTGAAAATTCACATTGTTAAATCCTGTCCTAAAAAGCATTTAATGCTATTATACATATAAGCAATGTGAATTTTGAACAATAGGAGCAGTGAAAGGTTTTGTTTGTTCAAATACATTGTAGATACGTATTTAATTCAGTGTTGAATAAAGCATTCATTATTTTAGTAGGGGATTCCCCAATATTAAGGTAACCAACATACTGCAGTGACTATAGCACTGCTTACATTCATATGGTATTAAAACCATGCATTTAAATAGACATGACCATAACTTCCTCATTGATGATTGCAACATTGCACATTGACGATTGCAATTTTGCTACATATCGAATAGAACAAGCACTTACCTAAAAAATACTATACGATAAGTAAATTTTATACTCCTTACCCTCCCGTGTGCTCATAAAATTTCTCTTTTTTCTCATGTTGGAAGTTGATAGAGAAGAATACACCATCATTTTCATTTAAAACATTTTTCAAGTGTGAGAAGACAACTTTACACATAGAAGCAGTAAAAGTTATTATTTCGGATGAGCTCAAACAGCCAAATAGTTAAAGAGCTCTGAGAGGTATTTCAAAAGACAACTATCTGCAAAATCAATAAGAATAGAATTGTGATGTGGATTCAAAGAACAAAACTGTTATGATTTCTCTTTGAACTTCACTAGATACATTATAAGCTTTGAATCAGTTTGGTGCAACGTCAGTGTAATTTAGCTATCAGCTATCTCCACTATGCTATAGATTGCAGCTTATGCTTGATTTAATTCTAATCCTTATTCTTTATTATATAATGTAAAATTATAAATTTTCCTGCTTTTCTCACTTCATCAACATCAATGTTATATTAGCATGTTTGTCTTTACTTTTAGAGGGGAGATAACTCACTATGAACTTTTTAGTGTGAGCATTAATTGGTATAGCTCCAAGCTGCTTAGTATTTTTGAAAACAGTTATTCTAAAGTTACCGGCCTCATAAATCATAACCATTAATTAAATTGGTTCCAGAAGTTTTATTTTTAAATATAATTAGTGGAAGAAGCAAGCCAAACCCTCAACCACCTCACAATGATAAATATTCAACATGGATCTGTAATTTGGAAGGTAGAGATGCCAACATAACATGAATATCGGTACCGTCAGGTATAATCTTGGTGATGTCAAAGGGACAGAAAAAACCCAAAACACATATGCAATGAGATTTATATTATAGTGTGCATATAAAAGATCGGCATTACTTTATTTCGCTTGTATAGCTACATTATCTGAATGTTTTCTCAAAACAGAGGTCTAGTTCATAAAAAATGGGCTAGTTTATGGTAGTCATGGTCCAACTTGAAGCATAATCGGTAGCTCATATACAATTAAAGTTACCAATGCAAAAAAATGCTTTTTTATGTGATTTGTACTCTGTTAGCTTTTGTTCTAATGAATCATTTATTTTTAGGCACAAAATAAGTGAGAGTAAAAATGGCAAAGTGTATAACTAACTTTGTTATATATGCTGTAAATCTCTGTTTTTTATAATTTCAGCTATTAAGTAATGTGATTATGTTGTGTTTTAGTATTGAGTAATATTTATTGTCGCAGACTGAAAGAAAACTATAAGCAATGTGAAAACCGTTACATCATAAGTTATAAGTGTAGTTGCAAGTTGAAAGTGGAAGCAAGTGTAAAGATAAAGGAAAAGGCTATAAAGTTTTTATACCAGTCAAAAGGTTAGCTATTGTGTAGTAGCCATAACGAGTGTGGAAAAAGCATAATATAGCTGGCATAGCTGTGATGATACATGAAAAGTTATAATGCATTAGAGAAAGGTTTTCCCAATTCTTATAATGTCCGAACATATTATATCAGATGAAGCAGTGACAGGTATTGCTATAATTTACAGAGTTTTAAATGCTGATCTATTGTAGAATTTAATATCAATTCTTTCATGTAAGCAATACTCTAGTTATTGATTATAGCTAAAGGTATATAAATAAAAACTGTTTCTGGTGTTTGTAATAATGCTGTTGATACAAAAATAAATTTAATTGAAGCAGTAAAACAATATTTGCATTTATGCTTTTCTATAAACAGAAACTTGTGAAAAAACACTCATGTTAAAATGTGTAATGTGAGGAGCTTAGAACAAGACCTAAATTTATAAATTTAAATTTGTAATTTCTAACAATTTTCATTTCAAAAATTACACAGCTGTGCAGTTTTTAAAATGAAAATTGTTAGAAATTACAAACTTAAATTTATAAATTTGAACTTGAATAAATTTTGCTAGCAGTTCAGGTTTATAATGTTTCATGTTTTAGCGAGGTACATTAAAAATGAGGGTCCCTCTATAGCCGGCAGCTACAGCCAATAAATCTCCAGAAATAGAAACATCGTAGAAATTAGCGTCAGCAAAACCGCGACAAGTTAATCGTCTCAGTATCTCACCTAAAATACAGCATCGGGTAAAAGAGCAGTGTAAATTGTACTTAAACCTTTACATTTTTTGACAAACACGATAATATAATTTTTTGCTTGCTCCTGATAAAAGTTTGGTCAATAACTTGTCACTTGATCAATTTGTAGCCTATATAATCATAATGTAATAGTAAAGTGATATTCCTTCATTCTATGAAAAAAAAAACTGCTCGTATATATCCCTTTTTATCTAGTTAGAAACTCAAATTCTAACTATACATAGCAATGGGAAAATTCAAGCTACCCACCAACATATATTTGAAAATCAACTCATTAAATAATGTATAGTAAAGTATCTACTTATTATAGTTTGTAGTAAATTACACTATATATAGGGGTAACAGGGGGGGGGGGGGGCAGAACGGTCATAGGGGTACAAAAAGCCGGCCAAATTGTGAAAGAACTTATTGACTTAGAGTTGTGATTTCTTTTTCATAAAAAGATATTGGCATAATTATTCAGGCTTTGTAGTTTCAACACTTGCGGAACATAGTTGTTGAAAAGGCGAGTGAAAAACTGTTTTATTTGCCTACTTTTTATAAAATTTCTAAGATGTCATTGAAGCTTTATAACTTTTTACACTCAAAGGCAAGAAGCCTATATTTTACTAATATTGTTGCCATTGCTTGTCTCCACATTGCTTAGCTACTATAACAGCAAACTCTAAAATAAATTTTCCTTGAGGCACATTTATTTTCAATTTGGCCACTCGGGCACAATGGGCCACCTGATTATTGTACCCTGATCACTGTTATTAGTTCGTTTGCCCAAAAAGTTGGTTGAAATGTTACTAAAATCTATAGATATAGCCATTTCTGACCTTTTTGTAAAATATCAAAGACATCATGGTAAGACTACAAAACTATAAGTTGAAGCTCCCCTAATACATACATCTGGTGAGGTTAAAGCTTTGCCATTTTATACATAATACAAAACACTCTGCTGTTGCTACTATAAGAGATAGTCATGATAATCATTATATATTACACCATTGAGGGAATATACATGCATTTGACTGAAATAAATTGTGATTTGCTCATTTGCTCCCCCCTCTCCCTTCCGTACTCCAGTCACAAACCTCAGCCACGCATGCACCTTAGCTACAGTTCATTGAAAAAAGTTCACTTAGAATTTTGTAATACATGTTAGTAAAGTTTTTTTTAATAAACGTTGCTCTAAAGTAAAAATAACAAAACATTTTTAGTTTTAAACAATAATGATAATGGCACTGCAGAACCGAGTGACGTGCGTTTGATTTTGCCTTCCTTTGCTATCCGTAGTGGCATAAACTGTACAGCTTAAACATGAATTTTGCTGTAGATCTGAAAGAGTATCTTTATTTATTTGTAACATTAAATAAATAAAGATCAGATGCAACAAAATCTGCAAAATTTCAATATATTTGTTGTGTCCCACCCAGTGGCCCATTGTACCCCGGTATACCGGGACACAATGGGCCAATTTTTTCGTCATGAAAATTTCATTATTCTGAAAGTTGTGAGAGAGATAGAAACAACAAACTGGTACCTGTAATAGACAACAGATGTAGCATTAAGACTGGAGATTATTGAACTAGTAGCTTGAAAAACAGACAAATGAGAGCAAAAAATGCAAAATTCGGCCCGTTGTGCCCCCCCCTTACCCCTACCAAGTTGTTTGATAAGCTTGTGTAATAATTTAATGAAGGGCTGCATATATACCTTTATTAGATAACTCGTAAATGTATCCATTCTCACTGGCCACATAGATTAGTTTTCTAACATCATCATATCCAATACCGAGAGGCTTGTCCACTTTTTCACATGACCAAACTGGTGTCCCAGTAATCTGAAGCTTGTGAAGAGAGTTGTTAGCGTAATCCGACACTAAGATGCAGCCATCTTGCAGAGCGTGAAGTCTTTTGGGTGACTTTAGGCTGGTCAGTTTAACTGTAGGGTTTTGACTGCTACCAAAACAGCTCCAAAACTTCAGCTCTTTTGTCAGTTCATTTAGCTGCAAAACTCTCTGATTGTACTGATCATATGTCCATGATAGGTATAAAGAATCACTCTTCTCGGGAATGCTGGTTACAGTAGATCGCATCTGAAGACTTTGAGAGTATTTTTCAACGCTGATGTTTACTGACTGATTTTGCCTGACTACAACTAGATATGCATTTGAAGCCTCCATCGCAGCACAACAGTTGGATACGGACTTGGAACAAATTCTGCTTAGATTTCTATCATAAGTAGTTAGATGATTACTGCATACAAGTAATTCTTCTCTTGAAGTCCATTGTACAGTTTTAGTAAAGTCCGAAACACTGCGGGCCAAAGTCATTGGTGTTTCTGCTGTAAGAAACCGGCTCGGTAAATCTTCTTTTACTTCTACAAAATGCTAATTTGTATATCTAATCAAATCATGATGCTGTAGCACAGACAAGTTGATTATAATTCTTGCAAGTGGAATAAAAATATCATCCCAAAATTAATTCTTAATCAAATGCCAGTAAAAGTTATGAATAATTGTACAAAAAGAGTCACTCACTTAATTTAGTGTAAAATTTCATTTGATACAAAGCAATTATTAAAATAGGTAATTTGGTTTTTTAACAAAAGTTTCACTTTGTATGCAAACTGAAATTATAGACTAAAGTTTTAATATGTTGTTGGAAAATATTACATAAAGTAAAAAATGTCCGCAATAACTTTAATAGCTTGCTATAGTTATTGCAGAAAAAGTAGGCCTATATTTACTTCATGAAACTACTTGTGTGCACCCTATCTATAATCAAATTCCATAGTTTTTATTTTATTCAATCCATTGAGGTACAAATTAGATTTTATTTGCCATATAATGTTAATAATGAAACGCTAAAGAAATACAGGCTTCCAAGGCTGGTCTTTTAAACACTTTAATCTAGCTTTTTGAAAAATAAAATTTCAAATTTCACCTAGCTTGTTTACTCTTTTATAAAACAGAAAATGCAGCTAAAAGCTGTTGAATGGTTGAATTGTAATATAGTTTTGACAAATTTAACGCCCTACTGTATAATTAACAAGGCGTATAAATGCGGAAGAAAATACCATAATAGTATAATTACCAAGAGAATACAGTTTTTTCTTAGCTAATAAAAACTGAGGTGGTTGAGTTTGACTGACTCGCTTTAATGACATAATGTCATTATCTGTCTTTCTAATCAATTCAGCATTTCTGCTGTGAACAACCGAATGGTTTGTGGAATCCCATAAGTTTTGCAGCCCATCTTTTTTCTCAGCTAAAGTACAGGTATATTTGACCACCTCTTCTGTGCTGCTTTCTAGATATTGATTAATATCTTCAAGTATAGCTTCGGATTCATTTTTTATTCTTGTGATCTGGAAAAAACAGTTCAGCATAAAGTTTTAAAATTATAAAATACTGGACGTTAGCGATAGGGGTAGAGAGAGAGAGAGAGAGAGAGAGAGAGAGAGAGAGAGAGAGAGAGAGAGAGAGAGAGAGAGAGAGAGAGGGGGGGACGGAAAAGTTAGGGAGATGGATTATAGAGAGAGTGATAGAGAGAGGTGTAAAGCTACTTGTAATTGGTATATGCAGCCTCTTTTTGATAATAATGCAACAGGTTTTAATAAATGCAAAAATAGGAACAGTGTAACTGTAAAGCTAAAATTTTACAATGATTTTTTTTTTATTAATTTTATGTCATACCATTGAAATTAAGACCTACTTCCAATAATGCAAAAATATATCATATATATGCAAATCTCATTCAATTGATGATTATTCATAAATATGATCTTGAATGTGAGACATCTCTAACCTGTGCAGGTGTAATTTCCTCCACTTCCCGGACCATCTCACTGACCTTCACCTCAACATCATCTAGATCAACCCAAGCTCTTTTCTCCAGTTTACAAAACTCATTTATCTTGTCAGAAACTGGTTGCATGGCTTTTCGTGTTTTTTCCTTTAAAATCTCAGCTAGCTGTTCTATTCTTCTTATTTTGTGGTGTTGTGCTTCCCCTTTATCTTTTGCTTCACCAAATAGCTGAAGTTTCTGCTCTGTTGCTATTGATGAGTTGAAATAATAAATATGTTTTGCAGAAGTAAAGTGTCCATCTCATATGATAGTAAAATTACGTACCTGCACACTGCCCATATGTCTCACACTGTCTACAGAACGTCTCGTGACAGAGGTCACACGCATGTTCAAGTTTTTCATTCTCATGCTTTGCACACATCTCTGGTTCTATCTTCACAGGTTTTACGTACTTCTCCATCTCCACAATCGTGTGAACTTGTTTAAAAAACTTTTTTGACTCATCATGTTGCTAAAATACCGAAAACTTTGTGCTTGATTCATATCTGGTTTTTGCAACAATAACATAATATCTTTTATTTTAAAAACATAGAAACTATACTGGTTATGTTAATTATGTAATATGTAACATAAAATTTACATTATGCAAGATACACTTGTAAAATGTACTACATAAATCATATAATCTGTTATTTTAAATAAATTAGATCATGCTTTACGGTCTTTAACATGCAATTTAATGTAATGTGCAATTATAGTAATTTATTCATATTTACTACTCACTTTCAAATGATGTCTGCAGAGAAATTTGTCACACTCAGTACAGTGACAGATAGCAAGACAGAAATTGTCTCCCTCGCATATATCACAAGAAGTTGTAGTGAAATTATCTGCAGATATCTCTACTTCCTGTCTTGCAGTTACCTCGAGAGTTGCTTTTGGTAGAGATTCTAAGTTCTGCTCATCACAACTCTGACTAAAAACAACAGTTAGAGCAGTTGACCAATTTTATAGACTCTACTGATATAATGTTATATATTGTTGAGAATATCTACATTTGTTGTAAGATCCTATAATAAACTTTTGCAAAAATCTGCATAAGGCAAGCAAATAATAATTTACATGAACAGCCTAAATTAATCGAATCAACAGATTCTTTCTTTATAAATAAGTATAATTATTTAATTTAGTACACAAGTAAAATGTATAAAATGTGTAAAATATTCTTAGGCTTTTAAACAATATGAATAGTTTTTAGGTATATTTTGTAGAAGTAAAACTATATAAGTTTTTATATTTATTTTTATTCACCATTTTGTTAGGGTACACCACGTATTTACAATAGTTTCATGAAAACAGCACAGATTTTATTGTCGATCTTTAATTCAGTAGATGGGTTACTCCATTCACTACTGATTTACACTGAACAATATTGCAGCAATACTTCATAGAACTGCAGCTATCAGAAGGGTTGGCCAAATTTGCGGATAGCAAGGATTCTTCTTTAAACCAACTTATAATGTAATATATTATACGACTGGACTGCTTTGCTTTGATGATACTGCACTCTAGTCATAACTATACGCTCTTAAATTAGTAAACTTACCCACAAATAACTATATACTTTTAATAAACTGGCCCACATATTTTATACAGTAAGAAAATCTACCCACTGATTAGGTGTATTAAGTAAACTCACCCACAAATCACATACAGTATGTTGAATAAACCTATCCAGAAGTGATACACTCAATAAACTCACCCACAAGTGATACACTCTGAAGACTTTGCATCTCCCATCCCATCCTGTAGACAAGGTAAACAGAAGGAGTGAGAACATGGTAGTCTCCTGGGGTCTACCATATTCACCAGAGTCTGTAGACAGTAACCACATTTATAGTCTTCGGCTAGTGGTTGATGTTGCTGTGGAGAAAGTGCTGCCTCGGCCATCTTGTAAAAGCTTCTCTGCTGTCAATGATGTAGGATGTCTATATTAAAGTGTGTTGAGGGGTTTGTGTGAAAGTTAATAATGAAACCGAATTATAGTTCTAAACTGTTTTAAAAAGCAGTTATTGGTATTGCTACATATACTATATTGTTGAACTATAATAGGATCTATTGATTCAGTGCTGAATAGAGAATATTGGATAACCGGCATTTTGCGGTAACTGTTGCTATACAATATATTATACCATTTTTACACAATAGCCAATTAGTTGGTGTTGAAGGCTATGCTCCAAAAATATCAAACAGCATTTGGGTTAAATGTATATTTTATTGAGAATAATGCAGGCTTTAGCAGGCACTCAAGAAAAATTTACACTTTATGGAAAAGAACAAAAGTGATTGCAGCAGCATAGAACTGCTAATAACAAAATAAACATTTATGTATAGATGAAAAACCACCTGTGCCAATAATGATAGGGGTACCCAATTTTAATCCTCTATGAAGAAGAAAAATCCCCTTTAACTTTGCCATTCAAATCAGTAATATTTTGTCTGTCTGCCTGTCTGCCTGTCTGCCTGTCTGCCTGTCTGCCTGTCTGCCTGTCTGCCTGTCTGCCTGTCTGCCTGTCTGCCTGTCTGCCTGTCTGCCTGTCTGCCTGTCTGCCTGTCTGCCTGTCTGCCTGTCTGCCTGTCTGCCTGTCTGCCTGTCTGCCTGTCTGCCTGTCTGCCTGTCTGCCTGTCTGCCTGTCTGCCTGTCTGCCTGTCTGCCTGTCTGCCTGTCTGCCTGTCTGCCTGTCTGCCTGTCTGCCTGTCTGCCTGTCTGCCTGTCTGTCTGTCTGTCTGTCTGTATAATATCTATATATATACACTAGTTTGTCTTCTATGCTTTTATCTTAGCTATGAATTTGCTGTCTTTCATTCATTCGTAGCATAGAATTGATAAAAAAGGCTTCAGCATTCATGCAGTATGTGAGTATGTGCTAGATGCAATATGATAATTTCCAGTTTTATAGAAATATTCGAAAAAATATATTTTCAACATTTTTTCGAATTTTTTTTTAATTTTTTGTATTTAATTAATATACTAAGATTTGCCAGTATCATTTTTATGCTATACATACATGCACTATATGCAGATACATGCATTGGAAATTATATAATTACACTTTTATTAGTATGTTTATGTTGGTCTATTAGTCGAATTGTTAATTTACTGCTTCTCCCCCATAAAACCTTCATATACTCATAAAACATCAGCTCTTGAGAAATCTTTAACTGTAGCTGTTTCTGCAACACAAATAGAGTTCTGATTTTGCAAAAGAAGTCAACTGTAATTAAGTAAGGGTGCGGTAGGCCTGTTCGACTTGCGGTGCTTTTCATTAAAACATGACTATTTAAATCAGCTGACATATAAGTTGTTATAGGAGCTTGATAATTTAGATGCATTGTGTAAACAATCCAAACTAATCCATTTCTTTTGTACAGTCCACGTATCCAAATTTTATCTGGAGGCAAAAGTCTAGTTCCTCAAAACATGGGCTAGTTTATGGTTGTTATAGTCCAACTTGAAGCATAGTCTGTATAGCTCATTATCATAAAAGTTATTGATACAAAATAAATGCCTTTTTTGTTATTTATGCATTGTGTTAACCTTTTGTTATAATGAATAATTGATTTTTGGACACAGACAAGGTGAGAGTAAAAATGAAAAAATTTATATCTAACTTTGTTATATATGGTGTGAATATTTATTTTCATGTAACTTTCATTAGCTATTAAGTAATTTGGCTATGGGAGGGAGCAGTGGCATATATAGCCATAATCAGCGGAGTGATTGATGCTACTTTGCAATAGAAAAGCAATCTTGATTAAATCTATCTCATAAGCTAGTTATTCATAGTTGAAGGTTTTTAGGACTTAATTAATTTGATTTTTATGCAGCTGATAATATTAGGTATATAAATTAAAGTACTTTTTTAAAGAGTTGCAATATTTTGTTGATACAAAAACTATAAATCTAAAGCATTCAAACAATAGTAGCATTTAACTTTTATATCTAGTTTTATATGAATAAGCTTTGTATTAAGCATAGAACAAAAGCTTTAGAAAACACCTGTTTTAAAATGTGCAATATGAGCTAAGTGCTTGAAATGAAACCTGTAATAATTTTTGATAAGAAAAATGTCAAAAAGTTTGAATTTAGATTTATAAAGTAGTTTAGTTTATATAAAATGTTCAGTTTATGTTTCATGTCTTATCTAGGCACATTGAAAATATGGACTCCTCTATAGCCGGCAGCTACAGCCAATAAGTCTCCAGAAATAGAAACATCATAGAAATTATCGTCAGCAAATCCGGGACAAGTCAATCGTCTCAGTATCTCACCTAAAATATAGCATCAGCTGAAATTATTGTAAAGTGCCCAATTATCAATATTTACTAAAAAGATGATCATAGAAATTTTTTATCCTCCTGATATAAATTTAATCAATTACATGCAGTCCTAGTCTAGTCAATATAGCTCAGTCATAATCTGTAATCGTGACATAGTCATAGCCTAAAACTAAAGTCATGCTATCATAATATTCCATAAAAAGAAAACTCAGTCATCTAACATTTTGTTCATCTAATTAGAAACTCAAACTCTGACTATATACATAGCAATGTGAAAATTAATTCAAGCCACTTATAGATTTCAAAAAATTTGACAAAAAATCATTATATAACATATACTTAATGTAGCAAATTGCACTATACAAGTTTGTTTGCTAACATTGTGTAATAGTTTATAAAAGTGCTGCATATATACCTCTTTCAGATAACTCATAAATGCATCCATTCTCACTGGCCACATAGACAAGTTTTCTAGCATTGTCAAATCCAATACCGAGCGGCTTGTCCACTTTTTCACATGACCAAACTGGTGTCCCATCAATCCTCAGCTTGTGAAGAGAGTTGTTAGCGTAATCCGACACTAAGATGCAGCCATCTTGTAGAGCGTGAAGTCTTCTGGGTGACTTTAGGCTGGTCAGTTTAACTGCAGGTTTTTGACTGCCAACTTGATAATCACAGCTCCAAAAACTCAGCTCTTTTGTCAGTTCATTTAGCTGCAAAACTCTCTGATTGTACTGATCATATGTCCATGATAAGTATAAAGAATTACTCTTCTCAGGGATGCTGGTTACAGTAAATTGCATTTGAAGACTTTGAGAGTATTTGTCAACGCTGATGTTTACTGACTGACTTTTCCTGACTACAACTAGATATTCATTTGAAGCCTCCATCGCAGCACAACAGTTGGATACGGACTTGGAATAAATTCTGCTTAGATTTCTATCATAAGTAGTTAGATGATTACTGCATACAAGTAACTCTTTTCTTGAAGTCCATTGTACAGTTTTAGTAAAGTCCGAAACACTGGTGGCCAAAGACATTGGTGTTTCTGCTGTAAGAAACCGTCTCGGTAAATCTTCTTTTACTTCTACAAAATGCTAATTTGTGTATTTAATCAAATCCTCATTCCATATAGTACAATTTATTAAGATGTAAAAAATTTCATCCCAAAATTGACTCAATAAAATAGCTATAGAAACCACAAATTATCATTATGTGAAAATTGTCATTTAATTTTGTATAAAGTTTTAGCCTTTCAATACAAAAGGATGATTAGGATATGCACATTTGTTTTTAAAATAAATTGCTAAACAAATTTTCGTCAAAATATTAATTGGCATATGAACAAACTTCAAATATGAAACACGTCCAGCACATGTAGCCATCTAGATAACTGTATAACAGGGAAAGACTGTAATTACCGTGAGGATAAAGCTTTTTCTTAGTTAGTAGAAACTACGGTGCTTTAGTTTGACTGGCAAGCTTCAATGACTTAATGTCATCATCTGTCTTTCTAATCAATTTAGCATTTCTGCTGTAAACAACCGAATGGTTTGTGGAATCATATAATTGCTGCAGCTCATCTTTTTTCTTAGCTAAATTACAGGTATAATCTTCTACCTTTCCTGTGTTGCTTTCTAAATACTGTTTGATATTTTCAATAATAGCTTTAGATTTATCTTTTATTCTTATGATCTGCAAAAACACAGTTTAACATTAAGTTTTTTAATTATAATAAAATGATGAAGGAGAGAGGGAGAGAGAGAGAGAGGGAGGGAGGGAGGGAGAGAGAGAGAGAGAGAGAGAGAGAGAGAGAGAGAGAGAGAGAGAGAGAGAGAGAGAGAGAGAGAGAGAGAGAGAGAGAGAGAGAGAGAGAGAGAGAGAGAGAGAGAGAGAGAGAGAGAGAGAGAGGGAGGGAGGGAGGGAGGAGAGAGAGAGAGAGAGAGAGAGAGAGAGAGAGAGAGAGAGAGAGAGAGAGAGAGAGAGAGAGAGAGAGAGAGAGAGAGAGAGATAGAGAGAGGGGGTGGGGGGAAGTAGGCAAAGGAAGAGGAGAGGGAAAGAAGAGGGAGATGTATGGCTACTTGCTGTTGATATTTGTATATTAGCTTCAATTTACTTGTAATTAGTATAGCAGCTTCTTCCCACTGTTATTGTAGCAACTAAATTGCAACAAAAGCAAAAGCCTGTACAGTATAACTGCAAAACTAAAGTTTTATAATGAATTACGGCTTATTAACTTTACACGGTGCGATTGACAATTCAAACCTAATTCAAATAGTTTTAAAATATATTATATATGGAATAATTATTTATTTATTTATTATCCATTACTATGATTTTGAATGTGAAACATATATCTAACCTGAGTAGCTGTAATTTTCTCCACTTCCTGGACCATCTCGCTGACCTTCACCTCAATGTCATCTAGATCACCCCAAGCTTTTTTCTCCAGTTCATATAACTCAGTTATCTTGTCAGAAACTGACTCCATGGCTTTTCGTGTCTCTTTTCTCAACATCTCAGCTAGCTGCTCTATCCCTCTTATTTTGTGATGTTGTGCTTCCCCATTATCTTTTGTTTCACCAATTAGCTGAAGTTTTGGTTGTTTTGCTATTTAAGCATGCAGATAATAATTAATATATTTGCAAAATTCAAGAGTTACCATGTTATTGTATTATTACATATGATAATAAAATTACGTACTTGTACACTGCCCATACGTCTCGCACTGTCTACAGAATGTCTTACGACATAGGTCACATGCATGTTCAAGTTTCTCACTCTCATGCTTTACACACATCTCCAGCTCTACCTTCACAGGCTTTACGTACTTCTCCATCTTCACCGTTGTGTGAACTTGTTTCAGAAACTTCATTGACTTATCGTGTTGCTAAAATAATTGTCATTAAATTTATTACTAGCATTCAAGGTTTTATTTAAAACTGTTTATTTGATTGATAGATATGAAGTTGTTGCAACAGCAATGTTTTGCTTTTAAAACATAAAAACCATATTGATTATATTATAATTAGCTATTTAATATTTATAATATAAAATTACAACATATATAATTCATTACGAAGATTGTAGTATGATATTTCAAATAATGCTTAGCACGCAAATCCATGTAATATGTAATTAATAACTTTTTGACTACTTCAACTCATTTTCAGATGTGGGAAATACAAATACAAAATACTGCAAATAAAGTCATTGCAGATTTAATCAAGATAACATACATAATTCACATGACAACTATGTATAGTAAAATGTTTTATAAAAATATATCATTTCAAATGCTCAAAAATAAATAAGCAATTTAATGTTTTTAAATTGTTGAATTCATTACCTGCTAAGTTTACACTATTATTCATTATTTAAAATTATTTATTATGTAATGTATAAACTATACTACAGCCTTGACTTATAGCTAGTTTTTGCAACAAAATATTATTTTTTGTTTTAGAAATATAGAAATTATACCGATTATAATATGCGGAATATAAAATTTACAATACGCAAGATATGTTTGTAAAATGTACAAAATACATTATGTAATCTGAAATTTTAAATAAACTTTGTTATGCTCTATTGTCTATATACGCAATTTTATATATATTATGCAATCACTAAGTTATTGACTTCTCTCACTCACTTTCAAATGACGTCTGCAGAGAAATTTGTCACACTCAGTACAGTGACAGATAGCAAGACAGAAGTTGTCTCCCTCGCATATATCACAAGGAGTTGTAGTGAAATCATCTGCAGATATCTCTGCTTCCTCTCCAGCTGTGGCAGTTACCTCAAAAGTTGCTTTTGGTAGAGATTCTAAGTTCTGCTCATCACAACTCTGACTAAAATCAAAAGTTGACAAAGCAGATGTTATCATTGAGACATTAATACTTTGTATTAACTGTTGATATGCTGTATTAACTGTTGATATGCTGTGTAAACTGTTGATATATGCTGTGTAAACTGTTGAGATGCTGTGTAAACTGTTGATATGCTGTGTAAACTGTTGAGATGCTGTGTAAACTGTTGATATGCTGTGTAAACTGTTGAGATGCTGTGTAAACTGTTGATATGCTGTGTAAACTGTTGAGATGCTGTGTAAACTGTTGATACATTGTATAATCATTGTGAGATTGTATAACACTTTGCCAAAGCCTGTAGTATATGCAAATAATAATAACTTATAAGAAGCCTTAATTCATCAAACTGCACCGAGTATTTTTAGCCATCATCCTACTTTGAAATGTGAAATCAAAGTGTGTAAAATATTCTTATGCTTTTAACCATTATTATTTTGGTAAGTATATAAATGTTTATCACTGAAATAACAAAATTAAAACTATTATATAAGTTGTCAAATATAAAGTTTTTCAACATTTGATAAAAGTTGCAGCTTGTATTTACAATATTTAGATACATTGTCTACCCCAATCTAGTATGAAAGAGCTACATTTAGTTACTCATGATGTAAACAGCATTGCATCTTCACTTCTCGAAGCTGTAGCCACCGAAAGAGTTGAAACGAATTGTGAGCAAGAAAGCCTTTCCACTCTCAACTTATATATTATATGGCTGGGCTGCTTATTTTGAACAAACTATATTACATATTATGACTATATACAGTATGTAGCCTTACCCAAAAATTATATACTAATTAAAATTATTCACACACACCCTTAATTATAAACTCACCCACAAGTTATACCCTCAATAAACTCACCCACAAGTTATACCCTTAATAAACTCACCTACAAGTGATACCCTCAATAAACTCACCCACACGTTATACACTCAATAAACTCATCACAAGTTATACCCTCAATAAACTCACCCACAAGTTATACACTCAATAAACTCACCCACAAGTGATACCCTCAATAAACTCACCCACAAGTGATACCCTCAATAAACTCACCCACAAGTTGTACACTCAATAATCTCACCCACAAGTTATATACTCAATAATCTCACCCACAAGTGATACCCTCAGTAAACTCACCCACAAGTTATACATTCTGAAGACTCTGCATCTCTCATCCCATCCTGTAGACAAGGTAAACAGAAGGAGTGAGAACATGGTAGTCTCCTGGGGTCCACCATATTCACCAGAGTCTGTAGACAGTAACCACATTCATAGTCTTCTGCTAGTGGTGGATGTTGCTGTGGAGAAAGTGCTGCCTCGGCCATCTTGTAAAAGCTTCTCTGCTGTCAACGCTGTATGTATAATATCTATACATTAAAGTGTGTTGAGGGGTTTGTGTCAAAGCTTATAATGAAATCGAATTATAGTTCTACCCTGTTTCAAAAAGCAGTTATTGGTATTGCTACATACACTATATTGTTAAACTATAATAGGATCTATTGATTCAGTGCTGAATAGAGAATATTGGATATAGCCGGCATTTTGCTGGTGACTGAGCAATTGAACTGAGCTGCCACTGCAAGTTTTTTTCCAATCGTCAATCAGTTGTTTTCAAAGCTTCCAAAGGCTATGCTCTAAAAATAATATTGAACAGCATTTGGATTATGTGTTATATTATAATAAGAACAATGCAACTTTTAGCATACACCGTAAAGATTTTACGGCTCATTAAAAAGGGCAAATGTGACTGCAGCAGCATAAAGCTACTGGCCAACAAAAGACTCAATATGTTGGTATAGATGAAAAGAATCGAGTGCTAAAAGTAAAAGGGAATCCCCATTCTTCTTTATTAAAAAGCGAAAACCCCCTCAATATTCTGTAATTAAATCGATTATGCTATTGTCTATAACTGCATAACAGCTATAACATATACGCCAGTTTTCTATGCTTTCATCATGTGTTTTTTATCCTTAGTATATACAATTAGTATAGAATGCATATTTATATAACAGCTAAAAATGGCTTCACCATTAATGCAGTATACAAAGTATGCTCAAAACAGGATTATATAGTCTCCAGTTTTATAGGAATATTTGCAAAGAATCTCAGTTATAGAAATCAGAGCTTGGTAATTGGTAATTTTTAGCATACAGATGAGTCTGGCCTGCATAACGATTGCGAATTTATTAGGATTGAATAAACATCTACATAGCTGTCCATCAGGTAAGAAAATTATCACTAGAAAATGCAACCATTGATTGCATATAAAATATATAATTCTTTGACAACTCAGCCAAGTAAAGTAAAGTTTTTATAGATATATTAATACCGGCCATTTTAAAATATTCTTAACCTTTAAATTTTGAATATTGAGCAAAGTTTCAACTTTTAATGATGGAAAAAACTATTGATTAAGGCTGAAATTTGCACCTTATAACGTTATGTTTGCATATATAGTCATGCCGTGATTGGTTGGTAATTATTCTTTATAGCAGCATTGTAAGGGCAGACATAAGTATTCCATATGTATTTAACATCATGCTCTTTCACCTACATAAATTTTCAAGATATACTGCAGTATATGAATCTATTATCACTTATGTGTAAAGAAATTTTTCATTTTGTGGAAGTGGAACAAAAAAGTCAAATAAAGTAAAATTAATTTGGTTTTGATTAGTATTTTCAAGAAAAAAATCCTACAAAACTTGCATATTACTATTGATTTTCCTGTTGTATAAAGAAAAACAGTTTGTATGACAATAAGTTAAAATCACATATGTCTTTTATTATTATACCCTATGGTGTCAATGACATTTCCTTGATTTGTAGCATATTATACAAAAGTAGGAGACATGTATAAACAGGATGCCACATCTGCAACAAAAAGTGAGTTGTATATCTGAAAATCTTGCAAAACACACTGCTATGCCTGCTGTCAATCATGATATACTATTTATGTCCTGCAAAACCGTGCAGACTTAGCCAATCACAATAACCTGCAAAAAATTGACTAATCAAAGTGACTGACACAAAATAATTTGTAAAAGAGTAAATAAATAGCATAAATTGTATTTCAGTCTATTGCTGATTGTGGTATTCTAAAATTATAAAATGTATTTAATGCCAAAATATACTATAATATGCACTTACTCTTTAGCTTATATTACATGCACTGTTTACTTGTAGACATTAATTACTTATAGAAAGTCACACTTTTTAGCCCTTAATACAAGCCATCATGATGGCTTGTATTAAGGGCTAAAAAGTGTGACTTTTTAGTAATTAGCAGAAAGAAGCAAGGAATATTGGGAGGGGGGTAAAATATTTATGTATTTGTTACATCATTGCTTTGAAATTCCATTTGAAATAATAGTTTATCATATAAATTACATATAATATAAGATGCATGATAGTTGTAGTAATTTCAGCAAACCTTTTTGCACATTCAAGCTCATATTTTTTATAATGTGGCTAGAGATGATTTTGAACTTGATATATATATATAATTTTTAAAATAAATAATTTTATTTATTGCTATTATTTTCATAATGTTGTTGCGAATTTAACACACAAACATTATAATATAATTGTATATTATATTATTATATATTTTAATTACTATAATGAGTGTCATTGCTTTTGTTTTTTCTCTCCTAAGATTCAATATGTAGTTCTAGGCAAGAACAATAAATTAGTATTTTCTTGTGGAAAATAAATGTCTAATTTATTAAACACTGTTATGGTAATAATACCATGATAATAAGCATATTTTATATATAAAACATCATATATAGATGGCAGTTTTACGCATAAAAAACTAAAAATTGTGGTTTTTCCTATATACTTGGTTAGAGCAGCTAAGGTTTGATTAATGCTGCATGCAAAAGTTGATGAACATAGTTATAATAGATGATTAAGCCTGAATTATATTTTAAAAGATGCAAGACAAATTCGCATCACTGGATTATTCAAACAGCTTTATGGACAGCATCATACTGTTGTATATAAAATATTAATTGAGCTCATTTTAATCACGTACTGTTGCAATAACAGTTGCTTTACTAAAATGCAAGGAGTGAGAAAATGTATACTAAGAAGTTTAGATTAATAAAACTATATATCAACCTAATTACGTTAATTATACTTCTATAAGATAATGAAGTTTGAGAATTTAAATATTTTTTTAATTTGTATATTAATACTATTTGGACAAAAAAAATTGAGCATACTAAATCTGCAAATATTCACAAATGCTTTTAGAAATGAGGCAAAATGCCAGCTGCTCATGCACGCAGTCTCATTTTGATGCTATAATTTGCTGATCTGCTATGTCCTGCTTTGTGGTGGAAGTGCTACAACCCACTACATAATAAATTGCATTGCGTTAATTGCTATTTAAGTAACTATATTTATCATATTCTATGTGGAGACAATCCTGTTGCTCAGATTATGCTAAAAACAAAACACAATTATTATCAAATTTATATCATATGCCTGTCATAATTTGTAGACAGTTTCCCAGGTTACTGAACAAGCTAAAAACCTTTGCAAAGCATTATTACATTTTTCTTTTTGTATTAAATAACAATTATTATGCAGTAGTGTTGAGATAAATGAGTTATTCAGTTTTAAGGAACGATCTAAGATTGATTGATGGACTTTTGACATTGCTTAACTACTTCCTTGTAGTAATATTCTCTCATATTACAGACTATTTTGATTGATTTATTTATTTTTTACAATATTTAAACATTTCCTTATAATAATATTATACCACATATATAGCCCAGAATTATTATGACAGTAGATTTCCTCACTCAAGAGGTATAAAAGGCTCAGTTTCAGAATAAGACAGCAGAGTAACCTTAGAGTTTCTGGTATCATCTCTACAACCAATACACCAGCAAAGTAAGTAATAATTATATTGTTTTTTGGACCATCTATAAATAAACATTTAGTGGTAATTGTTACAAACATTATAAAGATGAGCTTGAAAATACTTGTTAACATATTCATGTATATACATCTGCTTTAAAAACGTAGCCTAACCGCGTTAAATTTAAGGAGCCTTAAAATGTCTATACTTTAACTTAAATAATATTGATGCTTTTACCTGCTTCAAGTCATACTGTTTAACATGTTTTGATGATAGTTCTTAGCTTTGTATTTACACATTCCAGATAGAAAAGTCTGAACTGGCTATCGCACATTCAAACAAGGCTAAACTAAAGGCCTATGGCTATGGCAGTGCTTTGATTGGCTTACTAGTGGTTGGTTTGATCATCTCCAACATGGTTATGTTTGGCTACATGTTCAAACAGTTCGATCAGGTCAGTGTATATATAATATTACTTTAATTTTAGCAAAGTTAACTCGTTGTCTTTTAGGCTAATATAAATTCATAAAACTAAAAACTGCTACGATTCAAAAAATTATCACATAATATTTCAATCTAAAGCTACACGTCTTATTGTATATAATTATACATTATATTAACTGTTATTCCATTTAAATTTTATAGTTGAAGCCATTTTTAAATGTGCTTAAACTGGTGTATCATACAATATGTTGTAATCCTAAAAACAAATAACCCTCTAAAGTCTTAAACTTTAAAACTCTGCTGCAGCTAAATTAAGTTCAACTCTTATTAAATTATACATAAAAATTTAACAGACCATTTTTAATCTATATGCATTGGGGTATGTTTTAGCAAAAATTTCTGCTTAAATTGACTAATTTTTGGTGATTTTATTTGTTTGTGCAGCAATTATTTTTTTTATAGAAGCCAAATTTCTAAAATGAAAAGATTTAGTATAACTGCTATATTATAAAAATAATTTAAAAGGTTGTTTAAATAAATTAACTTGTTATAAAATATTTTCTATTTGATTTTAGGAGCACATTAAAATGCAATTTAAATTCAAAAATAAGTTCGAAACATTCTCTGAATAAATCCAACTACGGCTTTAAGAATTTTTTAACGAACAATTTTCTTATTTGCACTAACTTTCAATTTTCAACTTTATAATATTTCAATTCATTTTTTATTTTCAAAGTCTTTGGCTATTCATGCAAACAGGTTTCAATCTAATTTATAAATGATAGTATAAATGACTATTCAGCAATGCATAACCAATAATTTAAACTAATATAATTATTAGGATGCTGATATATACCAAAATCACTTTAACACATGCAAAAATCAGTAATATTTTTGTTAAAATAAAGTCACATTTTGTAGCTTGTATAAGTGTCTATAGTAAGAAAATATTATAACTTATTGACAGATTTAACTGTGTTCTCTTCTAATCTGTAACATGCGTTATATAGAGTAACCAAAAAATCGGACAAATGGAAGTGGAAATTGCCAGAATATCTAATGGTAACCTCAAAGGAGCCGTAGGTGCAAGTGATGCTAAAACTGGAGAAGTTTCAGTGCGTTAAGAATATATATATTACAATTTTATTAAATAAGAAACATCTGGTGTTTTGTGTTAAGGTGTGTTTATAAGTTTAGACATACATGCATGTATCTCAATATATAAGCTGCATGAGAGTTTCAGATTTTATAAAGGGCAATATATCCGCAACTAATTTAATATTATTTTGGCAACATTTAGAGAGAGAAAAGAGGAATTTCTTATGGATCTTGCAAATGTAAAGCTGGACCCCCTGGTCCCAAGGTGAGTCTTATAAATATAAGACTGCTTGTTATAATTTTATTAGTTGAAGAAAATTAACAGACATAAAGCTACTTTAACAGCAATAAAAGATGCCTAAAAACAAAACAATATCTCTATAGACATAGTTTATGAGTGAATTAAGGTGTTTGTTTACTTATTATTTATAATTGCTTATAATAATGTCACAGGGACCAACTGGCCCTAAAGGTTCAAAGGGATCACCAGGCTCTAAGGGATCAACTGGACCAAAGGGTCCAACAGGACCTGCAGGACCAAAGGGGCCTAAAGGTAGCACTGGAAGTAAGGGAAGTACTGGACCCAAAGGACCTAAAGGAGATACTGGACCTAAAGGTCCAGCTGGCCCCAAAGGACCTCGTGGACCCCCTGGACCCCCAGGAAAAATTAAGGGGCCATACCATGGTGTAAGTTTACAAACTTCATTTTAAATAAAAATTAATATGTCATATATAAGAAAATGCTTATAATAACATGGTATATTTACAGTAACAATTAATATATGAGAATTTATAATATATCTTAAATGTTTTCCTTTATGTTGACAGTAAATGCATGTTGGATAAGAGCCTGATTGAAAAGAACATAACTCCCAGATGGAAACTATGCATATATGTTATTATTGAAAAAATTTTCAATGTCTTATTGTTTTTTGTTTTATTTCATGATGTTAACTGTAACTGATTTAACTTTTTGATGTGTTACATTTTAGTTCAACAAAAATAACATGTTATGCATTCATTACTAAATTTATATTTGTTAATAAAGTGTTTGTCAGCCTCCACAATGAAACAGCATTTATAATGTAATTCTTCGAATACCAGAATGAATGGCAGCAGTAGATGCAGCAGCAAGTATGGGTCTTTACAGAGCCTATCAACATATAATATTTTCCTGATACACTACACACAATCTGCACAGTAATTGTTCCATGCAAGTTATGTTAATGGCTAGCATTTACACAGAATTTAGCAACGCATTTTAATATCTATATGATATAATATTATAATCAATAAATCAATCAATAAATCAAAAAATTAAACAATTAATCAAATCGATATATCAAATAAATTACATGATAAACATATAATATTATACAATAGATGTTTAAGCTGATGCTTTACCTTTTGAAATTTGCTAATGAAGATGTTTGGAGCAAAATAAATGCTAATCAGCTAACTAATAAGAGTGGGAACATACGGTAGTGCAGAATCTTGTTGGCTAGTTTGCCTTATATATAGTGACAATTGCTAATGTAGCTATAATCTTTTTTTTATATTTTGAGAATAGTTTACTTTCTGAATAGTTTTTATATATATAGCTTTCTATATAGCTCTTATATATACCAGTTACATAATTGCTATATGTATTTGTGGCATGTTTTCCATTTTGGTCATTATTGAGTTTTCCAGACCTAAATATTTGAAAACATGCAGTCAAATAAAATAAAATTTTAAGCCTTCCTTGTTAATTGGTAGCATAATAAAAAGATGTTATATAGCTACAGCTTACATCGCAGAATACTTTCATTGCTATAATATTCAGTTACTTCCGCTTATATAAAGAATATATAATTTTAGTACATACAAAGTCACTTATAAGAGTTATTTTCTCTCTCTGAATATTTTGTTTGTGTTTCAGGCTTGCAACTAATTTAAGCCCGGAAAAGTAACCAAATTAACATATAACTTTAAAGTGCAACAAAACAATTAATGCAAATCTTGAAGAAAAGCTTAAGTTAAGAAAATTAGCTTCAAGGTTTATAGTTAAAAACACTCTTGGTTTTGATTTATATATCGCTTAAATTACACACTCCAACATGCAAAGCACAACTGAAGATGCATTTTATAACAATAACTAACTATAATTTTGTGAGTTAATTGTGAAGGATGCACAAATTGTATATTATTTTTAGGAGAAAGTTGCATGCTGATCAGCTCTGTAAGTTATAATAAACTCAAATGTAAATTCCAGATTTATACTAGATGTACAAGTATAATATATTATCAATACATGTTGCTATTGAACTAGCTATATAGCATAAATGCTATTTCGATTGTGGATGCAGGCAATCAACTTATTGGATGTGATGTTAATGGCTTTTTTGTAAAAGCAGTATAGTTACAGTATGATTGTGTGACCGTAATAAGTTATTATGCAGTTTTATACTATATACATGTTAGCTCTCATTGTTGTAATTCAATAGCAAAAAAGTCAAGTTGGACTTGGTTATGCAGTAATTCAGTTTTATGAGTGTTGAAGGCTTTTTAAGTCAGTGTTTATAAGTGTTTGAAGAATTTAGTCCTGCTATAAATAGCAAGGTTGAATTGAATATAATTTTGAAAATCTTATTTAATTAAAATTAGAACACTAGACACAAACATTTAAAGTTACAATAGAGACTTTGACATAAAAAAACAATAGGACGTTAAAAAACTCTGCAATAATAGAGCGCATGTGTGGGTTTCATCTGAAAGTTATGTTCCTTTCAATCGGGCTTGTATCCAATATGTAGCGGCTGTCAATAAAAAATGAAACATTCAATACCCTCAACTTATATATAGTATATGAATCTTGCAGTGTGTATATAATGTCATTGTTGACAAATGCGATTTTAGGTGGTCTTTTATAAATCTGTGAATCAATGAGCTTTTATTTAAAAAAGCAGGTTTTTAAACTTACATGGTGTGACTATTAGGGCTTCCAGGATTTTCCAGGGGCACCAGGAGGACCTTTTGGACCAGGTGGACCTGCGGCTCCAGTATCTCCTTTAGGTCCTTTGGGCCCAGTGCTTCCCTTACTACCACTGCTACCTTTAGGCCCCTGTGGTCCTGCTGGTCCTGTTGGACCCTTTGGACCAGTTGATCCTTTAGACCCTGATGATCCGTTTGAACCTTTAGGACCAGGTGACCCCTATGTGGCATTATTAAAAATAATCGTAAATACAATAAGCACCCCAGCTTATAATTTGTGTACACAGAATTCTCTTTTATATTAGTTGCTGCTATGAAGTAAAATTATGCTTGGCTGCTTTTAACTATTGACACAACAAACAGCTTTTATTACAAAACTTACCTTGGGACCAGGAGGTCCGGATGGACAGCTACAAGACCCGTAATGAGCTCCTCTCTTCTCTCTCTAAACATTGTCAAAGAATATTATAGCATCTTTGCAAAAAAAATTTCAACTTCCATGTCTATCATATTAGGATACATATTTGAACTTTGAAGATGTTATAGACACGCATTAATTATACAAACTACCTGACTTTATTATATTTTAATAAACCCAAAATATTTGTGTTACACTTTACCTTCATTTTAAAAGCATTGGAAGCAATATTAGCTGAACTTACTAAAACCTCTCTACCATTAGTACTTGCAACTGTGCCTTCGACTTTGTTGCTTGATATTTTGGCAAGTTCAACTTCCAGCTTTCCAATCTTTTGGCTACCCTGCATAGTACAAAGTAAATTTTATTAGAATTTACATGAATTTAAAGCACTTAGTGATTTGCATGTGCCGATTATATAGCTAGATTATTAAGCATTTGCACAAACAATATGGTTATTTTTGCAGATATTGAAGTTATTATAGAATTTTGGAAAAACAACAAACAACATATATTAGTTTGAACTATTGATTGATTGATTGATGATGTTACGAGCAACTATCTACCAATAAGCAAGTTCTAAGCTTTTTAGAGTTCAAGGGTCAAAAGCAAACTGGAAAGCTTTATTAGTTTATATTGATAAAAAATGTGAAAACTATATTTACCAAAAAATGCTGTTGGTTAATATCTTTTGGATTTATTTCTATTTATTTGATCAATTTTTTGACCATTATTTTTCAAGTTTGCAGTGCAATTTAATAATATTCTACAACAAATTACTATAGCGTTTTATGCTGATCTATATACTTTTTATCCAAATTTTTAAGTTTGCTTTATATTCGTAATAACTATAGTAAATTTCCCTTTGTTAAAATTATAGATGTTGACAAAAAATAAATTACCATAAAAAGTTGAAAACAAATCCAACCTTAGCATGAAACGAAAAATTTTTTTCCTAACACATGCAGTAAATGTAATAAAAGTTTAAAAATAATTTACATTGCTTTGCAGCTATATGGCATAAACTAATAATCTGTGCACTGAAACAGTACAGCTTTCAATTCTCCAGACTCATTTGCATTTCAAAAGTAGATTAAAACATAATATTTAACATATCGACATAAAATTAAGAATACAAGAATAACAAAAACTAAACTGCAACTGGTAATAGCCTACTTATAACCATAAACAAATGTATAAGTTCAATAAAATACTATAACTCTATGCTAAACTTTAAATGAAGAACTGTTGACGTTTATGAAGCTCATGCAATCTAAAATTAAGCTCATAATTTTTAACACTTTTATGGATGTAAATTATACACTGACCTGGTCGAACTGTTTGAACATGTAACCAAACATAACCATGTTAGAGATGATCAAACCAACAACTAGTAAGCCAATCAAAGCACTGCCATAGCCATAGGCTTTTAGTTTAGCTTTATTTGAATGTGCAATAGCTAACTCAGACTTTTCCATCTAGAATGTGTAAATACATGGCTAAGAACTATCATCAAAACATGGTAAACAGTATGACTTAAAGCAGGTAAAAGCATCAATTGTTATTTAAATTGAAGTGTAAAAATTTTAAGGCTCCTTGAATTTAACACTGTTAAGCTACTTTTTAAAGCAGATGTATATACATGAATACGTTAACAACTAATGTATTTTCAAGCTCATCTATATAATGTTTGAAACAATTACCATTAAATTTTTATTTATAGATGGTCTGTACAACAATATAATACTTACTTTGCTGGTGTATTGTTTGTAGAGATGATACTAGAAACTTCGAAGGTGCTCTGCCATTTCATTTTAATTCTGAGCCTTTTATACCAATCCCAAATAATAAATGATTGTGTTGTCATTATTGTATACTATAAATTATAGTAGATTATTACTCTGAAGACATAGTTGAACAGTGTCAAATATAAATCAATCAATTTTTGATGCTTCTTCAATGTCTAGTAATGAAAATTTAATTCCTGCTAATGCATAAACGTTGGGATAATATTAAATTGGAAATTTGATTTTGCTTAGCATTATTTTATAGTTTATCAAAACAAAATTTTGAGAGATTTATGGACAGTTACTAACCTGGAAATAGCTGCATAAGTAGAAGAACATATGATCACTTTTCGATTATTTGTATTTAACTACACTTTTATATTTTTGTATAGTAAATAATTATTGTTAACACTTTCTTTTTTCAGTATTACGTTTATATAATAGCCATTAAATGAATACATAGTTATACATGTTACAATTGATGGTGCAGTTTAACGTACAGTAGCCTGTAGCAAGTTATACTAACTATATATATACCTATGTAAATTGTTGCATCAACATGATGCTATATACTTCCAAAAAGATGTACAACAATTATAAACATTAAATATTTAAAGCAGCACCTATATTATGGCAGTTAACTGTAAAATAATTAAAAAATATTTTAGTTCCAAAACTCCATGGTATATTATCTTTTAAGGCAAACATTCAATTAAGTTATGTGATTCTCTAAAGGGCAGTTCAAAAGCGTTTCTTAATATAATTGGAGAAAATAAGGTTTTTAAAATTAGTTGTCCAATTGTTACATTTATAGCAATATTAAAATTGTTGCATCAAAAATGTATATATAGCAGCATAGCGTTGCTCACACTTTAGTAATCTTATGATAAGGAGTTGTGGAGATTTTTCAAAATATAAATTGCGATCAATCAGGCAATACATGCATGGTTACTCGTTAGTAGTTGTATAAGCTATAAAAATTTATAACTTATAGAGTGTGCACCAGAATTAGGAACGACTTTATAGTTTACTATTTTATTGTGTAAAACTGTTTACGTACTAATCATAATTGATTCCTTTATATTGTTCAACATTTATTACAAAATATTAATTCTTCGTGGCTATGTAAAACTAATTATTTTATTTTGAACACTGATATTTTGAACGGGGCAGAAACAATCATTATGTAGTCTACAAAGAACTACAATATATAGCGCATTTTTCTGTATATTATAATTTTACAAGAATAATATATAGCAGCAAAAAATAGAGCTAGTTTGTAAAATATAATAGCTACTTTTAAAGTATATCTTTCTAATCGATACTTTTTGTAGCAAACATGTGCCGTTTAACATAGCATGCCCTAGTTTATTTCTAAGATGAACCATCTAATTCAAATCGTTATAAATGTTCATATACAAGTCTGACGCAAGTAGCGTTGTAAAGATTACAATAGCGTGCGTTAGCCTTTAATTTTGCACTTTTGAGACAATATGAATTATTTACTTACTAAAATAAAATGCTTACGTTCTAAAAAAGCATACTAAATATAACACATAGTGAAAAGATTAGGTCAGAAATCATCACAAAAGTCAATTAATATATGAAACCTGTCACATAATAAAACTGCAGCGGCACATTATATTTATGTTCAAATTCTAAACAAAAATTATAACTGACAAGGGGGGGGGGGGGGAGGGGCACACTGGTCATAAGGGTGAGAAAACCTACCTATTGACTTAGAGTTGGGATTTTTTTTATAAAAAAGTCATGACATAATTATTATTCAGCCATTGTAGTTTCAACATTTTCAGAGCATATAAAATATACATGTTGAAAAGGCAAGCCAAAAACTGTTTTTACCTACTTTTTGTAATAAATTTCTTAAGATGTCATTAAAGCATTATAAATTTTTACACTCAAAGGTAACAAGCCTAGTTTTTACTAATAAATTGTTGCCTTTGCTTGTCTCTATGCTGCTTAACTATTATATAGTAGCAAATTCTAAATCAATTATCCTTGAGCCGCATATATTTTCAACTTGGCCACGCAGGGCACAATGGGCCACCTGAATATTGCACCCAGATCACTGTTATTAGTCTGTTTGCCCAAAAAGTTAGTTGAAACGTTAATAAAATCTATAGATACAGCCATTTCTGACCTTTTTGTAAAATATCAAAGGCATCATGGTAAGACTACAAAACTACAAGGCTAAGCTCCCCTATAATATACATCTGGTGTGGTTATATAGCTTTGCCATTTTATACATCATACAAAACACTCTGCTGTTGCTACTAATGGATATATATATGGCATTCATTATATATACATTATATCATTGAGGGAATTATATACATGTACTTAACTAAAATAAATTATGATTTGCTCATTTTATTAAAATTTCATTATTTTGAAAGTTGTGAGAGAGATAGAAACAACAAACTGATACCTATAATAGACAACTGGTGTAGCATTTAGACTGGAAATTGTTAAACTAGTAACTTGAAAAACAGAAGAATAAGAGCAAAGAATTCGAAATTTAACCCATTGTGCTCCCCTTACCCCTATAAATGAACAGTTAAATTTAGCACTTGGTGAACAACTCTCTTGCTATAAAACACTGAAACTAGTGTCATTAATATTGTTGAAACTCGTTGAAAGAAAATCTATCAGGTGCTTATATGGTAAAAGTAAGTTTAGAATTTACGTGGTGTGTAAAATAACATTAATTTGTTTAAATTTTCTAATGCTATAATATTTTTAAAAAACTCTGCGTCTAAACATTATTGCATAGTCACATTATTTGCACTGATGTTTTTGTGTATATTAGGGTACTATTAGATAAAATTAAATTGAAATATTTTATTATTTAAATCAAAATTGAGTGAAAAAGTTTGAAAATATAAAACTCAAATACTGTGAAGATTCGAAAATTCCCAATACAACTATTTGTATGATCTTGCTTATAATTGATGCATTAATCAAGTTGCAGCATCCAACAAGAGAGCATTGCCAGTTATAGTCCTAGACTTAGTCCTAAAATCATTCAAAGATTTTTTTCATCATGCAGTACCTGTATTGGATTTTGGATATTGGGAGTTGGGTTACACAATATTATAGCCCTATATATTCTTTAAAGACTTTGTTCAAAATAAACAGGATGTATAGCTGTGCATAAATTCAGATTGAGGATTAAATACACATGTACATTTCATACGCCACGCTTCATAGTGTGAAAGCTAATAACCTGCTTTAGAATATGGTGTTCCTGATAATATTGTAAGTAAATACCAAATTCATTATATTTTGTATGAAGATAATTACGCACAACTGACACGTTAAACCAAATAATTACTTTGCAATAAATAAGGCAATACTGCAGTAAAATATATATAATATCAAATTTATTATATGCTATCATACTTATAGGGCAATTTGCTTGACTGATAAAGCAGTGAATGTTTCCACATGGTACAGTGTTTCAATATATTATATAATATTATATCAAAATGAAATAAAATGACCATTGTTTTATCACTGCAATACACTCGCAGTAGCCAGCATTCAATGTGCGTTAATCTTATTTGACTGTTTCCATATCATCAATGATCGATTACTGACTATGTTAAGACATAGAATTACAGTTTTAATAAAAACATGGAGCTAATTAATTTAATCTTATCACCGTTTAATATACCCATTGTGGTATATTCTTACACAATAATGGCAGTAGATTTCCTCACTCGAGAGGTATAAAAGGCTTAGAATCAGAATGAGATAGCAGAGTACCCTTAGAGTTTCTGGTATCATCTCTCTGCAACCAATACGCACCAACAAAGTGAGTAATATACGTATGCTAAAATATAAATACTTGTATACATAAATTTGTTTTTACATCATATAATGTTTGGCAATAAATATTTTATAAAGTCATAGAAAATTAGTTTATTAAATAGTTGCAAGAATTTGAATCTTTAACTTGAAAAAAAATTTTTTTTTTGCTAAAATTTGCAGTGTTGTACAGCCTATGTTATGGTTTTATAGATGGAGAAGCATGAAATGGCTATCGCACATTCAAATGATGCTAAACTAAAGGCCTATGGCTATGGTAGTGCTTTGATTGGCTTATTTGTGGTCGGTTTGATCATCTCCAACATGGTTATGTTTGGCTACATGTTCAAACAGTTCGACCAGGTCAGGCTATATTTAATTTCTAGCAAATATTTTTAAGATGTAACTTGAGTAAAAATTATAAAAGTCAAAAAGTTTCAGCTAATTTGTGCACTTCTATAATAACCTAATATAATATAGCATAGTATATTGTGATATATAAAATTGCATAATACTATATATAGCAAAATGATGTAATATAATGTGATATAATATAACATATATCATATAATATAAAATAATATAATGTAACATATCTCACTATCATATAGCATAACATAATAAAGCGTAATATAATATAACATACTATAAAACTGCATAATCTAACATAACATTATATAATATAACATAATTTATTATAGCATAATATAATATGGCATAATATACTATAACATTATATACATCGTAATATATGTTTTGTATAGGAGAATGAAAAAATTGGACATCTGGAAGTAGAAATTGCCAAACTATCTAACAATGCCAATACTAATCATCTCGTAGTAAGTAAAACTTGTATTTTATTTCTCAATGAACATATAATTCTAATGAAATAATAATACCGCCAAACTAAACATTGTCTTAACAAAAAAAAGTGACATGATTTGTTTTGCCATTTAGGTTCTTATAATCAATATTTCATAGAAATTTAAAATAATGTCTTGACAAATAATTCAACAAATATAAGTTTACTCAAAATATTTTAGAGAGAGAAAAGAGGGGCTTCATATGGAGATTGTAAATGTAAAGCTGGACCTCCTGGCCCTAAGGTAAGTTGTACAAAAAGAAACCTCTTCTACTTAACTAGATTTTTAGTCAGTTTAGTGTAATACTATTTTTAGCAGCAACAGAAAAATACTTAAGGGAGCCTAACGAATATATTAAAACAATTATTAAACAGAAATGTTTAAGATATCATCAGAATTGTTTTTATTATTGTTTAAGGGACCACCTGGCCCCAAAGGACCAACTGGATCACCAGGCTCTAATGGATCAGTTGGATCTCCTGGTCCAAAAGGTTCAACAGGGCCAAAGGGGCCTAAAGGTGACAGTGGTAGTAAGGGAAGCCCTGGACCAAGTGGACCTAAAGGAAGCACTGGACCTAAAGGTCCCTCTGGTCCAAAAGGTCCTCCTGGACCTCCTGGCCCACCTGGAAGCTCTAAGGGTTCATTCAAAGGCTCGCACAAAGGGGTAAGCTTTTGAAGTTGTAGCTTCAAGCATAAATAAAAGTGGGGCTTTTGACAGTCGTACTTAAAAACAAAACTAATGTTCATTATTGTTTACTATTGTGTTAATGTTTGAACGTTTTGTTTTATTTTGACAGTAACCACATCTTGGATAAAATCCTGACAGATACAAACTTGATTGATAGAAACCTGATTGATAGAAACACTTAATTTTTTAGCCAAGACACATAAATATACATACATAGATAGTTATATGTTATGTTTGCTATCAGTTTGTCATTTTAGACTATTCCTTGCTTTGTTTTTTTATGTCACGCCCAAAAATGTTATCTTTCTTCTCTTGCCACTTAATTTAAATTTAAAACAAAGTTGATTTTTTATTTGATGTGCATATTCTAATAAAACAGTGTTTTCATTCCGCAACTAAACTTCAATCTGGTAGGAGAAAAGATGCAACCATGCACAGTTATCAATATGATCATATATAATATACCTATAGATGGTATCATGTGTAGAAGTATTTGATGGTATGTACATAGCACGTAGCACAGTGTCTGATGATATGGAGCATTATAGTTATGTGCCTGATGAAACTGGTCCAGTTTAGCTGCTTGTTATAAAAGATTGCTGTCGAAAAGAATCTTAAGATAATTTTCTATAGTTACTTTAAATTATAATTGCAACAAAACAAAGTCTGAAAAACTTGGCACGCAGAGCAAAAACTTTTGAGGTTAGGATAACAAAGTTGAAAAAGCACAAATCAATAAGCATACATATGCTGTACAACTGAACAACAAGTTTTTTGTATCAATTCAAAGTTAAATTTGTATTTTTCTGCTATCTTATCTTAGCTGTTTCAGAATAACAAATTTGTCTATACCGTTTCCTTGCGGCAAATTTATCTGCATCTATAGTAACTAGGACCAACATAATATCACTTACTTAAAGCCTAATGTATGATATAACAGGTTATTAACACTTCTGCCATAAAACTCGATGCAATGCTAGTTACAATCTACTTCACGACAATGCTACAAATCTCAAGCTTTCAAGCATTGAATTACTACAAACTCTATTCTATGCATGGTTATTAAAAATTATGCTTTCTTTTGCAAGGAGTTTTGCAAATCAGTGGTGTATCGGTGTATTATGTAGTCTTTCAAAATTTAATTTACAGCATAAAATGCATTAACAGCCTAGTTTCCTGAGTTTTATTTCAACATTAAACAACATGGATACTTTTTTGATATTACTTTTATCGTCACAATATATAACTCTTTTCATAGAGTTTATAAGTTAGAGTAATCCCACAATGGGATATTGTATAGCTTCTTCTAAGATGATTTCAAGTACCTACTAGTTCTAGCAAACTTTTTCCAAAATGTACTGCTTTCAAACTTTTTATATTAACCACCTATATAAGCTCTGTAAGCAAAAATATTATATTAAAACATAATTCGGCAATATAATAAGAAGAACAATAATATCTTTAGTTTTTTAAGCTAAAAAGTAAGCTAATATAACCAAAACTTTTAAAAATACTTTATTTGTATATATATCTGTGATCTACTAGATATACACATATCTGCACCTGACAACAATCATTTACTTTTCAACTATTAATTCTTTTATTGCTAAAGTTTTAAATAATTGCATTAGACATATTGTACATGGGCAATGAACTTATCAATTTTGACAGGTATGACTCCAGGTGTGCTACTGTAATACCAACAACCAGAACTTCCAGAATAAACATCTGTTGGCAATATAAGCACTGTGTGTAAAACTAACAAAATTTGCCTATAAAGTTACTGTTTCACACTCCTATATAAGAGCACAACATTTTGTGAGTTAAAATTTGATGCTGTTCATGAAATCAAATGGATGCTCTCTAGCTATGATACACACACACACACACACACACACACACACACACACACACACACACACACACACACACACACACACACACACACACACACACACACACACACACACACACACACACACACACACACACACACACACACACACACACACACACACACACACACACACACACACACACACACACACACACACACACACACACACACACACACACACACACACACACACACACACACACACACACACACACACACACACACACACACACACACACACACACACACACACACACACACACACACACACACACACACACACACACACACACACACACACACACACACACACACACACACACACACACACACACACACGGAAGTTAAAATTTTTAAAATTATTTCTCTTCCAAGAAAAATTAGATGTATTTTGTTACACTTCATTGTCACAGAGCTCATGAATTTCAATCTACAACACATTATTTGGGAGCAATTATTGTAAATAAGTTACGTATCTAAAAATTAAGCTACTGAAATAAAACCAGTTTTACTTTGTGTTTTGCCGTGAGTAATTTTTCTCATTTCTAGCTTGAATTATTATTCCATCATTGCGTATACACAATGTTATAGAAAATTGCTATAATGATCAGTATTTACTTATCTAAACTAAACGAATACAATATTTGAAAATTTGATGCAGATAAATAGCATCTATTTAAATTATCAAGGTGTGATCAATACTTATAATGCAAGGCTAGTTCAACAATCATAATCACAACATTATTGGGGTAACTGTAAGAATATAAGCCTGCTTTCAAGTTTTAATACTGCCACATATATATATTATACTATACTAAAATAATTAGAAACGAAAATTTAAAAAAGTAATCGTTTACATAGCTTTAAAATTAATTGAACACCTCTGCTAGCCGTCATTTTTAGATATATATAGATGTGTCATCAACAAGTTGTTAAAGTAGCAATAGTTTCTTCTTTTATACCAAATCACTCTTTGTACAAGTTTGTTTAAGATGATTAGGTTGAAAGCTTTTCATATTGCTGCAGAACATTGTTTTGATGTTGAGGTATAGCATTACTTTCAGCTATCAAACTCAGTATTTTGCTTTGTGCAAGAAAATTATGTGACAGTTGAAGTGATAAATGCGATCTTTTGTAGCACTTTTGATAGCCCATGTTACCTCACACCCTTGCACTGCCATTGTCAAGATAAGATTTCACCTATACAAGTGTTAATAGGTGTAATTAGTATATTGCTATTGAGAGAAAATACACAAGTGTTTACAATAAGCTATTTAGCAATATAGGGAAACTTCACTGAGAATGAATTCTAAATAGTTTTGAAAAATACAAGATAATGTAATAATTTTGTATTTGTTTAATCAACAATATAATGACCAGTATCATACTCTTTATATGACAAATAAATAGCAATCAATCAATCAATCAGTCAATCAATCAATCAATCAATCAATCAATTGTTTAATGTTTGCTGCTTGTATGAAATTTGAAAAAATAATTTCAAAAACTGTATAGATTTTGACAAACATTTGTGATGGCTCCCGTCAGTTTTGGTCTCTTGGCATTATTCGCTATTGTTAGTTATAAGGGGTTTTATCTATAGTTGTCATAAATAGGTCAATTTCAGCTTTTAGTATGTAATAGTCAATTAACATGTGCTCTTTCCAGCTGTCCAATCAGTTTTGTGATATCTGCTATGGTTTATGAATGATTGGTGTTTTAATGAGCCATTCCATGGTTGGCAAGCTAGTCACGTGATTAGAGCATAATAGCGCGACCTTTGACAATAGTTAAAATAGCGGCGTAGTGTACAGCGCAACGTGGTTAAGTATAATTTGACTGAGAATTGTTACTAATAATAAACATGGCGACTAAATCGCGCTGCAAGTTAATAGATAACAGATATTAACAATTTAAAAGAATGTTTCTACATTGAAAATTAAGGACAAGGACTGAAGAGTAGTGGTGATAATAGTAATGATGAACTTAGTAACAACAGTGATACAAAAGAGTTGGATTTTATTATGAAACCACGTGGCATTGTAGTATTAATTTCTCAGGATAATCATCAAAATGTTCTCATTATATTGAACTCAACTCTGAAATATTGATTAAGATATTGCAGATATGAATTTTAAATTAGCATTTTCATGATCAGCATAAAAAACCACCCCTGGCAACTATTTTTTGGGCTGATGGAGCTAATTGAAGACACTGTTGCTAGGTAGATAAACAACTAATTTAGTACAATTTTGAGTCGCCGAACTTTGACTGCTAATTACTCGCAATAATAAAAGTCGTTTGTTGTGGACCGCTGTGTGTATAACCTGGCATATTTCTGGTTCTATTTGACTGATTTTAAAAATTTAAAGTGCAATGTGATCACAAAGTCGTACTCTATTCATCCACTTTAAAAAGTAAAAATCTTGGATGACCCCCAAGAGACCAAAAATGACAGCAGCCATCACATTTAATTAAAATGTTGATGTGTGAAATTATTTGAAGCCTCTGTGCTCCACTTTATTAAATGGCTATGTTACAATAGATGCTAAGGGTACATTCTAAGTAGTTATAGAACTGCTTTGCATAAATGCCTCTGGGCATAATTTTTTGTATGCTCTAACTACCTTCTTTTTCAGTTTAGAAATATGTATAATAAATTGTGGTCCACACAAGGAACTTCTTTGTAAACTGAGGTAAAATGAAACCAATAACCAGCTCCATGCAGATGTTGATAATCCGATGCACATGTCTAGTTTTATAGTGGAAGTGTAAATAACCTGATGCATAATATATAATGTGCAATAAATTAATGTGAGAAAAGCTATATTTAATATAGTTTATATATAAAAAATGATAGAAGGGGCAATGCACCAAATTATTATTTTGTAATAACTAAGATAAGAGCGAGACAAAGTACATATAATATCAGATTTATTATATATGCTGTTATGCTAATAAGATGAATTACAGTATAGATGTGAATATAAACATTGTTAAATACCAAAGTGTCAAAACATTCTAAAAAACACATGATATTGCTTTATCATTACAACACAAATGCGGTAGCTCTCGCATTTAATCTACATTTATCTTCATTGTACAAATGCATGATTATTGGTTTTAAAGATGGTGCATACAATATCATAGCAGTTGTATTAAGAGATACAAATAAGCTGATGATTTAAGCTTAGCACTGTTTAAATAGCGCCTTGTGGCAACTTTACGCAATAATTATAGTGGATTTCCGCATTTGGGTGGTATATAAGTCTTAATACCAGAATTACACTACAGAGTACATAACCTTGAAGTTTCTGGTATCATCTCTCTACACCCACTACACCAGCAAAGTAAGTAATAAATATTATGCTATAATACTTGTATATTATACATAGGTAGATTTTCATGCATGTGCACAGCCAATACTTAGTGGTAATTGTTTCAAGCTTCACAAATTTTATTTAACAATTTTTTTCTAACAATGAAGACATATTTTTTTAAAAATTACCAGTTCAAAAGTAATAAAATAAAACAGTTCGATGCTGAACAATGATAATTCGGATAAAATAATTGTTATTACTTTCTAATTTCTAAACCTTGTATCTTTGTTATGTAGATGGAGAAATATGATTTGCTTATACCACATTCGAATGAAGCTAAAATCAAGGCCTATGGCTATGGAAGCTTTTTGATTGCTATCTTTGTGGTTGGCTTAATAGTAGCCAACATGCTTATGTTTGGATACATGTTAAAACATTTTGATCAGGTCTGGCTATAACTTAGTACTTGTGTAGTAATAGTAAAAAAATTTAAGTATCATTTTCCAAACTAATGACTAAAGATATTCTATTTGTACTATAAATAAAGGCTATTTCTTCAAAACAATACTGAAAAGTTTTTATATTTAAAACTTATTCTAACTTTTAATTTGTGTTCCTAATTACTGCACTTTCATTCTATGATTGCAATTTTCATTAGTATATATGCCTAAACTTTTTCAATATACAAGTGAGCCTTTATAAAGTCAAAAGCTATTTAAACTTTAGTTAAAAATGTGCAATATACTTTATCTTTTATTTCATTTAAAATGTGAGATAAAGTTATAATCATTTGAAAATATTCAAAACTGTATTGATAGGAAAAAATTTGACTGCCCAAAATAATATAGCTGCTTTTTTCTGATTTTTGTAAATGAAGTTATTGCTTCAAAAATAATTACTTGAAAAGGTTTGCTAAGCGCTACGTTTATTTTTTATGTTTTATTTCATGGGTTAACTCATTTATATAATTTATGTAACAAAATATGCTATAATATAGCATAGTATATTATAGCATATAATATAATATCGCATAATAAAATATAAAATAATATACAATGTTATATAGGAGAACCAAAAGATTGGATATCTGGAAGTTCAACTTGCCAAACTATCTATTAATGCTAATACTAGCCAACTAGTGGTACGTTATAAGACTCATAAATTGTATTTATTAATGAATATAAGCATAGATACTATTTACTCTGCAATTGATCTACATATAGAAGGTATAGTTTTTTTATTGGGGTTTATGCTTATATAAATTGTGGTAAATAAAATCTAAAAATTGAAAAAAATATTTTTTTAGACAATAATTGAATAAATATACTATATTTTGACAATGTTTATAGAGAGAGAAAAGAGGAACTCCATATGGATCTTGCAAATGCCCACCTGGACCCCCTGGTCCTAAGGTATGTCTCATATAGAATTAAATTTGTTTGCTAGTCAATGGTTAAAAGCCGTCAAGTGTAATATAACTTTACAATACTACAAATTAATTTAATTAGTCACTTACAATAAAAGAAATCTATAGTGACAATTTATAAAATAGGGTGCAGTTTACTGTATTTATAGTTGCTTTCATTGTTAGGGGCCAACTGGTCCTAAAGGTTCAAAGGGATCATCAGGGTCTAAAGGATCAACTGGACCAAAGGGACCAACAGGACCTGCAGGACCAAAGGGGCCTAAAGGTAGCACTGGAAGTAAGGGAAGCGCTGGGTCCAAAGGCCCTAAAGGAGATACTGGACCTAAAGGTCCAGCTGGCCCAAAAGGTCCCCCAGGTCCTCCAGGCCCCGGAGGAAAATCCAAGGGTTCATACAAAGGTTCAAGCAAAGGAGTGAGTTTTTGAAATTGACTTTAAGCATAAAACAATAGTTTAGACAGTTACATTTAAAAACAAGTGATGCATATTATTATATTCATAAACAATTGAACTGTATTTTATGACAAAATGACTGCAACAATGCATGTAATTTAATACAAAATTATTAACACCTTTTATTTTATGTTGACAGTAACGACATCTGGAATAAAAACTTGATTGAGAGGAACTCAATTCTCAACTTCTCACAGATGCTTCAATGACTTAATATTATAGAAGCTTTCAAAATCTTATTTTTTGCTTCATTTTCTTATTTTTACGTTACAATTTTCGAAATATGTTTGTTATAAGTTGTTTTATAACTTCTCAGCAACTTAGCCTTATAACACTTTGAATAAAGAACTATCTTTAACCTATTTGATGAAATATATTTGAAATTTTGCTAAGCTAGCCTCAAGGTGTTCGTTATCTTATATAGCATGAATTTGCATTACTATGACGTTTTATAAAGGGCTTATACTGAATATAATTTTTGCAACACATCTGTTTAAGATCGGCATTGTTTCTCTGCATTCCAAAACTGAGTCAATTTGGTTACTTTGGTGGGCTTCTCAGCTGCAAGCCTGAAACACAAATATAGCAATCAGATAAAAAGTATAACTCCTAGAAACACAAATAATATAATAATTTAGACAGTATATAATTCTAAGTTAAAACACGTATACTCAATCATGTAATCTTTTTAGAAAAAACAACATATAAGAATTATAATTTTACTCCTTAGTGTTACTAAGATAAAGCAAAACAACAAGTATTAATTACAGATCTATGTAATGCAATTTTTGAGGCAATTTGAAAAAAATTAATTAATAAATGCACCTGCATATTTCACAATTGGCATTTTCCCAGGCTATACCATAACTTTTTCTCCAATGGTGATATTCATTGTACAGAGTGTTGTTTTTGTCTAAAAGACAAATGAACTTTTGTAACGGGCTTTCATGTTGCAGAAAAAACAAACCGGAGAAAATAAATACCGATAAGTTATAACATTTTAAAATATTAAATTCAACATAAAAACATAAATTAGTCATCTACAGCAGAACTGCTATAATTTTCAGGGCATAATTTCACAGTATCTCGTCCTCAGACATAACACTTATGTACCAATACGAGATACATTACATCATAATTAAATGTTGTCTATCGGCAAAAATTTTGCAGTAGCCAATCATAGTACTATAACAGGGCAGTCTGAGTGTAGTATCTCGTTTATCGGCATAATTATAATAGCCCGTAGTTGAAGATGGAGTTGGAAGCTTTTCAAATACCTCCCACATATAATAGCATTTATGCTAGTCCTTAAAACTAAATAAACATTATGGTAGACCAATAATCATGAAAGCTCTACTCATTTGTAACTGGAGGATTTGCAGCACCACAATACTAAATTTCTTGCATTGGAGGTGCTTAGGCTGTGTTGTCATAGTTATGTGTACTTATTGGGGCTTGGTATAAAATTAAACCTGACAATTATAACGATTAAAGTATTATTGCTGTGCTTTCAACTGAACAACTTTGGAGTTATTATCTCGATTCTTTGTTAGGAATGGTTAGATAATTTCATGCAATAATGAGTTTTGGCTTTATATCATTATAAATATCTACATTGATGGCAGCACTGAGCTAGAATTCTAATATCTTTTCAAGCTCATTGGGTGGCAGCTTATTGGCTAAATTTTATGCAGATATTGAATAATGTGGTTTGATAGTTATGCTATATTGTTAGGTTCACAAGCATCTTTAAAAAGTTATAATTATTGCGTTGACCATAGGTCAAAAAATTACCTAAAGAGAGGGCAGACAACTCCAAAAGATTGTTTTTGCAGAAGCAAGTAAAATTCAGCTAAACTGAATACTCCAACTGATCAACATTTTCATCTATTGAAATTGAAGAAAAGTTAAATATTATTATACTATTCTAATCATGAATAGGCACAAGCTAAAAAGATATTTATTTCAAAAAATAGAAAAAGTAAAGTAACACAATGTTTGCAAACGCAGACCTAAAAATGTGAATATTCTAGCTTGAAATTAAGTCTGAAATTCAGACTTCTCTAGGTTGAATTGACTTTAATTGACTCACCAGAAAAAACAATTAATAAAATTATAAAGACAAGCATATAATGAAAAATGTAGTTCATTAGCAAAACTGGAGGAAAGCACTTTTTTTCTAGAAATTGTTCCATTACATAATACATTTTTGTGCAAATGATATTTTTTAATAAAATGAAACTGTTGTATTGTTTGGCTAGATGAAGTTTCAAAAGTATTTTTAATATTTTCTCAAATAAAGTAGACATGCACTCCATTTTCACATTTTTTGGCAAAACATATGATTGGGATTCAGTAGTCAATCAGTTAAGCTTGACACAAGGAGTTGTCACATCCATCCTAAAGAACAAGACCATCTACAATAACAAACATGGAAAGTACTTAAAATTACATTTAAGTTTACAATAATCCTTAAAATATATGTTGCCTTCTGCAAATGCTAAATAAAACACGATGTAATGCTATGTTTACTTAGACTAAATCTTGCTGACTTACAATGAAATTCATTCATTTTAATTTGAAAATTCCTGTCAATAACTTGACTCTATGCTAACAACTAATTGTAATACCAAAATCACACTGCTACTTTTAGTTTAGGGAATTTATTTTCATTATTAGTTCAATATTCAGCAGAGGTTTTTCTTTAATGAACAAACAATAGGCATACATGCAGATGAAAGATTAGGTCTAGTGAATACTAATTTTGTGCCTAACAAAAAAAATGAAAGACTGCATGAAAAACTAACAACTCTAAAAAATTGCAATTTGAATGAGGCTCAGGCTTTTAGGTGAGCAAGAGTAACCAGAAGAGCTACTTTAATGGAAGAAATTACTGACTGATTGTGTAGTTGCAGGCTGCATGATGTGTTTTGATTGTCACAACCACTTTTGAAAAAGGAAAATCCATTAAATTAAGACTACTGGCAAACAACAGAACGATAAGGAAAAAATACCAAGTAGAAATTCACTTCTCAAAGCAAACTGTAGTTAATACATTATAGATGCTTAGAAGAAGCAGGCAATAGTGAATGCTATATAGTGTAGATCAGGATTCTATACAATGACAAGTAAACTGAAATTCCAGTGCACTTTGAAACTACTTGTAAGAATGGGCTTAGTGCTTTGTAGTGCCTTGAAATTTTTTCAAGTCTAATTGGCACCATGCTATTAGAATTCGCAGAGAGATGACCCTTTAAACTTTCACTTTAAACTTTAACACCTTCACGATTTTCAGTAAGAAATTCAATTTATCTAGGTCTGAAATTTCACCGAGTTGCATTGCAAGCCGCTGGTCAAAATGTTTAGTTTGTGATAACTTAATCAGCTGATTTCAGAATAACAATCATTGGGAATGACATCTTCATGTAGATATAGATATTTATGCTTATAATTATATCGGCTGCCTTCATCAATCATCGATACTATGCTGCCAAATCAACTAATTAATTACAGTTGGAAACTTCAAAGGGCATTGAATAGCAATTAAGCAAGTTATACTTTTAATATTACAAAAAGAACTTATGCATCAATATGATTTAAAATATAGGTGGGCACTCCGCTAGTGATATTAACTGAAACTGGAACTTTTTTCATGCAGGAAAAGCAAAAACGCATCTCAACAGAAACCTAAAAATTTCCAGCACACTTTATGCTTTGACAACACGCACACAATAACTTCGTTTATGGTACAAACCTTTTTGTTGATTGTTTTCCAACATTTTCACTAGAGCAAAGCCGAAAGAAACTTGGAAACTGCATAATGATGCCAGCCACCGTGGCATCATCTTCTCTGGAAAATTATTGACAAATCATCACCCAAAAACTTCAGCAAAGCCTCCATCAATAGTATGTAATACTTTAGGTGAAACTAAAAAGAAAGAGACAATATTTTCGTGTAATTTAACCCATCAATAAACGCATCAATAGTTAGTGTGGCCACGGTTTAAACCTCATTAATTTCATGCTATTTAAGGCTTTTACAACTTAAAAGATGTAATTCATCTGCAAGAGAAATGTTAGGTATATGAAATGAGTAGAAGTGCAAAAGCAAGCAGGTATTAAGGAAGGAAGAGTTAGTAGGTGTACTTTGACTTGCGATAAATCAATGTGATACCAGATGTGAATTTTGAGGTGTGTTTACTCCAATCTCACTGAAAAGGTAGAAATAGCTAAATTTACGAGACACACAATATTTTATAAAATACTGCACATTCATTAAAACTTTATAAAACTCTAGTGTGAAGGGTGACTCACACTTTTAAACCGTCGATGAGCTAAGTTGTAAAAGTTTGATGAGGACCTTTTACTCTATAAATTTATGCAATATAAAATACTCTCCACATATTCAACAGCTACGAAGTTTTGTTGAAGATAAACTTCCGCAACAAATATACAGAAAAAAGCTATTTGAAAGCCAAATTTCATAAGCATATTATAAGATTATTTGTGTTTCATCTTTATAAACAATGATTTAGTCATTTAACGGATAACTAATGATTTCACTTTGTTTTTCATTCAATAAAAACTAAGTGTAGTTGGTATTAAAAACAGCTTTCATTTCTCACTTTTTTTCTCACCCTAATCTGCGTAGGCAAACAATTGGTTTGTTTCAAACACCACAACAGTAAAGCGTGACAGCATAGCCAGTGGAGAAAACAATCATCTATACTGCTGGATCAGTGGCAACTTGTGAGTGTGTCAGAGTAGTGTCTTGTTGTGTGACTCTACAAATAAATTATGAATTTGAATATACTACAAAGTTGCAAACATTGTTTTAACAAAACACAGCATTTATTTGATATTATATGTAAAGTTCAAGTTGGTATAATATATATTAAATAAATTTTAGCTTTCCTTTTGGATACTCTGAAACAAAATAAAAAAATAAACCAAAATTGGGTAAAGCCATGCAAACTAGAGAGAGAAAGGTTAGGAGAGAGGATGGAAGAGAGATGGGGTAGAAGAGAGAAAGGGAGAGAGTCAGAGAGATAGTGGAAAAGGGAAGAGAGAAAGGTTAGGAGAGAGAGAAGGTGGGAGAGACAGAGGGTGGGAGAGAGGGAGGGTGGGAGAGAGGGAGGGTGGGAGAGAGGGGGAGAAAGAGAGAGAGGTTGAGTGGAAGGTGTGGGAGAAAGAGACAGAGAGAGGAGTGAGAGAGCTTCCAAACTGACACCATTGACTTAAAAAATGTTGATAAAAACTGCAGCAAGTCTTTAAAAACGTTGCTAGCAAGTTCAAAGCTCACTATAACTTTCAAAATCAATAAAATGTCAAGTTCAAAAAACTCATCTGCGAGCAAAAAATAGTTACAGAGACAACCAGGTATTGGGCAAGAGCCAGCTAATAGGAGTACCTTTTTAGATAAACTGCATGCAGGCACAGTGAGATAGCATCGGTGAGTTGCGTCTTCATTTTAATTTCCTAAAAATGAACATAAACAAATGCTAGTAATGAAAGTTTTCAGGGTTATTAAGGGTGCAATTTTATCACTAAACATCATAGCAATAGCAAAAATTGCTCAGTACAAATTTAAGAAAAGTTTCTTTCATCCATTACATAATACCCGAAATCAAATCCATTTATTCAATTCATCAAGCTGAAAAACCAAGAATAATCAGAAAGACAGTAAAATCACTTTCTAGTAAAAAACAGCTTTAGATCATAATTGTTGGGTTCAGCTCTTAAGCTAAGACACCGATGCACTGAAATACGAAAAAGATCAGCATACTTTTGACTGTCACAAAATTTATTTTACGTGCAACAGACATTTTAAGGTCACCCGCCACCTGCGCAGGACCACGTTGGTGAAAGGTGACCAGATATTTTAAGTTCAATCAAAATCAAGCATAGTTCATCGTCATATTGCTTACTGCTTAATGCTGCAGCTTATTTTTGCTTACCAAGTTTCTTTCTGCAGAATAATTGTAGCTAGCTTCTCGATTTGCCATCTTTATTCCAGTCCAGGTTCAAATGACATCTTGATCGTTGCAAATATCCATGCAAGCTAAAAAATATTTATCAATCAGTACAACAACAGAAATACTTACAATGATCCAAATATTACTATTACATTACTATAACATTACACAGTAACACTATGTTTATAATTGTAATACGGAAGCATGACTTTGTGGTAGTTTGATATGCTATAGCAAAAGGTAGAAAAATCAACTGAAAAACCGACAGAAATAATCAAGTACAATTAACTAAAGTAAATAAACTTACTGAATAGTAAATATTTTACTATACTTAGTGAATTGATTTACTTCCACTAGGTTTACTTTCATGATTAAATGCTTCTGTCTATTTTCCAGTTTATAGGAATATATTAAAAGTGAAACCAATTATAATTACTATTACCTTATCTAGTTTTGACTATATATTTTTCACAAATATAAACATAGTTATATGCGTATTCCTATTGTGACTGCAGATACCATTGCGGTAACTGAAATCAAACTTCATTCTACTTCAAGTTTCAAACATTGTCCCAGTTCAAAGACTAACAAGTAAATAATTAATAACTGTGAAAGCTCCAATAAGTTACTTCATTATTAAATAAGATACAACTGATTCTACTGTATATGATACTATGGTATCTGTATTAAATTAAAACATAATTATGAAAATCAAAAGTTGTATTTTGAGCACTTATATTATAGTAATTAAATTAACAGCTTAAAATAGGCACATTAAACCATGATTGGAATTTTTATCCATTTATCTTTATAATTATATTTATTCTTTATTCTGAAAGTTGACCCAACACTGGTAACAAAACTAAAAGTAATTGATTAAGTATGATTTATTCTTACACACTTTACCATTATATTTAGTCTTCCTGACTTTCAGTCTGTCATAGTGATTACTACTATATGAAAATGACTTTGACTTAGGAGTCATAATTATAGTCACAGTGTTGATAAGTCAACAGTGTAGGATTAACACAGCACTAGACTAGTACTACCTCCAGCTTTCAAGTTTATGTTAGGGTACCTCTAAGACTAAAGAGTAACCCTAATAATGTAAGCAAAGAGCAGTGAGTAATAAGCATGCTATTCAACTTCAAGTTTCACTAGTACTATAACCAATACCACATGTATTTTAATAAAATTATGTAGCTGGTGAGTGAACTATAAAATTAAATAGGGATCAAACTTTGAGCAATATTAATAGAAATAATATTAGGACAGAGGTTTCCAATTATTAGTATGTGAAACCAAAGGGGAATGGATAACTACTATTAGTATTATTACATTTACTTTATATTTAGTTTTACCAGTTCGTATTATGATTATCTTACTTTGAATTGTAAAGTATAATAATTATAATATTCATAGTAGTATATTTATATTAGTAATTAATATGTATATTAGTAAAAACATTTGTTTTAAGTTGCTTGTTTATTAAATTATTCTAAATCCTAATAACGATAATCTTAATATTAGTGATAATCATTATGCTCATCACTGTCCCCAAGTGCTATCAGTATGACCATCGCAATGTGAACCTAGACGTGAATGTAAAAAGGCACTGCAAAACAGAACATGGGACGGAGGCAGATATCCATACCATAATACAAATATCAATATTGAATTTGATAATCATAATTATTATACAAATATAATGATAATAACTACAATGATCAAAAATAAATAATACCAAAGAGTTTTCGAATTACTGTTCATAAAATCAAATATCACATTTATAAAGATATAATCATATCTATTATTAAATTTAAGTCAATTATACTAATAGCAATAGTAATATAAATAGAAAAAAGAATCTTTGACCAGGAGTAGGTGCAAAATAAAAGTCAATTTTAAGACAAAGAGTAAGAAAAATACTAAATCGATATTTAAAATTACTTATTTTTAATCTTAGTCACTTACAGTCAGTCTTAGTTTAATTTTTACTACTAAGTCTTTAATTTCAAGTTCATTTTGACAATAAACTTGAAGACTTTAACTAAGAATATGTATAATTCAAAATTCCAAACTGGTACAAGTAAAAGTTGCTACTGAAGCTTTGTAATATTATTTTAAATTATTGGTATGATAGCATTATATTTTGATTCATAGCAAAACTGATAGTGACAATTTCAAACATACCCATACCATTACTGTTACAGTTTAAGTTACTATTGCCATTGTGATTGCCGGTAATGAGTAAATATAACTTAAATTTATATGACTATTACTATTAATATTAGTATTACTATCACTTTCAGTACCGGTCTAGTATCAGTATCACCTTAATTCAAAATCAATGTATAATTTATCAAATTACTTTTATATTATCATTTATCAATAATAGGTCTATCACTATGATATTATCATGATATTGATTTTTAATTTAAACATAATAAAATCATAGGTATAATCATAATGATAATCATAATCATAATGCTTAATTTTACTTTTAGTTCAGGTTCAACGATTTAAGAGTAAGTGAAAGTTACTATAACTATTGCCATTGTGATTGCTAGAAATAAGTAAATATAATTACATTTATATGACTATTACTATTACCAACACTCAGACTTACTCGGACTCACTCTGTCTCTAACTCTAAGTCTGAGTCTCACTCCATCAGAGTGAGAGTGACACTGAATTACTATAACTATAACTATTATTATTAGTATTAGTATTAGTATTAGCAAAATATATCAACCTTATGATTATCTTATTAGTTATTACAATATGTTCGGCATTGATGTTGAACTAAAAATATTAATAGTTATTACAATCACAATGACATTGAGTGATTGACAATGCCAATATCAATATGATCAAAGACAAATGATTCCAAGCAGTTTGAGTTGAAGGTAAGTTATAAGTTGAAGTAGTACGTAAGTGGTAGTTGATACTGATACTATCAGTGATAGGTCTATACTCCATACCAATGAACTCAATAATATTACCTATATATTACCATAAATTATATTACTATTAGTATTACCTATAATTAAAATATATTATTTCTTTTCCAGCTCAGTGCTTTATACCCTCTACTTAGTCTAATGCCGCGCGCATGACGAGAATGTGAGGTGAAGGTCACTCACAGCTAAAATCGCCAAGGATCTGTAATCCATCACTAGTAATAGTAGTTCTAGTAGTCGTACTACCAGTAATCTGGCTTCGCTATGGCACTACGAATTGAATGTTGACAAGACGCATGCATGTTTGCTGTTAGTAAACTAATTTTTACTGAATTTTAATCATGCTAAGCTGCAACCTATTTTCTAATGAAATAATATAATTATATTCAATAATAATATAATAAATATAATAATTTTCATTATAATATTTTATCATTTAATTTTATAACTTTTACTTTTAGTTTTAGTATTTTGGTTTTACATCAAAATTTACATCATTTTGATTATCATTATGATTACAAAATGAAAATAATTATCATTAATCATTACCTTTTAATTTATGATTATAATTAATGTTAGAATTACCACAATTACAATCATAATGATAATGGCATAATGCCAATGATAATCACAATCGTAACACTAATAATAATAGTAATAGTCAAACTCAAGGATTGAGCCAATGATTCAGATTGTCTAAATTTAATTAATTAAATTTCAGCCTTGGGTTTAACTTTACAGTTCACAATTTTATTTTACATTACGACTGAGAGTCACAGTAAGACTAAGAAAAAGAGTAAGTCATACCTTTCTTGCAGTTATTTTCAAAGTTTGTAGTTGTACTAGTACAGTAGTAGACCTAGTAGTAGTACTAGTAGTAGTAGTAGTAACAGTACTATTAGTAGTAGTAGTAGTAGTACTAGTACTAGTAGCAGTACTAGTACTAGTTGTAGTACTAGTATCAGTTGTAGTAGTAATAGGACTGCGATCTTAGATGTAAGTCTAATGAAATACGAATAATAATAGTATAAGTATAACTTTTACATATTTAGTTTTACTATAAGTGTAAATATAATGAGTAATAGTAAAACTCAAAGTATATACATTAACTCAGTTTAGCATTAATGATAAAATATAATAATTATAATAGAGTAATATGATCACCATTACGATTATAATTAAAATTCTTAGTAACACTTTTATGATACTCAGTTTAATTTATTAATATTAAACATTAGTTTGGCTACCACAAATAACTAATAAGTGCTACTATAGGTAACTGTAAAGATAAGTATAAATTTAACTATAACATAGACTATCAGCAATAATAATATATCATATTGGTATTAAACTATATATGGATAATGCAAATCATAGATCATACCTCATGATAATTATTCCTAATGATCTTACTTTTTATATGCTGATGCTAATAAGTAGTAATTTTAAATTTGATAACTCATGAATGATGAATAAGATAACAAGAATAATACTGGACCTAGTAATACTATTAGTCCTACTACTATAATTTTATTATCTTATATGTGTAATACGCTTCTTTTAGTAGCACTGCTGGTCAAAGTTAGTGTTAATCATATTTATAGTTAAATGTTGAAGGAATAAATTAGTTCATAACATAAACATTGCACTATGTGAATATGAAATTTAATATGAATATCCCAATTACACTTGCTGTTGCTCTTTAGAGACTAGAGTTATAACTTATAACTATGATATAATAATGAATACCATTATTTCAACTAATCATATTACTCAGCTAATGTTAATGATAACTGTAAGTATAAAAACCATTACGGTTATAGGTATCACTGACTAATATTATTAATAATATAATCATTCGTTTTATACTTGTACCTATATTTATATTTATATTTATACCTATTTTTATACTTATGATCATATCTATACTTTCACGTATGCTTGTACATTTTACTCATAGTATCAGGTTGGCAATTGAAAAGTCATAATCGATATGCTAATCTAATGATAGAACCAACTGCACTAATATAGTTGTATATTATTATTATTGTTGATTGACCGTAGTTTTTTAGCTGGTGTAACCTTTTACCATTGGCCTAGTTATACTAGGCTGAAATGGATAGAACTTTCCTCAGGATGTGAGCTTATCCTGATCCTAGTAAGGGTGTCTGCTGAATTAATGAGCATTTGTTTTCAGCTACTCCAAGTAGTGTCAGCCAGTCTACAATCTTGTATAAAGCTCCAAAGGCTCCAGTTACAACGGGATGACTTTTTTGATGTTTTCCAAAGGCGAGTTTATTCTAGTGCTAAATTCTGATATTTTCTTAACTTTTCGAATTTTTTTCTTTTACTCTGTAGTTAACAGGGACTGTGATATCAATTATCGTTGTTTCAGCATTATGCTTGTCAACTACTAATGTATCGGGTCTCCTAACTTTGATGACTACGTCAGTGTGTATGTTAAAATCTTACAAGGTTTTTACATTATCATTTTCCAGTACTGGTTCTGCTTGATGGCCGTACCAATTCTTACTTTTCTGAAACCCACGAAGTTCACACAACTACTATTGAAATTATCAATGCCAAAAGGTTGTGTTTTTTCTTATATTCTCCTTCTGCTACCTTCTCAAACTCACTCAATACGTGCATCGAAGTTTTGTCTCTTGCGTTACACATTCCACACTTCTTGCTACCCTGTTCTCTCATCATAGCCACTTTATAATTTCTAGTAGTGAATAGTTGATCTTGCGCAGCTGTCAGCAGTCCTTCTGTTTCCTTTTTCAGCCAACCATACTTCAACCAGTTCCAGGAAAATGCTTTCATGTCTTCCACCATTTTGATGTATTGACCACGTGAAGCTTTTCTTTACACTCATCAGTTCTTTCTATCACTTTATCATTATTTAGTTCTACCGCCGTTTTGTCTTTTAGGAAGGTATTCAGTGTGGTGTTTCTATCAGTCTATGTTTTATTTATGTAATCTGACATGCTGCAGTTTTCAATCTTTATGCATTTTTCAGTTGACATCATTCTTCTACCGCCTTCCCTTCTGCTAAAATACAGCCTGCCTACATCTGCTCTCGTATAGGGTGCACGGTTTGTTGTCATTAGCTTCCTTGTTTTTCAGTCCATATTTTTTAGCTCATGAAACAGTTCAGTCAAGTATTCTAGCTGTGTAATGCACCGCTGTTACTGCCCATGTGTTTATTGCTTTGATTGTGTTCTCAACATTCAGTTTTGAATCCAGAACTTTTCTTATTTGTTTGTAGTACTCCTTGATCTTATTTTTCATTTCATATATTTGTATTCTATCAATCTCAAGAACTCCTAGATATTTATACGGCTTCTCACCCAGATCTTTGATTACCTGTTCATCAGGCAAACTGATTCCTGTGTCCTTGATTTTCTTTCTCTTTCTCATAACCAGTGTGGCACATTTTTTAATCCAAATTTCATTTCTATGTACCTTGTGAAGATCCCGGCAGTGTTTACCAAAGCTTCCAGTTCTGACTTTGATTTCCTATTTACCTTCAGGTCATCCACATATAGGAGATGGTTTGTTTTCTGTCTCGTCGAAATTTGCATCATTGAGCCGCTTCTGTCATGCGAATCGGTAGTTGGAGAAAAGGGATAGAGATAAAGAGTCTCCTTGGAAAATTCTTAGTTTGATCTTTATTTCTCCTATCTTTTCTTCCAGGTATTTCAGTTGTGTTTTCCAGGTTTCATGCTTTTTCTTATCAACCTTATGACATTAATTGCTATTCCAGTTGTTTGCATCGTTTCTAAGATCTAATTTCCTTGTCTTTACATATGCTCCAATTTGTTGCTAACTTTATTTAGTCATTCTGCATTGGTATTATTTTTAGTTGGCTGACCCCATATATTTTATCAGAATGCTTTTGATTTCCTTGTCAGGTGCCTCTTTAGATGTACATTCATTTCCTCGTAATTCTTGATAAAAGCGCTTATCATTGTAAACATTGTGTTCTGATTATATTGATCAACTCATTCTGTATACCTGTTTATCTTCTGGCTTACAGCTCTCAGGTTTTGCTTCAGTTTTTCAATCACTACACCACACTCTTTGTTCTTTATCCTATATTTTTCTTCAACCATTCTTCTCAATGAATCATTGTAAGCTCTACTTTTTCACTCTGCTATTTTACTTAAGTCTGATCTAATTTCTTTTTATTTCTTCTGCAGCCGTATTTTCCATACTTGTACATTGTCAGTTTTTCTTTTTCCTTTTTGTTACACACTTGTTCTGTTACTATTTTTCGCACAAGCCATGGTGGTGTTATTAAGCTCAATGGTATTAATAATCTCAACACAGTTTAGCACATCATTAATCTGTTTTACTGCCTGTAGTAATTTGACCCTCTCAATGTGCCTAAGGGCTCTTAGTGTTGGTCGATCATTAGATAGTTTGTTATGCTCATTTATAATTTTTCTACTAACACTTTTTCTACCTCTGAACTAGGTAATCTTAAAATTCTCATGGCTGATTTATATGCTATCTCATGTTGTACTATAACATCCTCTATTTGCAAATTTAGCTCTTCATTATCTTCTTCACCAATTGATGTGCCTAGTTCTTGCAAGGTTCCTTCTTCAATCTTATGGAGTTCTTCTTCCATAAAATGCTTGTGTTTCTTCATAGTTCTTGCTTAATCCGCTAGTCTCTATTCGCTGATGTTAAACTCTCCTCTGTTTTCCAGCGTTTGCACATTCTTTTTAAATAATTCTTTGATCCGGGTCTACAGAGCTCATACATTGTTTTTCTATAACCTCTCAATTTGGGTGTACTTTTGAAGTAGCATTCCATGACAACTTTGTTGTCTTCTCTTGAATATCTTCTTCTAGTTGTGCCAGTAACGGGTTGACGGCCGTAGGTTGCCTGGTCCTCCACATACCCACTGCCAGACGAGACATACCATGTTTAGTTAGACATACCATTAACGTCGTTGGCTTTATTAGTTCTATTTTAATGGATCATATTATTATTTTTAATTATTATTATTATCACTATCAGTAGCAAATAAATAATTTTATATTTGTTATTAGTTACTACTTATAGAAATTGAGTGCCACAGCTTGAGGGTTATAAAGTCAGTCTTAGTCAATGTAATGGGGATGCTGATACTGACATTTGGCTTCGAGCTCATAGTTAAATTGCTAACAACTATACCTAAGGATAACAGGAGTATTAAAATGTTAATTTATAAGGATTATAACCTTAGAGTGGAGATATTATTCTCAATTTATTTAGTTTTTACTTTACTAACTTTTATTTTATTCATCAACCTTACTGTCTATTTAAATAGCAAACTAAAGAATAATTATGAAGGCCTTTGAATTGAAGTACTTTTCTGTAGCTGATTAGATTTCAAGTATTAAAATAACATACTAAGACAGAATACCATAGTATGAGCTAGATTAATAAAGTAAAGAAGATTTCTTTGTTAATCAAAATATAGGTGTCACATATGCCTATTTTTAAGATTATGTTCTTATATGTGCTGTCTTTTTAATATTTTTAAAGTGCTACATTTTGAGGGTAGCCTACATCAATATGACTGCCCTGTAATTGCTTGTCAACTATAAGAGTTAGACCTATAAACTGTCTCATTTTCAAATTATCTTTACTTTTCTAATTGATGTTAACATGACTATTCCTATTAGTATTTTGGTGTTTACCATTAGTAATGTTTGAACTAACATCAATATCATTGTTAATTTGTCTAATTATTCAAATTTTAATATTCATCATTTGTGAACAGTAATAAAATTTTGTCTTTCTTAAATTAATGTGATGCTAGATTAGCTACTCTAGCAAGTGTGTATTGTGCAATGAGTACTAATGCCATATTTTTGCACTTCTTGTTCTATATAATTTAGATTTAAGGTAACAATTCCTAAAGCTATCACATAATGCTGCTATCAGTTATAAAGATGTCACTGATCCAAACATTGAAAACCAGCTGAGTGCATGCAAGGTTGAAAACTTATTTTCTCTGGTTAGGTAAGTAGAAAGGTATTTGCTGTAATTTACAACTATTTTGTTTTCAACATCCTTGATGTTCATCTCTAAAAGATAAGTAGCACATAATGGTACCTGTTTTACTTAGCAGAAGAAATTATTGTCAAAGCTCTATTACTACATTTTAAATTGTATGACACTCTTTTGACTACATTTGATTTCATATCTCAAATAATTATATTTCTGACTCATGAAACTGTAACCACACACTTGAGAACAAAATAAATAATGATATGGAAGCTTTCTTTAACTTTGTCAATTTAGTCAACAGCCAATGACTGAAAACATGTTTTGTACACCATTGATTGCCTCTCTATTTCTGCTATAAGGCAGAAACTTTAATCTCAAAATTTAAGACACTGGCAATTCTTCCCAATAATACGTTGTTCAAAACAAATATTTTTTGCCAAGTAATATAGTATTTAATTATATTTTTTAGTCAAAGAAATTTGTTTGGTTTCTTGTGTCATCTTGAATAGCTTGTTATTCATTATCTTTTTCTTCGTGTTATGACTATGAGTGTATATAACCTTTGCTGACAGGTTTTTCCCCCATCACTATATGTTTCTCTGTTTACTCTCTAACAGTTTTATTTCCGTTCATTTTTTAGAGTTTACTAAAATGACATGGGTGTGCTTTGTTGTGGCTCCTAATTGAGCGCATCCGTTGAGATTATTGGAAGTTTTGTTGAAACTGAGCTGAGGCCTCTTACTCCTAAAGGCAAGAATTTGAGTCATCTTAGCTACTTGTAGCATATCAACATCGAACAGCACCATTCCACTACTCTAAGCTTAAGGTTTTGGCTGCATTAGATCAACAGGTAAGTTTAATAGTTTGTATTTCGTACACTATTTCATGATGTCTGTTCTGCATTTACTTGGTAGCACACATTTATAGATTTTGCATTCTTTTAGTTTTTTGCAGTACAACTTTTCTACGCAACTATTACACTGTTGTTGCTGTTAATTGTAGTTTATTCTGCTTGACCATGCAATTATTGAATTATGTTGCAAAGGTGATTGAGTCCTTTTATTTAATTTAGTACACACTGGAAATCTGCAGTTTTTAGCCATTTTTACAATTTAGCTGCTAATGAACAATGCTTTTTGCTTAAAATTAGTGAGACATCAAGAAATACACCTAAATAATCAAGGTTCTTCTTAATTTTGCATGATTTCTCATGTTTTTTCCTATTTATTCATTTCATTTGGATTGCCTACTGTTACAAACTAACCGTGGCGATCCCCAGTCAGAAGTTGCTGTAATTAGAAAAAAGCATAGGAAATCAAAGAAAATTAAAAAGAGCCTTGATTATTTAGGTGTATTTATTGATATTTTTTAGTTTCGGGCCAAAACTCATGTTCATTAGCAAAAACTTGAGATCTTCAGTATGTACTAACTTAAATAAAATGAACCAATTGCAGTAACTTTCTGCATTTTCTAATACTTCTTAAATTTACACCTAAAATAGTGCTGTCTTAAGAAAATGACACTAGCTGCTGTTTTCATGTATGTGCCCCAATTGTATATAATGCTGTTGATTTGTTTAGTGCTTTTTCTATTTGTTTGTTATATAACTTTTCTTTTATGGTTGTTGCCAGCACCTAAAGCATCATTCATTAATGTCAATTAATTTCTACTCACAGTTTTACTGTTACATAGTTTATAAAGCCCTTGTGTCAACTTTTCTAGATATCCTGGTTAAAATTGTTCCACTTGATGAATGGCATAGGGCATATGCAATAGCAAAACAGTTGCAGGCTGTTTTGGAAAAAAAATTGTGCATATAACCTTTATTTTATACATGTTATTTAGGCTTCGGTAGAACTGTTGGAGAGCCTTCCTTTTGAATAAAGCTACTCAACTTCCTGGATTCTACTTTATTGACATTAACCCACTACCTACAAAACGCCTTGAAATTTAGCTAATAAATTATGTATTTTGTGATTTTTTTTAAATGTACAATCTTATGTATAAATTACAATCAGTTTATATATATATACATGTCTTTTACTACTTAGTATTACAGTGTAAAAAGCATTTCAGGGTTAACAATTTAATTAATTGGCCCTAACAGTAATTATGTATAATACAGATTTGCAGATGCTTTAAATGAACCCAAAAAGCTGATGTTGTTAAACAGTGTACAAAATAGTCACCTCATATCAGCCAGACATGCTTAGTCATTACCTAGCATTAAAATCATATTATGAATGCAGTCAAGTTTTGATATGCATCCCTATTATTGATAGTTTGTGAACCAGCAATTAAATATCAAGAAGCAATATTACTAACCAATGTGCTGGTTAAAGAGTTTCAAGTTGTAGTTATAGTATCAAACTATTATAATGGCATAAAAACTATCAGTTAAAACATCTTATTAATATTTACTACAGGAATACATAATATTATAGGTGTGCTAAAAATCTGGTAGAAGCATCAATTATTTTAGATGTTTTGGATTTAGTATCTCTGTACTATAATGTAATATACAGAACATCAGGTGCTGTCTCCACAGTGCATTGATGGCATTAATGAATATTAATACATGCATGCAGTGTTGGTAATGATTTATTGAAATAGGAGTTTAAAAACTGTTTAAACAACAATGAAAAGCCTGAGATTAGTCCAAGGAGAGGGGTATTTCAAGCTAGCAGATGAGCAATATAGATGCGAAAGTCTTGCCTAAAAATCATTATTGTTATATCTAGTCATTAATTTCTTGCAATAGATCTATTTCACTATTGAGAAGAACAAAATTAGCTAGTAAACACTGTAATAGAGTCAAGGCACTTTGGCAGTGCTAGTTTAAAATAAACCTGGGATAGTCGAATAGCAGAAGTACTTTTTGATGCATAATATAATTATGTACAGCTTAAGATTTTGCAATACTGTGTTTTCAGTGCGATATTAATTTCAATAGCTACATTAAAATAATGTACAATTCTAGCAAGTGATGCAAAATCTTCTAAGATGCTATGACTGTAGCAGTTTGCTACTAGTCTCAAGTAACAAACCAAATAGCCTTTCTTTGTGCCATCATCCAAATGCCAAACAAATAACTCATTCACTCTGTAACAACAAGGTGGTCTCCCAAGTAGATTGTTAGACATTTCAGGCATTAATAACCAAAAGCTTTTCACTTTGGCATAATTGTATAGTTACCCAGCTAAATAAATAATGTATTCATGGTATTGTAATTCCAAGCCATGCATTTATCTGTGAATGCAGCTAAGTATTTAATACGGCCATATATTTATGTACTATGTAGCAATGCCTAATGTAGCTGTCAAGCTTCTACTTATACTCATTTTAGCGATGCTTTACTTCTGATTACATGATTACAAACATAGCAGTTCAAACAAAATTATTTTAGATAGGAATAAATATAATGCTCCTAGCAAATGTTGTAAAACTATTTTCCAAAAACATATACTTTGCAAAAAAACTTTTCAGAAAGTTATAATGCATTTATCATATTATTGTTTCATTTAAAAGTTATAATGATAGAATATTATACTTAAAACACACTCAAATTTTTAGATTCTTGTAATATTGTTAAACAAGAGTTAACAGTAAGATTGGCTGTAGAGTAGAATGTTTAGCTGTTTGTACTGAAGCTAACAAGTAACTGGCATTAAAAAGAGATGTAGATAAAAAGTGACAGAATAACAACTGGCTTGTATATTGGTAGTGCAAAAAGCTGTATATAACAGTTTAAACAAATACCCATTAGAATAAATGGTAACCCAGTACTTAAAATGTGGTATGTCATAATACATATTTGTGGTGTATTGACTAGGCTAGATCAACACATAGCACTATATAATTGCTTTAGTATTTACAATTAGTTTGTGGTCTGGTGGGATTTGTTGATAGCCATTGTCTTTATTAACATAACAGTTTCATAAAATTAGCAGTTTTCCTTATTCACCTAGTTAATTTTTAAGATTTATGTACAATATTTACATATTAGGATATAAAAAATATCTTCAACCAGTGAATATCAAAATAATGATTAAAGACATATTTTACGTCATATTTTTGTGGCAATCTAAATAATAAGCTGGTCTAAATTGTACTTGTGCAAACAGAACCAGCTCATGAATATATGTTGTTTTTTTTTAACTTGACAGTTAATCTAATATGGATGCGTATTTTATACTTGCTTTTGTGTTTAAGGTGATAAAATTGCACTGGTAAGGTAAATAAACATTGCTTGTTTGGCATGCTTTTGCGTGGCATTGCATATTATGCTAAACTAATGGCCAGTTTTGCAGTAGCTTCACCATAACCTTCAAAACAATGCAAATATCATCTAATTATTGTAAGCTTTTTAAGTTAATTTGTTTAGCTATAAACACATGTAAAACTATTAGGCTATTCCAATTTCACGATATACATAGCTCTATAATTCTGAAAAACTGCTAGGTAAAGTGGAAATTAAACATGATCTATTCATTGCTAAAGTATTACAGCTATGAATAATATATATGTTATTACCTGAGTGATATCACAATCTTCACTTGCTAAGTTAGTTTAAATACAGGAAAAAAAAATAATTCTGGGGAAAAATTATATATGAGAAGCTGTTTTTGTAATAATTCCCTGCTCTAGAGTGGTTTTGAAGAATTGTTTTAAAGCAAAACTTTTGCATACATGAGTTGAATAAAATCATTGAGAGTTTTATGAAGGTCTATTTGTGTATAGGTAGCCCTATGTCACAACTCAAGTTTTTAGATTTTATGTAATTTGTGGTGCAAAGTTGCAAATAAAAACCTTATTTTAATAATACTTAGACATATGCAAGCAATAAAGATAATGAAAAAAATGCTATAGTTGCTAATTAGCTAATATTACTTGCATATGATGCAAATATTTGTATGCATGCATGTTTAGTTTATTAGCATTAGTTAGATATAATTGAATATATAGATTTGATGTGGAAATTGAAGAAAATCAATATGTTGTGTTCTATATACAACAACAGTTTTTACATTGGTTTGTTAATTACTTCATAAATCATTTATTACTTCATGCAATATTTGTTCCTGCAATTTTGCAGAGTTGCAAAATGCATTTCAAAGACATATATTAAGTGATTTTAATTATACTAGAATTTTCAAACTAAGAATTTTTGGGGAGTTTTCTTCTTCCTAAGACATATGTGGCAATTGAACGCATAATAAGTTGTGGGCCACAACTCCTTTATACAACCTTGCAAGAAATTATGCAGCCATTTAAATAGAAAAGGAATTATTGAATTTATTTATTCAACATTATTAGTATTTTATAAATATTTGTTGCATTTAATTAATGAGCATAAAATTTGTTTTACAAATACTGTAATTAACAGCATATGGTAAAAATATATTATATATACTGGAATATATTTTGTATTGTATTATAATTAGGCTATAACATTGCTAATTAAAATGAGTTAATGGCTAAGTTTAAATATCTTCGACTTATAGATTACATTTTTATGTGCTATAAAAGTTTAACTCGTTTGTTACGACATTTCTCTATGCATAAAAGCAAAACTTACCGCAAGAAATCCTTAGCTAGAAAGATAAATAATAATTTACTTTAATTACATCAAAAGCTAATATCAGCAAGCACTCTATAAATAATGGGAATTTACCTAGCGTAATTTCTCTTAAACTAGCTAAGCTTGCTTGGTACTTTAATAAGTTTATTGGCATAGTGTATTATGTTATACTTATATATTTTTAAGACTTTAAGGAAAATGATGTTTTAGCTGCGTTATTCCTAATGCAAGCCTTATAAATTTACAATATATACTAAAATATTATATTTGTAATTAGAAAGAAAACAAATTACTTTCATAAACTTATAATTATTGCATTCTGTTATTGTTAATGCTAGAATAACAAATTGAACGCGGCATATGCTTCCATAACCAGATGCTTTTAAATGGATTAAAAATAATTTGTCAATTTCTAATTATGAGGAACAAACTCCTCGGTAGTTTCTACATTTGCGCATGATTTTATCAAGATAGGCTTGCTTTTGTGTCAACCTGTAGCCAGTGCAACTATACTTTATGTAACGAGTAAAACAGACTCATTTCAAAGTACACAGTCTAAAGGGTAGGAATTACTACAAAGAAAAGTGCCGGTTAAAAGTTAATTATAATTGGAAATAAGGTGAAATATCAGTCAGAAATTAAAAAGTGTCAACTAAAAAGGTGTATTGTTATTTCTTTTTGGCTTAATGAAAATGTTTTTTGAGGAAGAAGTACGAGAAACATCTAGGAGGGGTTCATATCCACCACTGGCAACTACCTGTTTATTGATGAAGAACTATCCAATTATAGTACAGTATTATGGTCTTTTGCCTTATAATTGGCTTTGATTTTTTTATGTCTAATTACGAGATACTAAACAGATGCAAAGTATGTTGTGCATAGGCAGTTTTTTTATGTCTCTAAACAACATTCTAGGAAAATATATACTGATAATTTTGCATACATTTAATAGTAATTTCTCCATGTTAGCTTTGCTCTTTACTGCTGCTAACAGAGAAAGCTCTAACTACACTTCACATTTACACTTTACCAATTATAACACTTTTTGAATTTAAATTATATATTATTGCATCAAAACAATATTGTACTGAATGCTTGATAACCGCATATTCTCTCTGGTTTTGAGCACATATTATCCTTTTCACAATTGTAAGTTTAGTTTAGAAACAGGCTCAAGCTCTCAGACTATAAGCGTTTGAAGTACCATTGTCATATATAGGCTGTTAGATAGAAATTTATATAAAAATATTTTTGCCCATGACGAAGTTGTACGTAAGTGCTGCCTGTGTACTTTACCCAATGATATTAGGTATTCAGAGAGTTCCTTTGGGGAAGAAAAACTATCAACATGGATGTATGAATGGGGAGGAGCTACCCTGTCATACCACTTCTTAGCTCCGCCCATCACAATCGGAACCTAGCAACACAATAATATGTTTTATATATACTTCATAAAGATAAAGGGATATTAACAAGTGAGTTTCTTTTACAATTTGTTTCTTTAACATTATATTACTAAAATACAATTATTGGTTTAATTTATAATATTTTGGTTCAAAGTGCTAATTGAACATATATTTGAATTAGCTTCATAAAGCATTTTATTTGAAACTATAGCTAAAAAGAAAATGCATATTATATAAATCAAATGCAAAGTATTTTTACGTGAAGAAACTACAGTAAATTTTCAAGACACTGCAGTCTAGCTCCTCAACAAAAGATTTACCATGGAGTCATTAAGTGCCCTCCAGAACTTCTCTGTTATGTACTGGTCACACTCGTGGTTTTCAAAAGCAAGATAGAACTTGTACTTCCTTTTCATATTCTGCAGACATGAGCTCTCTCTTTTGCATGGATCTCTTTGCACTGGATTACATTTCCCATACATGTCTACCTTGAAGAAATATTGTATTAATATTCTATAGTCGTATCACAAGACAAGCCGTGAGAATGTGCTGTATGTTGAAGTGGTATTGCAACTCTCAGTGCTTTGTGTTAAGTAAATATTTGAGAAAAAAACGAAGCCGGCACAGTAACAGTTTTTATTAATCTTCAACAAACTTGGTTCTCAAATGTATGATTATACGCAGCATTAGCTAATTGCTCATTGCTTTTATAAAAATACTGGTAAAAAGCTTCCGAATATTAAATTCTTAATATACTATAGGTACTACTTTCCAAAAAAAGTAAAATTTTTTGAAGAATACTAATGGTTAAAAAAATTGAGCTTCAAATATATATGATTAGTTTTTAAGCTATTGGAAAAGTTAAAATACGAGATGTATCATTATAATGGTATTAATAATAATATGCAAGCATCTGCAATTACGAATACAAGCACCTGCTGCAGGTATTAGGATTACAAGCACCTGCAAGTACTAGGAATACAAGCACCTGCAAGTACTAGGAATACAAGCACCTGCAAGTACTTTGAAAGTTCTTCTTTGTATCTCATCCTCTTCTTAGCATGACAGTTAGAAACCATCCACAGCAGAAGTTTGCTTTTACTTGCCCCATAATCTAAAGCACAAGGAACCTTATTTACAATTAGATTTTACGCATAAAAGCTATACAAAGTAATATTAAGAATGCAAATGTGCATTTGAATGAAAGGTAGAGTTTTCTAGACATGTACTAGTTCTTTGATACACACGATCTGATTTTTATACAAAAGTTACTATCATGAAAATATGATACATTATATTATACGGTTCTTCTCTTAGGGGACTTTCATGCTGCACAGGTAGTGATGGTCAAATAAATAAAAACTGTTTGTCAAATCATTACTAGAAACATATTATATCAGTAACGAATGTTTGTGTGCCGTGTGTGTGAGATGCGTGAGATGCGTGAGATGTGTGTGTGTGTGTGTGTGTGTGTGTGTGTGTGTGTGTGTGTGTGTGTGTGTGTGTGTGTGTGTGTGTGTGTGTGTGTGTGTGTGTGTGTGTGTGTGTGTGTAGCTGTGTAGCTGTGTAGCTGTGTAGCTGTGTTACCTGGTAGTGTTATGCTATTAGGTTGGGGGAGTCTTCTACTGTGCCCATAAGGATAGAATACATCAGCTTCTTTTTGAAAAGTCATTGTATAGTTAAACATGTCCTCAGCAAATGCCAAACCTCTACCACTCAAACCAGCTGGCTGCGGTTCTCTTGCATAAAACATTCTGACTTGTTGATTGTTGCCACGGAAGCGAGGCCACTCTCCACAGTCTCTGGAAAGAATATAAGTCTAATTAGAGATTACGCAATATTTAGCTCTATCTATTTATATAAATTTTCCCTATAAATTAAGTCATTTTAGCAAACTGGGAAATGTTATTAGACTAGAATTTAATAATTTTGTGAAGAACAAATTTAGGTCATATAATAATTTGCAATATGTGATAAAATATTATAATTGAGGCATGAAATGCAAATTCATACAAACCCTTTGAATGAGGTCAACATAATTCATATCTATGGTAACATATTTTTATGAATTTTGCAATAAATAATGATGGGCAGGTATGCATCATGAATAACCTTATAAGTTTACCAATAAAAGCAGTCCTTAGTTTTAATTCATGATTTACTTAAAACATAATTCTCATAAATTCATGACCTGTAAAATCAAATGGCTAATCAGCTGACCTGTAATAATTGAGGATAATCGTCTGCCCCACTCGCTGCTTTGTAGACTTTGGCGCCTCAAACATTACCATGTCAGCGTCAGCGTAGAGAGATCTGTTGCTTGTAACGTGACATTTGATTGGGCAATGCACGAAGTCTTGTTCATTTGTTTTGAACCACCAATTTGGGTGGCCGTGTAGTTTGTGATATAGCAATATGAGTGGAACTTTATTTGGTTTAATTTCACTTCTATTACCATCCGAATCAAATCCTAAACACAAAGTGGTGGCTAGTATAGTTCAAGTTCTTTACAAAATTCTCGGCTGTGTATGAACAAGCTAGTGTTTTATACAGTAAGGCTTCTAATTTACATAAATGAACTATATATTGCAGAAGACTAAAACAAAAAGTTGTTAAACATATACTATACTTTATAAATTGCATTATTTATGTATGTATATGCCTACCTCTATCAGAATTTCTACGTTTTATTGAAGCAGAAAAATATTTCCACTTGGTGATGTAGCAAATATTTAGGAAGTAACAACAAAGTACTACTAAACACACCACAGAAGTGAATAGTAATAATAACACCAAATGTCTTCTAGGCATTGCAAGCAGTGTATATTATTATATTAGCCGATTCAATCACAAACTAAACAGACAGCTACTTTTATTTACTATAGTAAGATTGACTGATAAACTCTACTACTAACCAACTGCATTTGTAACACAGAAGCATGTAAACTAAGCAAGATAACATAGCTGCACCTAAACACTATCCCACACCTGCTGGTGTGAGTCACATTCCCATTACTAGTTTCAGACACAGTTTACAGCATGGTGGAGACAATAACATAGATACATCTTGAAAAGTCTTGAATGATTTATAGCACTAAAAACAAAAAAGAGAAACAAAAGAATTTTACATGAAATATTTTTATGTTAAAACTAATGATCTCAAATAGAACTGATAAACATTTTACACTTGAGAAATCTGTTTTCATCTTCAAAGTAAAACAATAAAATCTATTTCTGGGTCATTTAACGGCAGCCTTATTATTTATCCAAAAGTGATAGCCATTATATAAGCAAGCAGCATTCCGTGCCATTTATGCAGCAGATAGTCTTTGACATCTATATTTGTTATCAGATAAATCTAGGTGCTATAGATCTGTGGAGCTTACCCCTCCCCCCTCCTTAGAAGAGCTATGTTTCTAAACAAAGGCTATCATTTAGCTAATGAGTTCAGGTGATTACAATGGTGTGCATCTATGATAATTTACAAATATGTTCTATGTTGAGATATCTAGAAAGTCTAGAACTGGTTTATTCACCATCATAAATACAGTAAATAATAAAAAAGAAGCAGATTTTAGCACTGCATGTATTTTAATCTAATCACAGAATAGAGATTTGGTCAAGAAATTGACAAAACATAAATAACAAATTATGACACCAGTAAATTCATGCTCAGGTGATCAATGATAATACCGATTGCATATTACTACACAGCTATATTTCACAATATTATGCTAGTAGCAAGTATTTTACCTCTGTGTTAGCTACTGTTACTAAAATTCTCTGACATCTTATCTGAATGACATGTCTATGAAATGACATGTTAAAATGCAGAAAAAAAACTTTGAGCAACCTTTGCTAAAAACAAAAATTTAATAAAATATAAAATATATTAGCCTACAATTTGTTATTGAAAAATGAGAAGAATAACAGCCTAGTGATACATAAAAGTTTTGCCTATGATATAATTATCATCAACTAGTCTTGGGCCTTAGTTTTTCACTACTCAGTCTGTTGTATTCAATCCAAGCATTAAGGTCGGGTGATAATTCGGGTCTCTCGCCTTTGTATCCATAGCAATCCAGCAACTAAATCACATATTTATAACTTATGTGTAGACAATTCCCTATATTTAACAGTGGGATAGACCAGATGGCAATGCAGCTTCGGCAAAATGTTTAAGTTGTAAACCAATTAGGAATAAATTAAACTGAGAAATCAAACTGATGTGAAAAAGTATGCAAGCTCCTAATAAATATACAGTGTATCTGAAATTACAAGTAAACATATCTTGAAACACCATAGTTCACAAGTGAATGACATAAACTTATGCCAGGTAAGTATCTGTAGGCATACCAGTTTATTCAAAACTATTAGCAAATTTAGCGCTCCGTTCTCATTGCTAAGCAAATCAAGATTTAGAGAACGTAACTCCAAATCGAATGACACATCAATATTCATGTGAGACAATAAAGAATAAAGCTTACCTCAGCCACTGTTCCATGAACTATAGTGTATTTAGCATACATAACAGCATAGACAAAGGAATCTGAGGGCCTGGAGAATGTCTGTTCAATATATATTGATCTCTCATCCCAATATACAACCTAAATAATAGCAGAGCAATGGAGAGGTCAATGCAACAGAGATAAAAGACATTATCAACAGGCATATACTATTGTATTTCAGTGTTTAGTGCAGATAAACTCGATAGTATATATGTGACATCACCATTAGGAAAATCTAGCTGTAAACTACATGTGCTGTTATAAAAACACATATCTTGTAATTTTATGTGATAGATTTACTATACATACTCATGTAAGAGTCTGTTGAAAAAGAATAGGCATATATAAGTAACAAGGAAATAGAAATATTCAATTATTTTATAGACCGTTCTAGAGATTTAACAGCTGTTTATGTTGGATATAGTGCTACCTTCATATCTTATGAAATTCCATAAGTCACAAGAAGGCTTGGAACCCAATTTTGTGGCTTATGTATGTGTGTATAGGGACAAAATGGCCAAATCTAACTGATCCGAGAGTTAAATCTAGTATTCTATTATGTCACAAATCAAGGTTTCAGGACCCGCAGCTTAGTGAGATACGGAGGAAGCACTGTATATACTATTTGTCTACAATAAACAACAATAATGTAACAGGAAGAAGGCTTTACCTTGGATGAGAGAACAGCAGTCTCTAGGAACTCGATGGATCTTCTAAACCTGATGGTAGTTGCTGCCAGTCCAACTCTAAACTTGTTGAAGTAAATGGCTCTAAACAGCCCATTCAGAAATAGCAAATAAAATCTACTGAAATCACACTCTCTGTTGTACCTAGAATTGTTCATGTGTTGCATGTGATCCAGGTCCATGGGCATACATCTTACTGCAAAATATTCCATTATTATTGGACCACAATTTTAGGAATAGTGTAATTTTATCTTATCTTACAAAGCAATAAATGCAAAAATCATACGTAAAATAATAATATAAAATAATGCAGCTATCAAATGTTACCAGATAGTTGTATGATTCCCATACAGTAAATTAAGATGCCAAAATCTAGTTCAAGGGGAGCAAAAAATGACAAGAACACTTACTTTTGTATGAATACTCATCAAGTAGGCCGAGTTTCTTGCCAAGACAGAGTTTTACAACGGAGAATACGGCTGCCCACCCAACCCTGAGAAAGTAGTAGGTGTCAACGAATAGCCTGGATAATACTAGAGCACCAACAACTATTTGGAGTGGATATGGTATGTCCCAGTCCGAAATGAGAGAAAACATTGCACAGATCTAAAACTAAAAATAAAGTATATTCAACACACTGCAAAAGTGATTATCAAATAAAACATATTAACTGTTAAATTAAGCTCAAACAAGTTTTCATTATGTATAAACAGCGATAGAATCATGTGTTAATATGTAAAAGTATGCCACAAACAAGTTTTGAGATGCTCAAACTGAATTTCTAATATATAGTGACTGTAAAATGGTTAACTATCTTTTAGAGCTGTTGAAGCAAAAAGACATATATGCAAACAAGTTGATGAAAAGTATTACAAATATCCATGTTAATGGCAAATATATGGTATCAAAATTCAAATGAAAACTACTAGTATATAATATGTTAGGTATAAATTAAGTTCATTATCATAAATAATTTCTAACTTTGCCAATTTAAGCATAACACAGCAAAGCAACATTTCCCTAAAAATGATATTAAATAACACAAATCTGCGTTTAGTTATATTACTTTTGTGAGATATATAAAAATAATTTTGCAATGTAAAAATCACTAGTAAAATTATGATATTGATATAGAGGAACACCATCACTAACCAGAATACTGTATTTATTATGTATTTATCATTATGATTATATAACAATTTAAATTAAATAAGTAACTGTCAAACAGGATATGAATTAAATTTTGGTTTTCTAACAAGTCTTGAAACTTTAATTTATTTTTACCCATGCCAGAATAATAACAGTTTGAAAAAGCAGCGTTGAGTAACCATGGTCATAATGACAATGATGATGACCTGATAGTGAGAGATTGAATAAATCAATATAACTTGAATTTGAATTACAAATTGAAATTGACAATAAACATGGGAATGGTCATGGTGATTCACCAATAACAAAAATCATTGTTGTTGGGAAGAATGAAGTCTCTGCAAGCCGGATGTCTCGGGTTCGTATCCCAGTAGGGCAATAGTTTTACAAGCTACTTTGACCTTGTATTGTGGAAATACTCTTACAGAGCTGAGTGACGAGCGAAGCCCATGAACTTACAAAGTACTTGGGAGCCAGTGCAGTTCTGGAGAGAACTGGGTGGGATGCTGTTAGGAAACCCGAAGTCCCCAGGGTGCAATGGTTAGTGCGCCTGCTTGGAAGCCACGGGTCTTAAGTTCGTATCCCATTGGGGACAATAATTTTACAATCATAATGATACACATCATGATCAACCATTATGATTATGATTATCATTATGATTATCATTATGTTATACTTAAAAATAATAACAAACACTAACACTAACAGAAAGGCAATAACTTGAATATGGAATTATTAAATACTACTAAACATTCTTTTAAAAAAAAATCAAAATAAAATAGTAAGTTTATATTCCGACATCTATTGCCATGACAGGGAGTGGGTGTACATTATTTAGTATTATAATATTTATATTCGCCATAACTCAAATCACCAATGTACCAAAATTATAACACCGGAAATTACTGAGAAACACATAAACTGTAATAGCTGTACTTTTGGTGCAGGTTCTACTGTACTTGGGTGCCCGACATTATTACGGAACGAAGATCAGCCTAATGACACAATCTGCTGCAGCAGCAGTCAACTAAATTATTATAATAATTATTATTTTGTTATATCAACTGTTAACTAGTGGCAGTGTGAAGGTTTTCACCGTGGCTCTGGATTAAAACTATAATACAACTTATTGAGTAATATTATTACATCCTGCAGTTGTAGAGTCTTTATATTATTAGCTAAATTTATGGGTTCCATAAATTAAAAATTTCATCAATATGAATATCATTATGATTATCATTATCATTATCATTATGATTATCAATTCAATAGCTAAAAGTAAAGGTAAAAATAAAAGTAAATTTAATTGTATAAAGTTTAATCTCAGACTCAAGTCTTAACTGAAACAGTGTAAGTGTAGCATTAGGTTTAACTATAATAACTATTACTGTAAGTATAAGCAAATGCAATATAACTTTATATAATAATTATAATTATAATAATAATATCTATTACTATTAGTATTATCATAAAATATTATTTGTGATCATATATTAGTATTTTCGATAGTAATTTAGTAATGAATAAAGCTCAATGAATAATATTAATATAAACATAATAAATAACTATAGTTCAATAATAATATATCACAGTTTATTATAATTATTAATACTAATAGAATTGTCAACTTTAGAAATTTTGTTTTTATAATGATGATCAATAATTCATAATCCTTATAACTATTAGTATTAGTATAATAAATATGATAAATATACTTATAGTCATGCATAGTCTAAATTATAAGAATAATTTATGATCAACATCATTAATGATTAAATTTAATTGTATTTGTATTTTGTTGGTGTTACTCTAAGTCTATAATTTTTTTATTATTAATAAGCTAGAATAAAATTGATAAACTTAGAGACAGTTATTTATCAAGTAAAAATGTATGTGAAAGCTAAAGAAATAGTGATGCTGTATTGTATTTATAAATTAATAAATTACTATTTCAACTTTTGTCTCTGTCAGAGGAAGTGTAAGTATAAGCATGTGCTATAGTAAATATTACTAACCACTATGACTAGGATCACAGCTATAGCATGAGTAAAGCTTCAATGAGTAGTCAAGTAGGCCCAAATGTGTATATTTTCATATGCAAGATCTTGAAAGATAAATCCAAGATAATAATAATTAATTGCACTTTTAAACTTTGATTTTCGCTGAATTTTAGTATAAAAGAGAAGTTGGCAGAGATAAATTATCCTAATTCTTACTGCTTCTGTAGGGAATATATAACTTTGAGGTACTATGGATATGAAATGTAGTCCACAATCCCATCGCATGATCCTGTCTGTCTTTCATTATTGGAGAAAAGTTGATCCAGATTTCAAAAGTCTGATAAGTAAATTAAAAGCTCCAAGTGATCAAGGTGAACAGGTGATTGCTAAATTATTGTCACTGTTGGTTATATGCGTTCAGTTGCATTCAATAAATCACATTATTCTCATCTGATTATGGAATCCTTATGGTTATATGTGAACTGTGTTTTCTTATTTGAGAATTTATAATATTTTGAGTGCTGATTACTTTGCAATGCTCCTACTTCTCTTTGTTCATGTGATTTGTTTGTTTTTTAGCTCTCTGTGATTCCCATAATATACCATATCAACATAATGGAGTTACTTGACATAGATGGTGAGCATATCATCAACTTAAATTTAATTTACTCACATTTTATAATTTTTTACTCATGCATTCTATGTAAAAAATGTGTTTTTATAGTCTCATTGCCAAGTCGATCAGGTGGATCTCATGTCGTCTAATGATGCTGCAACCAATTGCTTATAGAATGATATTTTTTTCAATAAATTGCGCTGATAGTAGCTTTCATGCATTTTACTCATGCATATAATATGCACATGTGCAAATGGTTTTACTAAAATGCAATGTCAATTAGCAATGCTGTTTTATATTTGCAATATTGTTAAGTAAGTTATTTGATATATATAACACAGCTGGACTGGGTAATATGGTACTCTATGAGCCAAGCACAGCGACCAAGTTATTTCAAAAGGTATATCCTTATAGCTATTCTAACTTCTCAGTAAAATATTATTAATCACATATTATGTCATCAGATAGAATATCAAGTGTGTAATGTAAACAAACATGTATTGATAACATCCATTAAATGTATAATTTAATTATTTATTCAATATCTGTATGCTGCATATAGTCAACCTCCATGCAGCTGCTTTATGTGATCAGCTGCACTCTCTCTTCAAGTCCAATATGCTTCAATTTCAATAACAGTTTTTCTACTGCCAAATATACTTTTTATTTGCTAATTGTATGGTTTGAATAGCCAATCAGTTGAATCACAGGTGCTGTAGTTGCTCAGTTCAACAAGGTAGGTAAAGGTAAAGGAGTGTTTAGGTTGGAAGTTGCACAGTCAAATCTTATAGCTTATTCTTAGTCAACTGGTCTACATGTTTCCTAAATTTATAGTCTGTAGCTTGTACTAAAATATTTAATATAATTCCCTATATTTCATCAGGAAAAAATCGCTTAAGTTAATTATCGTTATTGAATCATAATATTTTCTTGTTGAAATTCTTACAATATAGGAGTTGCTTTCTCATTGCAGATAAACACTTTCTGGTTATTTACTTTTTACCAATAACTATCAATGACTATCAGGGCTTGACTTGAATTCAAATAAAACTTTTTATGCAACATGAAATAAGATTAAAGGCAAAGTAAAATTTTAAATACTTATATCAATGTTTATTACGAAAATCCACCTAGATTGCTTAGTCAATAGTAGGTTTTAAATCAGCAAATTGTACAGCCCTTTCAAAATCTTATAGCTGTGCCCAAAAATTTTCTCAGTATTTTAAACTTCCTTAGGTAAACCCAATAAGTTTGTAGTACATGATAGTCGCATGCAAAAACATTTCTAAATCACTTTATGCAATATTATCTCCATCTCATTATCTACAATTCAAGGTTTGCCGTTTCATATACCCATCTTAGCTTTAATAGTTGACATAATTTCACTTTCTTGATCTTGAAGTTTGGTCATCATTTGATTGTGTCTCTCTATCTCCCTTCGCCTTTTGTTGGACACTGAATGAAGCTCAACCAGTAACTGTGATATGCTGCGGTGAGACAACTTCACGTTTCCTTTAGCTGCCATTCTCCTTTGCAAAGGAAAGGGCTGCAATGCATTTGGATACTATCAATTGCTTGCAGAGTGGTTAAAAAAAGAAAATAACCAATTTATAAACAAAAGATGTTGGAAAACAAGCTCATTATTCACAAATTTCGTTATGGATATAATTAGCACAAAAGTTAAAAATAATCGCTATCACCCTATATTCCATAATTTGATTCAATAATAAATAATCAATTCAATAGTTTAAATACAAATTAGCTTTGCTTAGAAATCAACCCAATCTTGGGTTGCGGTAGATCTTTAACTTACCAGTGAATTATGCATTGAACTCGTGGTTATTTGAGGTGCTGTAGTGGGAAGCTCAGTTTTTCTATGAGGGACTATGGAGTTACATGTTTCTCTCACAGTCACTGGGTTTTCGTGAGGAAGTAAGGAGGGGCTATTAGAGCCAACAAGCCTATTAACACTAGCTGTAATTATTTCTGCTGTAATTTCATTGTTGGTGGTGTTATTATGTTCAATAACATCTGGCGTAGTGTGATGACTGCTGGTATTGTCCTTGTCTTGATTTGCATCTTCAGCTTCAATGTGCAGAACGTTCATCCAGTCATCTTCATTCGATTCTTGTTTTATTACGGCAGTGACCTCAGAGTTTCCTGTCGAAACTGGAGGCATCACATCTACAAAGCATAGCGGTTTTACAAAAATATATTTGAAAACAACTCTGCAACTTTAATGTTAAAAAGCTACCAGGCTTTGATACAAAACATGTTCAAGTAAAGGGCACTTTGGTGTTAGTAGTATAGTGACAAATTGTTAAGCTCTTCCAAAGAATAAATATCACTCCTATACGATCCACATGAGACACGTGGTATTTGCAGACGTTACCAGCTGTGACAGTAAGTTGCTGTGTAGAGTTTGTATTCTCTTCTTGAGGGTGATAGTCAGTGTATCTTCCAAATATGGGAGGATTGGAAGCATTCCCCATAACACCTGCATAGGAAAGAAAGTATTATATTATTTCCTTATTTATTTATGTAATTTATGCTGTAATTCTTTTAAATTTTCAAACTCTCAGCAAATAAAATACTAGTAAGTTATTTCAGCTTTCCTTCAACTTATTTAGTGCTCGGCTAATAGTTAACTTTGTGAAATATGCAACTAATATGAGACAATAATAATTATGCATGTAGTTCATATAATGATCAGATAATATGGGATATATCATAGTTGAAATATAGCTTCTGAAAAATGAGCAACTTTTTATATAGCATATAATTTTAAATTATGATTGGGTTGCATTGAAAAACCAATAATTTTATGGTTTTGAAATTACACACCTAGTTATGAGAATGGAATTTTCTAATGCAATTTTAAATAAAATATCTAAACTAAAAATTAGTTCATCCTTGTGCTAGTAATTTTATGGGAAATCTGAGCAAATTTATTGTGAAAACTCTTCAGTTTGTAGCTGTGTAGTTATTATTATTTGGAATTGTTTGCTCATGATTGCTGGTGGAAACCAATATTAATTCAAGTTAATAGCAGTAGGTTACAAGAATTGTCTGCCCATTGTACTCCATTAATGATCCTTTACAATTTACAATCAGATTGATGGCAGTTACAAAAACTGCTATATCCTCAAAATCCAAAATGTAATAATAAAATATTAAAGAACTTGGTCTATTTCAATTTTTCCACCACTGCTGCTCCTCAGTGGGGTCTGCATAGGGTTGGGGGTCTCTTTCAGCATTCGTTAATTAGCAGCTCTACTACTTAGCCTAGGGCCACACTGTGCGTATTTTCGCATGCGAAAATTAAAATCACGGGTAGCAAAGGTGTCCACTGTAGCGTCAGTGATGCGTGATAAATAAAGCTTTCATTTTTAAATCGCACTCGCTTTCAATAAAACGCAATTTACTGGAATGTAGCACTAAATAAAGAAATTGGGCTCGCTGAATAGCTACCAGCCAATTAGGTGACGACGACAGAGACGATTCGCACTTGCGTTGAAAATGCAGAGCGACAAGTGCGAAGGTTTTCTCAACGCGCACAGTGGACACCTTTGCTACTTGTGATTTCAATTTTCGCATGCGAAAATACGCGCCGTGTGGCCCTAGGCTTATACATGTAATAATACTAAACCAATAAAAACTCATTGAGCTCACTTCAAACTGGATAAGTTTTGACTTTTTCAAAATAACTTTTCTATTCAAAAATGTTCAAATTGCGATTAAACAGCCTTTTTAGCAGTAGAACATATAATATATCACATTTATTCGTGATAATTACAAATAAATTCAATATAGGGGGTTATACGTGTAAATTATCCGCCACTAGTAGCGCATGCCTACTGTACTTGTATAATATACTATACATGTAGTTGCGGTATTGGAAAGTTTATTACCCTAACAGAATGAAACGTCGCTTTACCAACCGTATTGCTTTGTTGAAAAAGTAGTCTACGTGATGAGTAATGACCTCAATGATTAACTAGTGTTATCGCTGGTATAATAATTTTGTGATACTGAAAGCAAATGCAGGTTACAATGTGACACTGCTTCACTTGCCGTAAGAAGGTTGCTACTAGCTATACTATAATTACAGAAGAGCAGCATAGCGAAATCAGGTGGCAATTGAGGATTAAAATAACATTCGCTAAGCAGCAGTAGCTGAGACCATTCTAATGGATAGACATTTAAAAAACAACCACAGTGACTAATGAATGTGCTTATATACAGCAAACTGCAGTATACTATTCACCCTGAAAACATACACTCCCCTCTCTACAAGCAGCTTCTTGCTGCAATATTTAAACATGGCTATACAAAATGATATGGCTTAGCTGCTACACCAGAATATTTTCAGTAGCCAAGGTTTTTGAATTTCCTGTTCAAAATTCAGCACAAAAACTTTTAACAATGTCTTTTGTTTTTGCCTGCCTGGCTGTGCTTACATACCACCATCTCCGCCGACAGAATGAGAAAGAGCCAAGACCCTAAGCCGTTGCCGACTTCGCTGTAGCCTCTTCCGCTCTCTATCTTGTCTCCGTTTCTCTTCCAGTTCAGCAGGAGTCATGTTTGCCGATTTCCTAGCTCTATACAAACGGCCTCGAATCTTCTGTCTCTCTAAATACTCAGACCACTTTTCTGGGTCTTCTTTTAATCTTTCTCTGTAATTCTCCAATTCACCATTTCCCATGTAAGGAATATCTAGTAGATCACCAGAGTCTGCAATTTCATTCTGTCCATCAACCTCGTGTATAATCAGGGGATTTGGTTCCATGAGAACATACACTATTTTAAGTTGTAGTGCAAGGAAAACCAGTAGATGTGTCTAACAATGCAATCAACAGCAGTGACTAGTAGGCTAGTTAGTAAGCTATTGATCAGGCACGTACACTGCGTGTCACAGTTAGATATGCATGCCAGCTGTGACTGGATTGGCTTTGACGTATTGTGACATGTCACTAGCGCATGGAAACAATTGTTCTATTTATAGCCAACAAGGGGTGGATTGGATTTGTGCGAGGGGAGGGGGGCCTGTCACATACTTTATTTTTTCCAAATATTTTAGCAAATCAATTTTAATGGTGAATGCATAAATGATGAGGAGTACATAGACAATGAATAAGCTAAATTTCAAGTTGCTAAGCAATGAAAACGACTGGGTTAATCCCCTCTTTTGACCGTTACATTAGTCATCAGAACCTTATACAGAGCAAGTTATGTGCTATGCTATAGCTGTCAGACTGAATCCCAGTGGTGGATATAGCTGTATAATGTTTCTTTCTCTCAATTCCTGACTAAAATATTATCTTCTCTATATCATAGTAATTATTCTGACTTGCAATCACATACCTACACTTCTGCCCAGCAGTGTTCATAGCCCTATTTTTCTTTGTTGTTTTCTGTATATAATCAACTCTTTGTTCTCATGTTCTCATGTTGTTACAGCTTCAAATACTACAAATTAAGTCAAGCATAAGGCAAGTTATTGCCATAATTTCCACCATATAATTATGAGCATTTTCTAGAGTAACAGATGATTATGCAAGGTTGAATTTAAATAGTTGTTAGTATTATTTTATCAGTTTCACTAGCTATCAATGTGCTTTACATTATACACATAACATGCATATAAATATGGGTCATGTGCATTTTTAGTTTACATTCATTGTCTTCAGAGCATTGGACATGGTACCTGATGATTTTAACCTCAGTCAAGTTCATGCTATGCTAAAAATAACTGACCTACCATCAGTTTATGGGTTAGTGAATTCCTTTCTCTTGTGTTTCACCATGAGAAGATAACTCTATGAACATTTGTAATTGATTACAATACATATGGTAAACATTCATAAGTAAGTCTATTTTATGTAATTATGTAATTAGTGTAAGTCAAACATTTCCATATAGAAGAGATAACCCATGTGTGTTACCTTGCTTCTGTGTGAAAAATTGTCATCAACATGGGAATCAGTATTTAGACAATAAAATAAAAAAATTTAAAAAGTCTAGAAGCAGCACTAAGTTCGGGGTGACCGGTGCAAAGTGTCTAGTCATTGGTGTCCAAATTTCAATTCTCCTCCAACTACTGTGGTTATTGACCACCAACCCTGTGCTGCTTCTAGCAATTTTCATGAAAGTTTTGTTTAATTTTACATTTTGAAATTTTGCCAAATTTTAGATGAAATTAAGTAAACAAATATTTATATTTTAGGCACACTCTTACTGACCAGACCTCACTATGTGAATTTGCTAAATCTGGAAACCCTTGCGTTTTTCTGTGTAAAGTTACTGAAGTGTCATGCATGATGAAATACACGTGAGTTACTAAACATATAGTGGCAAGCTGTGCATGTGTGTGGAACTGTATTAGGTATAAGAAATATATAATGGTTTAAAAAGCTGGTACATTGTGATATATGAGGTATTCGTTTAATAAAAAAAATGTCGTCAAGATAGACAAATGATTGATAATGTAAAGCATAGAGTGTGCTGTGTATCGTATAAACAGAACCCTTATGTCTAAGTGCTTGGAGATGTTCTGGGTGTAACGATTGTCACTCAAGAAAAAGCTTTTGAACGCTTGAATTCACATGAAATAGCTGCTTGGTTTAAATGAAAATGTCGTTTAACTTTTATTATTGACTTAAATAATTGCTAGAATTTTCAAGCAAATATGTATTATACCATTGCATTGTACATGTGTGATATTACAATATAATATAATATCTGTATGTTTTTCATGTATTCAAACATACCCCTATTGTAGACAGATAGCCTGTTATTACTGCCCTATAAGTGGGTGTGAGGGGTCATATGGCTTCAAGTATGTCCGTATCCATGTACCTGGGGCTGCTGAGCAGACTACCGTTGGCCAGGTGTTTACCTGCACCTTCTGTAAAGCTCATCTGCAAGAAGAGAAGAGCTTTAGGAAGCTTTCAGGTTGCTTCACAATACCCTTAGAACTAGCAAGGATAGCTTTGAAACAGTGGAATGTCTTTTATTCATTCTTGATATGCTTTTTTTCTCTCTGTTAAAAGCTAATACACTGAGTTGACTTGAAATGCGAATGGTTTTTTTGCAAAAAAATTTATATTTTATATTAATGAGAATTTAATGTTTATAAAAACAAAAAGCACAACTATAGTCAATGTACTGCTGTTTCTATAGCTTCATATATTCATGTTTACCTGTTTTTCTAATGGATAGTATGAGTTGATTTTGTCACCTATAGATAAGAGAATTCTACACGTTATTCTCAAGAGAGGAAGTAACTCCAACATGGCTGCATTCCATCAAAAGATACGAGTTATTTGTAGAGGTGCCGCATGTACTAGTAATTATAGATTCAAGTCGCTGTAGCACACTTCATCTACATTTCCTATGATTTGTTATATACTTATATAATTCATTCACGTACTATACTATGAAATATAATATGCAATACATAGATATAGTATAAATCGTATTTCATGTTGGCAAGAATAGATAAATACACTTTATTTTTTTGATCAGCTTTCGTAATTTTAACTTATATTTCGCTGTTCTTGAGTTTTTGTTTCTCCAATTTGTGAAGTTTAATGATGCTCGGGTGTGAGAGGTAAAATTATTAAATGTGTATTATAGATGAGGAAGCTAGAGACTATAGTATTGGTGAAGACATCATTGTTAGTGGTAGACTAGTGTTTGACACAATGATCTCTAGGCAGCCATATGTTGTTGTTGAGGTAAGTTATCATCACCTATGCATAATACTCTAGAGTATGAGTAGGTTTTGCATAACCTATACGAAAGTCGAATTATAAGTTGGGTTTGAATCAATGGCTTTTAGCTAATTTTAGGTTACTATAGTATGCAACATTAGTATGTATAAAGGTTTTCTGTGATAGAAGGTTGATAAGTGAAGATACTTTTTTGACCTTATGTCACCAGTTTTTGCATTTTGTTCTGCATACCTTTATATTGTGTATTTTTTATTATGATATTGTTTTCCAATGATTTATCTTGCATGATTTTCTCCTTTTTTTCTTTATAGCAATATTAAGCCGGCTAAAACCTGAACAGAGTTCCATGCTTTCTAAGCTCGTAATCCATACGACTTTTCAAAAGTTCTTTTTGCCAAATGAAGTTCATCAAAAATACAGATTTAATTCAATTTTATTGTCTCCCCCTGCTTAAAATGAAGACATTTTGGATTGCCAATACTTGATTTTCATAAGTTATATATGACATTAGTTATTTATAGTAAAATGTTGTATTTTATAGCTGTGCAGTATATATAGGCTTACTGTATGTTGTGGGAATTGTGGGGAACGGCAGTCTTTAATATCAATAGCTCTTTGTCTGTTACGTAATATGTAATCAAGAGATTAGTGACAATTGCACTGCATGACCCAGAAAATGTCATTTCTGAGTTGTTCACATCTTGCTGTAGGCTAATGTAATACAAAACCCACCCACTGAACAGCTCTGTTCCATGTCACCAATACCTAACTCCATCTCACAGCTACTCTCAGGTTTCTATTTCTATATATATAATTTTTTGTCACACACTTGAATTTGGAAACAAAAATATTTACTAAGATGAGTTTATCCATTGTTAGTTTATTTGTTGAGAAATTAGGTTATTGAGTGTTGTTTTCTCAATATGGAAATTTGGGAATCTTTCTGCCCCTTTCGTTGAAATAATCTTGCTTCAATCATACAATATCTATATGAAAAGATATATAAATTCTAGTATTTTGCATTGTTTTAGTCTCATTTTTATATTATTATCTATCATTATTGAGTATTATGCACGTGTTACATTATACATGTTTTATTGAAATGTAATGTTATATTCTTTTGTAAATCTACCAATAAACTGTATGTGCATATTCACTGTAATAACTGTACATAAAATTTTTCAACAAAATCATATTTGTTACAATATATACTGACAATGAAAAATTTCAATTGTTTATAATGGTTGCATTTAAATTGATAACATGAATGATAATGATTATAATATTATCATTTGTAATTATGATGACTGTATTTATTTAGACCGTAAAGATTCCAGGTGGAGCTTCAACTTAGTGATGGCTTTCTTATGTGGAGGTATATTTTAAGCACATATACTGCAGCTTTTTCCACATCTGCCCATTTTTTTTTGTATATCATTGTAAGAATAAGCTAGGAAACTATACTAATTTTAATCTAATACTATACTATTATTTACTCATGCATGAATGAATGATTTATGAACTTATTTCCCAATATATATTTGTTTGCTATAAATCAGATTCAGTGAACTTCAAGCTATAATTTCTAATCATATACAAAGTAATTATAGCCGAAAATATCCAAGTGCTTAATGGAGCTAAATATTTATGTCTACATGTTACGCAATGACTCAGCTCAGCCTCTATCTGGTCAGGAAGTCATATAGTGACATTGCATTACCAAAGGGTATATCAAGCTATAAGCTGCTGAATATTCTGGCCAATCACTGCACTAGGAATATGCTAGTTGGCCAATTAGAAGCGAGTGTCTTATTTGTTGTAGAAGTGATATCACCTGCCGGAACTTTCATCAAGTTGAAGCTAGCTCTGTTTTTCAGTCTCCTATCTACTCACCCTCATGTAAGTTTGTGTGTGTGTGGAGTATTATGTCATCTGAAAAAGTGTGAAATTCAAATACCTAATGTCCTAATGTATTATCTAAGTATTATTAACAATTGATAATAATTGATATTATAGTAGCAATTAATTGATTAGGAGGTAGGGTATTGATATTTGATCTGCTACCGGCTATACTGTTCACCCCATCTGTAATGCTCTCACAGTTTGTTCTGAAGTTATCTTTCCATGTGTGTCACATGGAGTTACAGCCCCTGTAAGAACCCCTGTAAGAACCCCTGACAGAAACAACTTTTCTGAGCAAGCTGTTGTGGCAAAGGATTAATTAATTATGTGACTGAATGCCCTCCCTAACATATTACCAATAGCCTTTACTGGAATTTGAACCATGCACTGACACTGCATGTGTTTATTAAGCCAGCATGCTTCCCACGTTTTCTTATTTATGTGTATATTATAATAATATTCCGCATTTGAAACCTGCTATAAGCTATTTTATTCAGCAAAATATTCATAATTCAAATTTGAAAAAAAGGTTGAGTTCTCCTAACATCATGCTCGTGAGAGTTGCACGAAACTCGTGTGACGATTTTCGTGAGTTACCCTCTCATTATAACCAGCCACACACTCGTCAGATGAAACACATAATAAATAGTCTGTGAATGAGTCTTACACGACATACAAACAGCAGAAAATTGCCAAACAGAAAAACGTGGTAGAAATGAAATAATTACTGTTGCTAAAATTCTATTGACCAATCAAATGGTGCTTATCGTTGATTGTGATTTTTCGTCCATCGTCTTCGTTGTGTACACCCAACGAAGACGATTTCGCCTGAATTCCTTCAAATTTTCTCGTACGATTGTGTTTTTGTGTCTAATGGACGATTTCGTTTGATTCTCACGAGTGTGTGGCCAGGCCTGTAGTGTATATAGACAGATCCTGTATAGTGAATGTAAGCTACCAGGTATGTTATCTGTACAGAAACTGAGCATACTCTGTATTGGTAAAGAGAGTCTTATAATCAACCGACTCCTCCAGTACTTCTCTAAGTTGTGTGATGAGTCGGTCGTACACTCCTCTGGCACTGCACTGTTTGGAGAGACGCGCGAGGATAAGCAGACGACAGCCGACTATTTTATATCTGGTGGAGTATTTAGTAGTTGTGTGCTCCTGCATTATATACTGTATTAGCATAGTTTCACTTAGTCATGGCTTTTTTATAACTCACTTTATTATGTTACCATTTTAGGACAATATATATGCTATTATAGTCGTCTTTCATAGCGCTAAAAAGTTTAAATAGTTTAAAATCATCATTTTAAAAAATGCTGTTATTTTGTTTACTGTTTTATGGTATTCTGTGTCATTTATAAATTGGTTTATACTGCAATTGTTTTAAATAGGCAGTTGTGATTACTATGGAAATAGGTGTTTCATTCTAGCACTTTATTTCCTATGCTGTTGCATCACAATATTTACAGATATGTAAAAACAGATTCTTATTCTGACTGTATTTAGACAATTCAAAGCAATGCAAATGTATTTACCACCAGGTGGCTCATGCTTATTGGCCAACACATCTATCTGTGTCATACCAGATGTCGGCTCCCTGCCCAAACAGGAGATGACTCATCTAATCAGGGGTAGGCAATCCCATTGTTTACTTATGCTTCCTATATCAAACCAGGGCTTTACCCTATGACTATACCTTCCCCAAAAGACTGAGAGCTTAGCTCATACTATACCCTATGGTGTACTGCTCTGTTAATTTGTGTTAAAAAGTTTTGGATTAGCTGATGAACAAATGACGAAAAAAATTAAACAATTAGTAAAACTGTGCAAAGCTCATTTGCTACAGTTAGAGCAATGTACTGCACAATCTTCAATAAAATAATAAATAAACTGTTATAACAATATTAATATATCATAATATGGATGGTAATTTAGGCTGCACTGCTTTTTAGATAACTTCATTTTGAACCATTGTTTTATAATTCGTATCATTTATGTGTTAACTCTTGTAGCCCTTGAGTACAACAACGTTCTATTACCAGTCCATGGAAAATCTGAGCCTGTGAGTGTTGATTCTAAGGCTAGAATATGGGCATGTGCAGATAACTCTAACACCTCGAAGACTTCAAAAGTTAAAGTCAATCCTAACAAACCTTTAAACATAAACCCTGCCTTATTACAGTAAGTAGTGGTGCAAACTGCCTTATACCTGCTCTCACCACAGCTACCTAAATGCTGTTATGTAGTGTGCTTATATAGTGGGGCTGTTTTATATCATATGCTTATAGTCGGTCTGTCTTATATCGTATGCTTAGAGTTGGGGCTAACTTACTTTTAAATATAAATTGGTGAACTGTAAATATGAGATGTGAACAAAAAGTATCATAGTCTTTTTCATCATATTGTGTTAACAACATTGAAATGTCTGCGAAAATGCTATAATACAGTGAACTATATATTTAAACACTATTTATAGCTTATAATTAATGTCCAAAGCATTTTTTGATATTTTACCGTATAATAAAATTGTCAGCATCACACTTTGTTTTATGAGTCGTCTTGTCTCAGGTTGTTTGATATAATACTGCTCACTGATGACGTCACATTTGAGTACCAGGACCAGGTAGCCTTAGCTACTCTAGCTAGCTCTATAGCCTCTGATCCTTCAGAACTGACTGAAAGAGTTCCATTTTCTCATCTAAAACAGGTGACTGCATGGTATAGACACCTTTATCTTCAGCTGTGCGGAACCTAAACTTCTAAAGACTTATTTCAGAGACTTTGCTTTGACTTTGTTGCATGTATAGATAGACAGACAGACAGATAGACAGACAGACAAACAGACAGACAGATAGACAGACAGATAGACAGACAGGTGGACAGACAGACAGATAGACAGACAGACAGATAGACAGACAGATAAATAGATAGACAGACAGACAGACGGATAGACATAGTTGATAGTTACGATCTATAGCGAACATGTAAATAGAATGCTATTATTATATGCTCACATCACTGGTGTAATAAGCTTGTCTCAATCACTTTTAGTATATAGAGATGTGTAGAGACTTGGAAGTTACATTCCCTGAAGAAGTCAAAGGTTATCTAGCTAATTTTTACTTAGCTAGTAGACAAGTTAGGTCAGACATCAATGTCATGCCCACTTCATCTCTTAGGACCATGTAAGTTAGTTTATATATAGTAAATGTTAGATTAAGTTGCGGTCACATCGTATACAATATATACTATATATATATATTACTAGCGTATGTAGTATATAATAACAGGATTGTTTATAGTATATATTATAGTCTATTTCACTTGCAGAGGTTTAATGTATACATGCATTACACACTACTAGCAAAAATTAGTATATATAGTATATATTAAAAGCATATGTTGAAATTACATAATATTATGCACATAATATGTTGTATACGTAATTTTTAGTGAGTTAACTGTGTATATTTAGTCAAATCTATTTATCATGCAATGATCGACATTAATTTGAGTGTTGTTGCTGTACAGTTTTTAATCTCTATTTTCAAAATAGTTCAAGTGGCAATTACTTTCATATAAAACCTGTGTTTGTAGGTTGACTATTGCAGAGTCACACGCGAGGTTGTCGTATAGATCAACTGTGCTGATAGAAGATGCACTGGCTGCCATATTGCTGTACGAGGAATGCCTAGTGTCTATACACGACCACTCAGTAGTCTCTGTGAGTCACGAGCCGCACTGGAAAGAGAATGTCGTAGACTATTTCCTGTCTGACCAGGTTTGTTTCCACCCGATGACAACTCTTACTTATGTGATGAAAATTTTTGGTGTGACATTCACGTTAAGTGTGTGTATAATATTTTTGTTTGCGTTAATTGTTTTACCACCAACTTTTCCTTTTACCATGTTGTACCATCTTCCACCCAATTCTCACCGTTTTTGACCCTGACTGTTTTATTTCTGGTAGATAAGAAGCTTTGCATAACCAACTCATATAATTAGTGATTTCCATCTAACTCTATTGCTTGTATTCTTGCTATTCCATTTCCGCCCTCTCATATCTGATCTTATGCTATTCATTCACCATCTTTCACCCAACATTAGGAGCTGCACTAAAATTAGAATTGTCACATGTTACTGCTGCTGCTGCTACCACTCTTTTCAAAGTTTCCTGCTGAAATGCTATTTGAGACAGAGAAGAATAGTGAAGTTCATGTTGTAGAATGATGAGGGCATGCAACTATTCAAGACATGTGTAGACAATTTCTGTAAACAGCACTGTTTCTCGGAGTCGTCTAACTTCAGTGAGGAATAAATTACTGTACTGTTGTGTTAATGTAATGCAATTGACTAAAACAATACTCTAATATATCTGAACCCAGTGTATTATTTTTGTGTTGATAATTTCTTTGGTATTTATGCAAACAATTAGTTACATATTAATATGATTTCTTAATTGAGTGGCAACTTTCTGTTTTTATTTTCTGAACAATAAATGTTGTGTAAATACGATTATACAGAATTTTGATCTGCTGAAATTTTGTTGTGTGGATAAGTTAGGCCACAAGGTGGCTGTTGATAATGCGTAAGAAAATATAAAGTTGCATCAAATTGCAAACACATGTTTCAGATATTAATCAGGAGCTCAAGCAAAGTTCTCTTACATACTCTGTAGTAGAATATGATCAGTTGAAACTGCATGTCTGTTTATAGTAGAAAGGCTGCATTCATCAACAGAAACAACAATAGAAAATGAAAATCAAGCCTCAATAAGTATAATATGACAATATCAGTAGCTGTGTGGGTCCAAATATACAATTTTGTAATGTTCTTACTAAGTTAATTCTTTCACTCTGTGTAATAACTGGTAACTCACTGTACAAAGACCTACACCTGTTATATATCGGTTATAACAACTCCCTCATGAACTCAGACTGGATTTACCTAAACCATGAAATATAAGTTTCAATACAGTGCTTTACACTGTAAATACTTTCCCACATTCTATGTTGAAACCACAAAGAGGCTGGAGATTGCCCATGTTAAATGGCAAAAACAGATTATTATCGGATGCTTTTCTTAACATTAACGATGGCTCTGCTAAGGTTCCAGCCCATGTCCTAGTATACTAACTAGGCCAAAGTCAATGCTTCCAATAAAAACCCAGTTACCATAATTTGTTATTTGGTTTTAAGAGTGACCTTCTCTCCAAACTATGCACTCTAACTCTTTGGGCAAAAATGCTGGCTATAGTAGACCAAGTAACTCTTACCTTGAAACAGCTTTAGTAAAATTATGACAATAGATTTCTAGGAGCTTACCATCTCAATAAATGCTTATTTAGATGGCAAACACTGTTATTAGCTCTATGGGTGCCTCAGCTAGTACTAATAAATGATGGTACTGCTGTTCCAAACAAGGTTGTGATTTTATGTCTAGACAGAAAGCTTCTCTCAACAGACACATGAGAACACACACGGTGGTCAGAAGAAATATATAAGTCACTAAGAATAAATATGAAAGTTTCCAAAGACTACAATCTGCTTGCAAATAGTTTTAAAATCTTTAAACTATAATAATATAGTTTGCGCATCAAGTTTAAAAACCACTTACATATAATATTGTGAACTATACTGAAAGATCATGCATTTCTCATTGGTTAAACTTTGAAGCTGATGCAGGTTTGTTATAGAAATCATACTATGCCTTTTTATTGGTTGGCAATTTATGTTTTTTAAGAATAGGTACTGAGTGTTTTAAACAAATTATAATACATCTACATATAATGATTTTTACCAATCCTTATTTACTAATTATGCAGTTTTGCACTCGCTCCTGCAATAGCATAAATGCAATGAATAAAAAATATTTGTTTGTATTACTAGAACAGTTGCTTTTAAAATTAAGAAAATCACGTTGAAGGAAAAATTTAAAGTTTTAAAAAATCTGTTAAATAGCAACGACTACAAGCTTTAGGTTATTCTTTCTGTTTTTAAATGTTAGTGACAGGAAAAACATTTTAATCAATCATGCAGTCATCACTCATAAAAACATTTTACTCTAAATAATAATTTCTGTGGGTGCATTTAAACTAATATAATTCAAATTTAAAATCAATGAATAAAAACCCTGCAGAGCAATTATCCTGAAGTAGGAGTCATGCTCTCATTCAAATTGTTTTAGGAAGTTTAAAGCTTTATCTAAGTCAAGCTCTTTCTCTATCAAATTCTGAGAAGCCTGGGGTAAATGAATTTTCTTGTGAGAGGTTAAACTGTGCTCCTGCTCTGTCTTGAAGTCACATTTGTCACATTGATGCCATTTGATAGATTTACTCAAATCTGGTGAATCATCTAAAATATTGGGTTTTGGTACATGCAATTTAAGATCTTAATAAAAATAGCTAGAAGAAAGTTTACCTGAAAAATTCAAACAGCTCAAACATAAAACGCTTTACGCATATGATGTAAATAGAAAAAGTATTTACCAATATAATTTAAACAAAAAAATATAGAAAAGATTTACTTGTACGGTCTGCCTCTCGATTTAGCTCCAAGAACGCAGTGTTGCATTGTGGACACCGGTGAAGTTTCTTAGTAGAGCTGATTGTATTTTCCATTCTGCTTGGACCAGCTAAACCAGAACTAGTTCCAGGCTGAGATGTGGAATCTTGTTGGAGGCTGTTTGAGCTAGTTTGTTTGATTTTGTTATGCAAATTCGTTACAGTCATATAACCACATTTCTTACATCTAAATACTTCAACTCCTGCTTTCATGTTTCCGCTTTTACTTTCTTCTGAGTCCGACTCTACAACGTAAGGTATGTCAAACTTATTTCAAGTTATTTTTTCAAATGACTGAAATCAGCTTAGTTTATACAAAATCACCTATGCAAATATATTATATCTAACCATACATTGCTGACACAAGTAATCTAAAAGTAATCTTTTCTTATACATAAGCTGTAAGTATAGCAGATTTAACAAGCCAATCAAAGTGTATGTAAATATCAACTTACAATAGAATTATAGTGTGTAGCTAAAGCATTTTAGGACAATCATATTAATAGAAGCAAAACACTCAATAAGTTTTTATTAAATTTATCAATAACAATCCAAAATTTTGTTTAAAGCTACTAGCTCAGTATTAAAACAGTGTAATATCAGTTTTCATGGAGTAAGTGGTGCATATATATGTTGCTGTTTATTTTAATTTGTAAATTGTACAAAGTATAGTATATATTTTAGTGCAATTGGAAATTGCTTTTTAGTTTTCAATTTTTATCTTCTATAAGCGCTCAAAACTTTTTATTTTACACTCATATAGCTTGTCTATTATATAGCACCAGATAATTATGTGCAATCAAACAATAATTCATTGAGTAGCTTAATACTTTATTAGCATTCTGCCATAAACTGACTGCATGCATGCTATTTTATGTTTTTTAAACTAAGCGATTGAGTAAAAACAGCATAGCAATCAAACTTAAGTATTATTGTGGTATTCTAGTCTGTAAATATATTGGTTTTAGCAAACATGTGTTTCTATAGTATATAGCCTGCTTGAAATATAAACTATATTCATCTTCTAAATTCAAAAGCCAATCAAAATACATATTAAGTAAATCAAGTAAAGCAAAATTATCTGTTTATCCAATAATTTTAAAGAATCAGTTCTATTTAAATACATTAAATATATCAGTTAAGCTTTGTTTTCTATTTGTAATCTGAATAAAATAATTATGTTTTCTATGATGCTTACTTACCTGGTAGCCAAATTGTTTCTACTGAGGAATTACCTGAAGAGGAAGCCATTGGTGCTCTCTTATAAAAATATGCTGTTGAAATGCTTCAAGATACAATAATGCTGCAAAAGTAGCTAGTACATCAAATAAATATGTAAAAAGTTTACTCATTAAAAATAGCTAGCTAGAATAGCAGTGAGTTTTGAAAGAAAACAAAAGTATGCTTTGACTAAATCGTTTTCAAGCACTGTAAACAGCTTTTTAAATATAATTTTATACTTACTAAATATCTTTGAAATAGGTCAAGTTAATTTACAATATATATAGTTTAGGTAAAGGGGGCCACTATAATATAAAATTTTAAGCTTTTCTAATACATTTTTGCAATTTTCTGACAGCATTCATGCATATATTTTTATAACAGTAATATATATTTTGCTATATATAAGGGGTCAATAAATACAGGCTATAAGACACCTTTTACAAGTAGTGTAACGCAGCTAAAAAGCTTCTGCATTGCATCGAAATAATAGCTTTGAGAAACTGCTCTTTAAAATGGACATGCAGTTTTTAGAATATCAACGCTTTGTATGAAAAAACAAAACTATAGTTATAGAGTTTAATATCTTTTTCAAATTTATTCAACGGATAAAAATTAAGTTGTATAAAAAAAAATGTTGTGAGGTTGGTTATGTTTTATTGCTTTTATCTTTCAAATGTCAATTCTTATCAATTGCTATCAACATTGGCTCTGATATATTTCAATAGTTTTTCATGTGCTTAGAAGAAATTAGATTTAACTTTTGGGGTACAAATTTGTACCGCAGGCCTCTACCTTTGTATACCTTTTGTAGCACAGGTGTACAAAAATAGCTTATGAGTGGTGTTTATTTATAGGGCTTTAACTCATAGAATATGAGGAGCAGCTGTGGCCTAGGGGTTAGAGCGTTTGCCTATTGTATGCACAAATTAAGTTATGGGTTCAACCTGACAAAGGCCATTGGTGATGTTAGGAAGAGCATCCAGTCATAATTGCTCCTGTGCCTCATCTGAATAATTGTCATTATAGCCGGATTTAACAAAAACTCTTTCCATCAGGGGTTTTCTCACAAGGATGGTGACTATAAACTTTTGTTAGTGAGCATGATATTATAGAAGAAAGTTTCTTTTGCTGAGAACTCTGTATAAGAGTATTCAATATACTTTTAAAAGCTCTGTAAAATTTTGACAAAAATTTGCTGCTTTGCAAAGCTTGCAGAAATGCTAACTGGAAAGTACTTTAGTTTCTTTTAAAACTTATTAAGCTTTTAGCCAGCTATCTTCAAAGGGTCAACTTTTTATAATGCGTTTATTTGCTTTAACAATTAGCAATTGGCAGCATGTACAACCTGCTTAGTATTTCAACAGCATAATAATATATTATTCTATTTAAATGGCTTCTCTTTTAAGTTCTAAAAATAAAGAAAGTGAATCAACAGGAGAGAAGATTTTAGGTCAGTATAAATTAACACAACGTAATAATTATAATCCTATTTAAAAAGCTAGTAAATTTGTAATGATATTGCAAAAAATCTTTGTTTCACACTGGTACAACTAATACTACAATTATACTACCAATTTTAGTGGACCAACCTTTCTCACATATCAATGATCCTGGCTTGCTATAAATTATTGCTATAAATATAATACCAGGTAAATCAGATGTAGTTTACAATCTATTGAAAACCTGAGTATCTGTTTATAAATTAGATATTACCAAGACTTAAGTTGTCCTATAGGCACCTGCTAAATGTATTATAAACTGCAAATTAATGTTAAATTTGCCAATCAAAAATTAAATTCCTAATAATGAAAATTGAACATTTTAAGTTGCAGAGTTTAATACAGAAGAAAGTGTAATCAAAAACATGGAAGATATTCAAGTGTATAAATGCCGAAAATGTAGTTATACAACTAAGAATTTATATCACAAATTCAGACACACTTGCTCAAACAGCCTCCAACAAAGTTTCAAGACTCGGCCTGGAACTAGTTCTGGTTTAGCTGGTCCAAGCAGAATGGAAAGCAAGAGCAGTTTTTTGATAAGACGTTTCCATTGTCCCAAATGTGACTCATCATTCTCAAAGCTACATCTTGTGGTAGACCACTGGGCCGACGATCATTATAAAGGTAAATTATTTTCTATGTCTATGCATTTACATTAGACTGTAGGTAAACCTTTTCTACATTTACACTGTTTAGATTATACAGGTAAGCTACTTGCCTGTCAGTGCTTTTGTACAGTTGCAATGTTTTTACTCTAGCAAAACAGATGTGAATTTTATTAATTGATATATTGAGTTGATTTAGCCACCCTTTTGTATGTATCATCAATGCTCAAGATTCTAACGCACTAACATTTGATATTTTAGGAGTAGGTCCACCAGAGTCGTACTGGAGAGGTATGAGATGGTATCAGAGTGACAAATGTAGCTTCATGACTACCAAAAAACTGAGTCTAACTTGTCACAAAAGAATTCATTTAGTTAATTTTCTGGAGAATTCTACACAGCCAGTTAGTTACTCAGTGGCAAGACAAAAAAGGAAACAAATATAATGAGAACATAACTCCTACTCAAGGATGGAATATGTTTATAATTATTATTTACTTTATTGAATATGATTAAATGAACTGTAACCACAACATTTTTCTGTTTCAGCATATTACACTTTTGGTGAAAACTCTACAAAAATGGTGCTCAGAGAAAATGCTGTTTGTATAAATTTTTCATTATAAATATAATTATGAACACTATTTGTCACTATGTTAGCAGAGTGTAAACTTTTGAAATATAATTATAGTATTTTCTCTAGCTGTCTGCAATAAAGTATAACAAAGTTTTTTTATCGCTGTACATACATCCAAGTTAAATAAATTTTAGTAAATAATTTTTTTTAACTATTTGCAATCTATTGTATTATAATTTACATACATAAAACAACTCCTAAATTACAATTTTTTATGTATCTCAAGTTGGAAAAACTGCCAAATAAGTATTTTAAGGTTATTGTAAGTTATCATAGCTTTGAAATAAAAGCATGAAGATATGTTCATTTTATAGTCAAGGCAGAATTCTTTGAACATTCCAAACAATGATAATAATACTGTTTGTTACATTGTGCTTTGTGTGTCTTGTTGTGTTGTGTGTGTTACATATTTTACATGTTTATTGAACCATTTATATGTTTTAATTCTTTTTAAAAACCAAGTTGCTTTAGGTATAGAACTCTATTGTATTTGCATGTTATTTGAGCAATAGAACTCAGCTAAATTAGCAGTTTTACACCAAAAGAGCAAAATTTGAAAGCGCCCACTAATTTGATGGAATTTAAACATAATATGTTGAAACACTAATATAACCATGTTTAATTTAGTGTATAGATTATATATACGCAAATATTATAATATATTATATTATGTGTAAAACTTTCACAAGACATCAGTATTTAGTTTTATGCATGATTATGCCATGAAATGAATTTGCAGTCTGCTGAGGAAATATTTGGGGAAAGGAAAGTAAGACGGGACCATTCGCAACTACCTAAAGTTTAATTGACTAATATTACTAGCCCAAGCTATGACTAAATAGGCCACGCACCATTTAAATCGATGAAATCAGCCATTTTCAAATGCTTTGGTAATAATTTGAACTTTTATTGTAATTTTTCTAAAGATCTATTGAGGGAATTTTTACAAAAGAAAGTATACAATAGAGAGCTTATAAGTTGCTCAACCCGTACTTTTGAAAGGTTTAAATTTTCTGAGTAAAATGGAGAAGCTGAGTGACAAATTGGAACTTGTTATGTTTGTAGCTTAGTATTAATTCGATTTATTATATTGAACTAAATTGCTTTGAGTTTTGATTAGCAAGTATAATAATAACACAGTTTATTAGCTTACAAAAGTAGCTATGTCAGCTGTTCAAAGTACATATGTTACAAGCCAATAACGCAGATTCACTTGGAAAATTTAGCTAGAAAATTTTAGTTGTTTATTAGCGACTAAAAAAGCTGTAAACAGTTTCACACTTGAAATGTGTTATGATGATTCATAAACAGAATTAATTACTTAAACTCATTGGGGAGAAAATGCATTCATGTATCGCTTGAGTGAGTTATGTGTAGATGTATATAATTGCTCTTTTCTTGCGCATGATGACAGTAACTCATCACATAATTATTCTAGTTTCCTTATACTATTGCAACATTTCCTTGTTTTGCCTGCCAATAATATTATTATATCTAACATCCCTTCAATTTGAATAGTTGTTCAATAGAGCAATAAATATCATAGCCATCAAATAAATCTTCGCGTTAGTGAAGTTAGGATTCTGTTGATTAGTTGCAGTAGAAAATCTTACATCTCTTTTTAACTCTCTACACCTTTGGAGCTGATTCAGCCCAGGTAAGATATTCATATTGAATATAAACATAACTGCCCACCTTTCAGTAAGTAAATAACTATATATACTATATAAATAAATAAAATATAATACTATAAGTACTGGAATTTTGCATCAGTTATGGTTTTTACAATGACACTTCTAAAAGTTTTACGGTAGTACATAATTATGATGAACACAAATCTAAACCCAATTTACATCATACGCTATTTGTTCTAACAGCTTCATAGCATAATGGAAGGGAAAATGCTTCATTTGAAAGGACCTGAGTACGACCTGGAAAATTTTCAAAATATTCACCGAAACAGAAGAAAAAACAGTTCTAAGCGAACGTTGTGTCCTTGTCAAGGTATTAAGAAATATTTTACAGCTTTTTCAATAATAATCAATGCGATAAACACTCCCCTTCTCAAACAAGCATTTTGTATTGTTTAACAATAGATATATAATAATGTTTAAAGCATTCTTATATTTGTTGAGATTTTTGCAAATGAATAAATGTACACAATAAAAAATTCGTAATGCTTCTGCAGATGGTATGCAATTCTAATCAACTAAACTGCATTACAAATAATTGTTTTATACATGAATATTTCATGAATCTTACCAAAATATCAGAACAGGTAAAATGTTATTTTACAATTTTGAGGTGCATGTTGAAAAGATGGTCTACTTGCATTCACAAAATATACATCATGTAATTTTATTGATTTAGTTAATACCAACGGACACATTTTATATATTTGTTATATATTATTATATAAAGTGACATCACAATGCTAGATTTATTTAAAGTAGCTGAACCAAGTATTGAAGAACTATTCAAAAGGCTGCAAGAACTTAAAATTTAATGCCGCCATATTTACAATCATATAGCTCTTTAAAGACTTTCATGACACAAGTTGAGAGATTAATCAATGCAGTCACAATCTATAGTTTCTTTCAGCAAGTTTACTTTTCCTATAGTCACAATTAAAATATACTTTGTAAAAATTTATTCATATATAGGAAAATAGATTTTAATGAATATATTTGTTACGGTTTATTTTATTAGTTGGAGCATGCGTGCTGACAATAACAACCGTGACAAGCGTAATCATATTTGTGACCCTCCATAGACAACTGCCCAAGTTTTCTACTACAGTCTGTACTTCCACACCTCATCTTTCATGTAAGTATATAGAGCTGACAGCTATGCTATGAATACCATTGACAGGTGCCCTCGTTAACAGGTGCTCTTGTGCACATGCTGATGTAGTTTACAATGAACCATAGCTGTAGATTGCAATACTCCATTATATAATTAATGAATGATTTTCAATTCTATCAATATTTTAATAAACTAGATAAGCTTCATGAAAGTCAATCACAACTGCTAATCTACAATCTAGAGCAGAAAGAACAGCTTTGGGAGACGTGGCACAACAAACAGACACTGCAGTCCTGGATAGAGCATTTATCTAAAAGTTCACCAACACATGTCAATGTCAAAGTATACAATAAGGGTGAGCTAAAAGCAATCTTATTTATAAACATAATTATTAGACAAAGGTACTAATGCTCATCAGATTTATTTAAACATTAAACAACTATCAAGCCTGGTGCAAAGATCCAAAGCAATAGCAGGTTAATATAAGGGTATAATTATTTATAATTTTGATAATTTCATTTGCAGTATTATCCTAAGAATTTATTGAGTTTTAGAGCAAACTTGACTGTGGTATACTAAATTATAAAAAAATATAAAAAAAAATATATATATATATATAAACTATACAATATATACAAAATTGATTACATATTTTACATTATATATACTACATGCAGGCTCACAAATTGTAAAAAGAATTATTTCAATTAACCAGCTACTAGTATAAAGCCAGTCAGCCCAGTCCAAATATTTTGAACGAAATTATAAAACTATTGTGTAGCATAATATATAATGGAAACACAAACAATGATATTGCTCTGTTTCCCAGAATTTCCCAGAAAACAATGGTAAAGTGTGTAGTGAGTAGTGACACTGTAAAAGATCTATGTAACTTGAATTTGTTACTTAGTTCTTTGCATTACAAATGCTAGTAAAAATATGTACTTGCAAATTGCACATTTTGTTTTCCCATAGAATGCGTTGGATTTGGAACAGAGGTTACATGGTGGCAAATCAAAGTTCGATCAGAAGGAAAACTACGCATAGTGTTTAATGGTGGCATTACTGAGATTGAAGGTGTGTATGGCAGAATCTGAGAAGTTTTGAAACTTTTACTTCATTATAGCTGCTAGCAATGCTATTGAATGTTGCAACAAAATAGTCCATAATACTCAGTAATATTGTCCAATAACATATTATTGTATGGTACTATATAAAATACAATTTAATATATAAGAAAACTTATTTTGAATTGATCTGAATTTTATTTATAGCAACTTTAAATTATTATGTGAAATAAAAATCTAACCAGCATATATTCATCTCCATATAGATTGAGAATCAGCTTAATTTTAGATTTATACTAACACTACATTGATTCTATGATGGCTAATCTATCTCCGGATTAAAACAAATTTCCTATAATATATTATATATAGGGCTATTTTATGAATTAGTTTTAATGGTATCAAAGGTTCAATTACTTCTTTTGTTTTGTAACCTGATTATGTAACCCATTTGTTTTAGTCTACCCTCTACCTGAAGCTATAAGAAAGGAGTCGGGTGTCCTTGGTCTAAAGAAAATGATATCATGAACAAAAAAAATGCTGGGAATCTCATGCACCAGACTGCATGCTTTATGTTATAGAATAATAACAATAATATATAATGCTTGTATGCTTTTTTATTATGTGGTTTTTATCAATATCACTAGTTTAACAATATTTTTTTGTAGTATACATGATTAAACTATGGTATGGTAATTCTATACATTATTTTATATTTCACACAATAAATTCAAAAAATAATATACATTCATGCTTTTTAATCCGTATAGCTATGAGTGTGCAAGTATTTTTGGTCTATATAAAATTATTCATCTAGTAGAAATTGAAGCAAATAACCAAACAGAGCTTGCTGGTAGAATAATATAATTTTAGCAGGTCAAAGTAAATAGATAAACAATGAGGTTGAAAAGAACTTTTATTGGAGGTCATTCAGAAAGTGATCATATAAAAGATTGATTGACTATAAACAGGAAGCTGTAATTTTAGTAAAGACCTAAATTTTTAGAAAGGTTTATTTCATTGTTCTACATTTTTACTACTCTACATCTACAAGCTAAATTTTAAATTAAATAAATTTAAAAAACATTAAAAAACATGAAAAGCGTAGAAAAGGATGCATAAAATAATGAGATTGAGCTAAGTATTGCTATTTTAACAACGGAAAGATAAAGAATCAAGTTTATAAATTTTACCAAAAATAGTAATTTCTTAAAAAGAACAATTATTAAAAAATTGCAATTGAAATAAAGCATAAAATCAATAACCAGTATCAAACATCAAAATAATATTATAGCAAAAATAAAAACAAAACAGTTTTAATATCATATATGAAATGCAACTTTTTTTATTATATTAAAGTTATATATTTGTTAAAAAATCAACATAACCAAAAATTTGAAAAGTAAAAACGCATTAAACAATTATTTGATTTTAGAGGGTAGACAAAAGAGAGAAGTGATCATTATGATTTATAAATATACACTCGATTTATTAGAACTTAATTCTTCAGTTGCTGCCTATTATACAATCTGAATACAGAGTTGTATCTTTTATTATAGAGTATATATACAGCATCAAATGCTATCTCTGCCAACTTTCTGGTTTGATATGACATATGAGATTTCCTGTATAAGCTGCTCTTGCTGCTTCTTAACACTTTTGTAGGAAAATTTAACAGAATTTAATGTCCTTGCATTTAACTCACTTTCAAGACAACTCACTTGATAAGAAAGTAAAGCTATGCTGGGAACTGCGTATGCGTTGCCGTTAGTTACGGAGTTGAGTACAGTACAGAATTCCAGCAGATTATGTACTTCTTCTATCAGAGCTACCACTTGATGGAGACATCTCAGCACTGTTTGCTCTTCAGCATAAGTCTTCAAGTCACCGGATAGTTTCATCTGTTGTAAAAATTAAAATATTTCTTAACTATTCAACAGCCCTGTTTTGAGAATGAACTATCTTTTTATACTATTTGGTGCTGCATCTGCATACAAACACTGTAATGTTTAAGTTATTTTCAAAATGTCATAAGCAAATAAAAGTTCTGCAAGCTACCTAAATAATTGGCATTCAAATCCTAAATGCTGTCAACTTGTTTCCTGACTTTTCAGTGCATAATTATTTTTTTGTAAATGAAACTACTGTAATACAATTTGCAAAATTTAACCATGAAAAGTAATTGTGCAATTACATCTAAACAGATCTTTTGCTTACTTTACTTAAAAAATGAATACTTCATACTCACACGGGAGAGAAGTTTAGAGCAGGTTTCAGTAAGCTTAGCTTTCAAGTAAGGTGACTTATATAACCTGTGTCTACAGGCTACGTTGTAATAACTGTTGGTGGTATTTGGAAGCCCAGCATATAATTCTTCATTCTGTAGCAGATAAATAGTATTTAATTGGTGCAAAAGTAAAATATCATAATTTTATAAAATATAATAATTATTATATCAGCTATTAAATTTAGTGAATGAAGTTATAATATTTAGAAAAGTTTCCTAAAGTATTTTTTGGTATAACAATTATTAAAGCTGCTTATAGTTTAAGTTACACCATTCATACTATATATTTTATATAACTATATTATGTACCATATGGTACTATTTATATAACATCTGCATATATAACTTAACTAGCCTATCTCATAACTTATATAATATATATAACTAGCTATATAAAACACTTTGATTATAAAGTTTTATTAACCGCATTAAAACATGTTGTTTGAAAAAAATATTAATCAAGGTTGCATATATTGTATTATGTGCCTAAGAGCTCATTTCTTATAATATTATAATCAACTCGTTACATACATGCATCTCTATAAGCATAATATAATATAAATATTATATTATAAGCTTCATCTATATTGCTAGCGCTATAGGATAATGTTAAAATATTTTTTGTTAAAATCTTAGTCTTTACTCACACTTTGAAAAGATTCTTTGACTGTTACAAGTCGAGCTAGGCCTATATTAAAAATAAAATATATATATTATCGTAAAAGCAAAAAACAGATATTGCTCTATTTTGTCTTTTATCACAATCACTGACTGACATATGAACTTTATATAAAGAATAATAAGACAGCTGCATGGGTATTCTGAGAAATATACAAAAACCGAAAAGCAATATATTTTCTTAATTGGCTTGATAATTATTTTTAACAAAAAGAGCCATGAAACTAATTCCTCACCTATGGGCTACAGTATTATATTCAATTTTTAAAAAGATTAAAATAAGTTTACATAAAATATAAAACTATCTGCAGTTGCCGTTTGTGTGTTATGGTGTTGATAGTACTTTATTGGAGCCATAAGGCAACGTTGAAAACTGAGTGGCTCTACTAGTTCTATGAACCGGCTGCACTGGTCATAGCTCTATAGCACTTGACCTACCATAGCTAAACCAAGTCTAGAACAAACACATGTGTAGCCTACAAAGCTTTATATAGCTAGCTAGTTTACAAGACATGTTGGCTAACATAACAGCTCAAAACAGCTGCTAATTCTATGGAAAACAAATATAGCCCAAGGTCAATGACAATAGGTTTGACAAGCTAAGTATAACTAGTTTGTGAATGCATTTTTAATACTTGGGTTTTTATTTATTTGTACTAACAGGATGAGTTACGAAAAGGCCATGCTGGCCGTTACACTATCTATTTATTAGTATGTAGCTCAAATACCAGCAAAAAATTAGTAACTGAGTACACAATTGTTTGAGATAGTTGAAGTTAAAACAGACATTAACTCACCATAATCTCACTCTTGTATGCATAATAATATTATATAGTATATAAGTGAGAATACAAATGCATGCATCATGACAACAATAATTATACTGAATATATTATTATATCTCTGAGTAAACATTACCATTCTGATGAAGTTTTTTATAATAACTGAGTAGCTGTGTGCACGTCAGCGGCCAATGAGGTTCATTTCGGCAGCAGAAACAGCATTCAGTACCAGAATAATACTTGACAGCAACTACGTCATCCTTTATGTAGTGCGAGAGGCGGCAGCTGCAACAAATAAAAATATTGAATCATGTCTAAATAAATAATAGAATGCTTCAAACAAGTTGGTAGTACTTTATTGGTACAATGATAATACAGCACTTGTTACAAGCTACACCACTGCTCTTTAAAGTTAATTTACATTAATCGTAAGAAAGTTACAGCTTTTACGCATTGGTTTTTACTTATCAGCGTATTTTCTATTTGCGTTCTATTACATAAAACGTTTGACTTAATTATTGTGGAAAATAATAAAAAATGAAATTCAGATTATATTTACTTTATATAAAAACTCATATTTCTAATAAAACCTACACATTGTTTGGGCATTGATGATGTTCAGGAAACTTTTGACTAGAGGTTGAATACCCTGAGAGGTAGTGTTGGTAAAGAGTGTACGTGGAGAAGTCAGTTAGAGACAAAATGAACAGAGAATCAACTTCCCTAGTACACCCGTACTCAGGACAGTTTATGTGAACTTTGCCCTTTTGTACGTTAGTTGTCAGATATGCTGACCAACAATCATTACAAAAGTAGTGCTGACAGGGTAAAATGGCGGAGTGGAGGACTAAGTCATTGAGCTCTTCAAAACACATTCCACATTGCAAATTGCAGCTTAGAGCTCGCTGGAAGTGAGTGGGAGTGACTAGATGTGACCTTGAACCTAACTCCTGAAATTACGGAAATGTAATGATAATTATTATGATGATGTTGTGTATAAAAGATTGCATATGCCTAAAACAATGTAAACAAAATCCCAGTTACCAAAATTAATCATTTATAACTTTAATGGATGCATATGATTAAACAAATGGATTACAAATAGACTTGTTACTTTACAACAATAACTAATGAAAAGATAACTTCTGTTGTTTTTTCTGTAGCTATATAAAGAACAGTGCCTTACTGAATTGTTATTAGCATCCACAACGCTGAATTCTGAGTTTATGTATTCTAGAAACTCCTTATCAGTTATCATGTCCGCTAAAGTAACAGGTCTGTATTGACTAAAAAGAGAAGATATTTTTCACTATAGCACAAATATAATGCAATTAATTATTACATTTTTAGTTGAATGCTATCTTACAGCTATACAAATTCCTTGCTCATAAGATTACATATTTATTTAGTAAACTGAAACCATATAAGAAAAATTCACTGCTATTTTTTTAAAAGCTTTGGAAAACATAATGTGCCCTAATTGTTATCACAAAGAGAGTTTGACATTGAGGCTGTGGGAATTATTACCCAAAGCAAAATTGATAACTGTAAAAAACTGTCAGCATTAATTTTCTTATACTTAAAACAAGATCAGTTATTGAATAAATTAAATTTAAATTAAACAAAAGTTGAATTTGAGAAAGTCTTAGTAAAATCTTATTTCACTTATTGAAGTGGAACGTTGCCAGTTATTGAATATGAGTTATAGACAAATTGAAATATTATTTATTGTCTTATACACTGTATTGCTATATATAATATTATTATATTGTACATTAAGCAGAATATAATATTCATAACAGTATATTAATTAAAAGTAAATCACCGAGGGCATTGCTAGAACCTAACATCTAATATGCGCTTATAGAGCACAGTGGCTTTTTAGCACATATAATATTACATTGCTTAAATTTAAGTTTGATGCTAGATTCAATATACTAATATATACAAATTGCAAGAACGTTATTAATTAGTCACTCACTTTTCTAACATCATATCATGTCCATGTCTTATTGCACTGTCTTTCAAAGTCTTTAAATCATACTTAGCATTGCAAACCAATGTTGGAATGTGAGTAGAATCTTCATCAGACATATGGGATCCAGTGCAGAAAACTCTATAAAGCAAAAATAAAACGTTTATGTTTATATATAAATATGTGTATCGATATATAATTAATTTTTCGGAACACATGTAAAAATATTCATAAAATACAATATAAATACATACCACATTGAATAATTGTGTTATTTATTTGAATTGCTATTTTTAAACAAAATGTATACACATTATTTTTCTAATACATATAAAAATTTTCATAATTTTTATACTCACAAATTTTTCAATCTTTAAATAAAATAATTACTTTTCTCTCATTGAATTGAAACTGAATTCAAAATTATTAAAACTGCCAAGCAACAAAAGCTATAACAGTATGAGTTTACCAAGGCTAGTTGCATGCAGACAGCAAAGTAATAGCTATATATAGCATTCTCATAGTGTAATAATTAAGTTCAGGTGATTTGTATAAATATGTATCAAACCATCTTGTCCAACCTGTACTTATTCATGTTTGTATCCTCAGCTCGTAAAACCAGAACCAGGTAAAACTCGTCCATGTGTAAACCCAAATCTTCCCCCAGATCGATAGCAAACACTTTGGGTGTACAGAAGGACTGACTCAGCTTATCTGCTGCCAAAGAACTTCCTTCAAAAACGTCAGCTTCTAGAAAAATCTCAGTATGACTAGCAATGAATGGCTTCGTTGAGACAGGTGGTGAACATCGTGAAAACTGCCTAATTGAAGGAAGAGTTCTTGTTTTCTTGGCCTCTGTCTTGAAATCTTCATCAAACATGGCTGCCGTGTCAACACCGTAGCTCTGGAAGTTGGTTGCCAAACAGGAATAGGAATGCTTGTGATGACACCTGCTTACCTTTTGTCTTTTACCTTCAAAACAATCAAACTATAAGTTAAAGTTAAATAATTGGCTTAGTAAACAGGAGGCCAAAGCCCAGTAAAGCCCATTAGAGATGTTACGAAATCATTCAGTATAATTTCTCTTTTATAGGAAAAAAATTTCTCAGCCCCGTTAAAAAACCTTTCCATCAGGGGTTCTCTCAAGGACAACGGCTATGAACCCTTAATAAGTATTATTAATAAGCTATATAAACTATATAGTTTCAATACTGCTTTGTGCAAATTGGTTTAGATAACAAAACCATCATCAAGAAAACATTTACCTCATTCAACACAATGGAGTTCCTCAAAAGATATAGTGTTGGTGATATCTTTTAGTTTAACTGCTTACAGTTGCATAATTACTTATTATAACACTGGAAATTTATTTATGTAAATCAATGCATGTTCGCTATCCCCATGTCACCTCACAATACAGACTGCCTTACTTGGAGTTGCTTTAACGAGTTTCCTGAAGTGTCTTCTGTTGCTCTGATCAGGATACCAGACGTGGCATTCATACGTCTGCAGCTCTGTGCTTTCGTAGGAGGCAGAACAAAGTTTAGGCTCTAAAAGAGAGGAATTTTAAAGTCAGCAATTAATTTGAGTTCTGTTAGTGACATTGGTGAAAGCTAAATTCTGTTACAGAAAGTACAAGCATGCTATTACATATGTTCAGTTTATTAAAAAGTATAGCACAGCACATATTATACAAAGCATATTATAATAAAACTTTTATTTAATTGATCCCTCTTACTGATTACTAGCATTTGCTCGTGTCAATCAATAACAGATCATACTTGTCAAACAGCAGAAACTTTCAAACATTTATAAATTTTTAAGGTTTTTCAACAAAATCAAAGCTGCAATATTTTTAGTAAAACAAGACTTATAGTTAGAGCCTAGGCAGGTATTCACTCACCTTCCTTAAGACTTATATTCGGTTTATATCTAGCCTCATGGTTTCTGCGCCTCTTTTCAGCCTTGCTGATGTGATCTTCATTCTGCTTCCCTCTCCTCACAGATTTTAGGTTCATAGGCTTATGAGAGCTGATAGGCTGTCCACCATTAGTTGTACTCTGGTACTGAGTACACACCCCATTACTCGCAAATTGGCTAGTGATATCCTCATGTACTAACTCGGTATCAGTGTCAATTTGACTCAGAGTGGTAGCATATGGTGTCAGGATGTGGTCAATAAGTGTTATCTGCAAGAGAACAGAAATAATTTTAATCATGAGTAGACTGACTATGTTCCTTTTCATTGCAATATATAATTGGTTTGTGTGTATCCTTTTATGTGACTGTTTTTATTGGCATGTGTTCCTGAGCATGTTTATTTCATTAAGCAAAGTAAACAACAGATTTAGAGGTGTTTGGTACTATTAGGCTTTGTATTATTATGATATTAAACAAGGGGATTGTATACTAGTATAATTATTTACATAGATAAATGATGTCACTATAAAATTGATGTTACCTTGTAGAATTACATAGTAATAAAACTGTTTCTTGATGACTGGTTTTTCTGGTTTTATTTCTTGATAAGAAAGTTTTTTTTAAATTTTTACTGAGTAAAATATAATAGAGAGTGTATTGTATTCTAATAAAACTAGAAATATTCCAGTGGATTGAAAATTAAAATTGATGCTTTGTTTGCAAAAACTATTTATTAAAACTAAATATATGCATAAACTATATTAAAACAGATAGGCAGCCTGAGTTGTCTGTGTTATAAAAACTAACCATATTGAAAAATATTTTTTTAATTTATGCTAATTTAAATTTTAAATTAATAGAAGTATAATAATATATATATCTAAAATTATTTTTACTAAATACCTTCGCATGCCACTGATACTTTTGAACAAAAATCTATAACTTTGCAGTAGGCGCTAATACCTACATGAAGGTCTGTGAATTCAACCCCACAAGATATCCAGCTAGATATAATGTCGGGTAGCAACCAACGTCTGCATTTGTTTAGAGAGAATTGACATGTTAAATGTCCACTAGTAGGAAGTGCCTCATCTAGTCGCTCTAAAATTGTGTTAGCTATAGATGACTCATCTTCAACTACTTCCTGTGTCACAATTAGACAGCCGTATCTCTGATACTCCTTACTAGAAAAAGCACCTGCAAGTCGCCGTATAGTGTTGCCACTACTGACACCACGCTTTTCTCTTTTTAACACCATCAGCACCTATAAATAGTTTATTGAAAATTGTTTGCAAGGCTTCAATGGTTTCACCTGTCCAATACACAATTGTGTAACAATAGTAGGTAATGAAAACAAAACATATGTGGCTATTTTACATCAACCAACTAGCCTGCTCACCAAAGCAGACATTACAAATTGCGCAGTTTAAAATTTATTTGCAATGTGTAGAATTAAACCAACAAACAAAAGTAAATTGCACTTACATGACGTTTTTAGCACTTAGATGTGGCCCAACACGCGTATTTTCGGATTTGTGTTCTTCCAAAATACCATCACCTTAGCAACACTTTCGTGAGTGTGCTTAGTTTGAATGCTCAGATAATTTAGCAAAGTAGGTAAACCAGTGTTGTTTAAATGACATAATAAACGCAGTTAATCGTTATTCAACGTATAAATTGTCTGCAAAATTGTAATCAAATTAGGGTTGTGTGACTGAAACTGTGAGACTAAGTATCAAAGTCGATGAGAACGGCGATACTGGCTCGATTTCATTCTAAAACTGCAGCAAACTTTTAAGAAAAGAATTTAAAACAAGAAAATATTTTGATTTTAAATTTTTAATACGTTTTAAACCACTATTTCTAGGTACAAATAGTTATTTTCTACCCAAACAGAATTATACTTTACAGGGTTGAAGTGAAAAGTAGGCGTCATATGTTGCTAGGCAGGGAAGGAAATGACTAGCCCCACTCAGTTGACGCTTGCAGGCAGTTTTATTGCTAAAAGACACGTGTGCGATAAATTTTGCTAACTTAAAGAAGATGATTCTATAATTTGAGTAAAGATAAAGTTTTCGCCGTTTCAGAACTGTTGTACATTGTACAAGAACGAAAATTAAAAAAAAAGATTTTTCAAACAAACATTTTACAATCAAACGCTATTAATTTTTTTTTGCATCTAAAAATTTTAGATTTGAAAAATATAAAATGTCTATGGTTGGTAGATGTGAAATAACGGAGTAACAGGCATATAACAACGTTAGTTTCCGGATCAGTTTTAATGAATTAAAGAAGTTTGTCATTTAATTTTATAGCTTATAATTTGTATTATCAGGCATTAATTGCAAGTTTTGACACCACAAGCAATATTTCCAAAGTTTTAGTTTTTATATTTATTTTTCACCTAGCAGTTTAGTATAAATTCATTTCGAACTTTATGTTCAGTTTCAGTTTGATTTCCTGCCTAGACTTAGTCTTACTCTTACTTTTACTGAATTAACTATCAAGTTTAAGTTTAACTTTTAGCGTTTTGTCAAACTAAGTGTAAGCTCAACAATTCTACTTGTCCGACTTCAAGGTTAATTCTGTTAGTAGTAATATTGATAATATTGTTGGTGCTAAGCCTAATGAAAGTAAAATCGTCATGATGGTGTTTAAAGATTTTGCAGTTATTGAAAATAGAATACTAGTTTTAAAAAATACATAAACTTATTATTTTACCTGCATAACTCGGAAGTTGAAACCAGTGATGTATGCTTTAAAGTCAAGTGAGTGAAAGTGAGCTCTGTTTCAGTCATGGCCACCAATCAACAGAACGGAGAGCAGTCAGAAGATGAAGCATTTCGTAAACACTTACGACAGATGTTAGATAATAGTCCTGGCGATGGAGAAACAGACACTGGCAACCCTGAAGTATCCACTTCTCCATACCCAACTTCCTCTGTGGATTTAAATGATACCTCTCAGCCCCCATTCTCGTCTCTAAGTTTAGACGATGGAGAGAGTCCTTTCAAGTCTCCCGGTATAGTACACTTTGTCGTAATATAGTACTCGGTCTTATTTCACTACTTAGTCCTACTGTAGTACTCAGTGCTTTGGAACACACTAGTTTTATCTGTGTGGGCTATCTGTCTAAACAGTAGTTCTGAAATGAAATAACTTCAACTTCTGTAAATAACTGCACCAATGCCTGGTAAACTGTTGTCATTACTTTTCTAGACCATATCAATATTCTTGGATTATAATGACTGTTTCTGTAGACTAGATTATGTAATTTTTAGATTGCAATATGTATATTTGTGGACTATTATGTGTATATCCGTACTCTCTAGTATATAATTATTATATTTGTATTATATGTATGTTTACTGTATTATATATGCTGGAATGTGTCACATGCTGTATTGTGTATATTGTATTATGTATACTATATTGTGTATACTGTATTATGTACACTGTATTGTGTATACTGTATTGTGAATACTGTATTATGTACACTGTATTGTGTATACTGTATTGTGTATACTGTATTATGTACACTGTATTGTGTATACTGTATTGTGTATACTATATTATGTATACTGTATTGTATATACTGTATTATGTACACTGTATTATGTATACTGTATTGTGTATTCTATATTATGTACACTGTATTATGTATACTGTATTGTGTATTCTATATTATGTATACTGTATTATGTATACTGTTGTGTATACTGTATTATGTATACTGTTGTGTATACTGTATTATGTATACTGTTGTGTATACTGTATTATGTATACTGTATTGTGTATACTGTATTATGTATACTGTATTATGTATACTGTTGTGTATACTGTATTATGTATACTGTTGTGTATACTGTATTATGTATACTGTATTATGTATACTGTTGTGTATACTGTATTATGTATACTGTTGTGTATACTGTATTATGTATACTGTATTATGTATACTGTTGTGTATACTGTATTATGTATACTGTATTGTGTATACTGTTGTGTATACTGTATTATGTATACTGTATTGTGCATGCTATATTATGAATACTATATTGTACGAATATACTTGTAGATGTGCCAAGTGGAGGCAAATCTTACGAAGGAGTGGATATGTCAGCCACTGCGCCCTCTACTTCAAAACCCCCCACTGTGGTATGTTGTACTTCTTACCCCCTACTGTGGTATGTTGTGCTTCTTACCCCCCTACTGTGGTATGTTGTACTTCTTACCCCCATACTGTTTTAAACTCTTAAGTTACGACAATCATTGTACTCAACTGAACTTTGATCTGCTGGGTTATCTCCCCTGAATATATACTACCCTAACTCAAGACACGTTCTGCTGGTAGTAATTAAGTTTATGAAGGAACTCATTCATTGGTTTACTAAAGACTAAAGACGCTGACACTTTTTAGTAGTTGCATTATTGTGAGATACTGCTAGACATTTACTCACACTGAGATGTTTGCTAGTAGCTATATACTTATTCCATTAGGTTCTGTGACTGTTTAGGTTCGAGGTTAAACATGAAACATTTAACTAAGCTTTTCTTTTTGCAAAATAGATTAAAAAGTCACATACTTTGGGAAAAGAATGAAGTTAATCCAAACTACTAACTAATACTGACTGAACTATTAACTACAACACTTTTGTTTATCATACTGTATATATGGTTTCCATGGTGACACATTAGGAAGTAATTGTTCACTCAATAATTGCTAAATTTCTTTTTTCTTGCTTTTATATTGGCATAATTGAGAGTTTTCTGACTGATATAATTTTGAGGCAGAGGTAATATATTTCTTTTCTCTACTCTGTTAGCAGATGTTAAGATACTATGCCACATGAGTGTTTCTATGTGACCAGCTGTTTGTGTTTATCCCATATAATAGTTGTGATAGAGATATCACCTCTTATCACTTTCTCTCCCCTAGTCATGATCTGCTGTATCTATTGGCCAATACATCGATGTCATGTTTTAGTTGCCTATTGTATTAGTTCATGTTACATTTGTATGATATCACTTAGATAGTAGGCAGGCAAGTCGAATTTTCGCCACCACTCTATTAAGCTCTATATCTAATAAAAATTGATACATATATTTCTTCATTCTAATACCAAACTGCATACAATTTGCAATTTCAAACTGAAGTTGATTAAGCATTGAGTGTCTAGTGGTGGGATTAACATTAGAATACTGGTAGACAAACAAAAAGGATATAATAGGCTGTGCCATTGGTACTGATGAGGTGGCACTTCTGCGTTACTTCTGTTGTCACCGAGCACTAAATTTAGACTATGCTGGTGAAATCAACTCAAATCATGTGCTATAATAATAAGCAGTGACTGTTTTAGTGTATTTTAAAAATAAACTTCATTGGCTGTAGTGGACTACACCTTTCAATGGCATGTACGCATATCTTCTGTGTATTAATATTATTCTATGATATATTATGCAGTAGAGATATTATGTATAAAGTTGCGTTTATACCTCTGCTGAAAAAAGTACCGAGTTTAAGTTAATAATGCTTGTCCGGGTACCCCTTTATAGTCAAACTGAAACTCGTTGAAATCATATTGATGCGGTTGCTCACTTTCTGAAATTGAAATTTGACTCGCATAATCACTGAACTGAAACTATAGTTCAATGCGCATAATAGCTATGTGATGCCCTTTGTAAACGTCGTGAATTAGTGAAGCGGACAGCATAAAAGCGATAATTGAGAAGGCGTAGGCTATATAATTATAACTGTATAAGTACGTTGTCTAATCGCCAAAGTAATAACTAAATAACGATGTTTACAAGGAATTATTACTCCTATCCAAAAATTGGCCGATTAAGTTATCACAGTACAAAAATTTTTACGAGTGGCTTTTACAATGCAATGCAACTCGGCGAAATTTCAACCCGGCCAAATTGAAATTCTGACGGAAAATCGTGAAGATATAAAGGCAACTTTAGCCACCTTCTCACACTTGTATTTCTACTATTTAATTACTCAATGAAACTGTTTATTATAGCAGTTTTAGTTTGCTCTATTTTATAAACCAGTAATACAATATACAAAGATATGTAAATTTGTATATGCATGTGTCATATTGTATATGTTTTATTTTGTTTATATCGTGTTACATAAACCATATATTATATATGACATTATTGTATATAAGCCTTATATCATATCATAGTGCTTTTCATATTATATATAATTCAGTGTATGATAATGTACATTGTATTATGTTGACTGTTTTAGACTTCGCCTGTATCTAGTGGGTCAAAGTTTGACCAGGTGAAAGCTCAGGTGAAGGAGTTCTCTCTAGATACTTTCCGTACAACTAAGCAACTTTTTAATGAAATGGTGGGCAAGGGAACAAAAACATTCGACCCAAAAGTTGATGGTAAGTATATGGCTTATCCTTCTGGAATCTTCCTGTACATGTGAGGATATTTATCTAATGTATGTTTGTCGCCAAATAATGATATACACAATTCAACCTTTGAAATGTAGATTGTTGATGTCTAATCCAATTATTTTCATCTTTTGATTTCTGAACTTGGTAGTAAAACATTAATTAGTTTCACTAGCTATAGTATGTTATGCTATTTTTCAGTTATCTCCTCTTCAATTTGTTTCTGAATTCTGGTTTACAAATTACACTGTGTTTTATTTTATTTTTCAAGTGGGTATTACATGTAAGTTTTGGAGTGTTTACTTGTTTTAAAAAAAAATTCACGGCTATATATTTTTGAGATTGTTATTGGTTAAGACACATCGGGCCAGGCATTCTCTTCTCACAGTATTGCTCTTTATGCTGAACTGTTGATAAATTACTTCCACGTCAAATTCTCCATATCTTGATTTAATTTACGCTTTTTCTTTCCTCTGTGACCAACTTTGCACTCCAAGACCTGCATAATGTGTTTTATATGTTTAAGTTGTCTTCCCACTGTGCTCAAACAATCTATTGTGAAAATAACTCCAAATTTTGATAAATTTTAGAAAATGTACGGTTATTTTTAGGCTGACCTCACTTCACTACACGCTACTAGGTTGACTAATTTAAACAGATTATTTACTTTAACACTTTATAGTAATTACTTAGTAGTTATGGTATTTACTTGTTAGTTATAGTATATACTTGTTAGTTATAGTATTTACTTGTTGTTTATAGTATTTAATTGTTAGTTAGAATATATTTTACTTGTACTTACTATTTACATTTTTGTGTTGATATTTAGCATTGTTTCATTTTCAGCTGATGTTCCAACTGTCCTATGCTGTAGTATGGTGTCCTATATTTTATGTGTTGGTTATACTAAAATTTCAGGTGTTACTAGTTAGTATGTAACAGGACTCTACTCTTAGCAGCTGTCACTATTCTCTACATTTTATAGTGGCATTATCTGAGCTCAGAGTCTTACAAACTACATATCGAAAACTCCTGGATGAAGTTGGCAATATGCAAAGTTATTTCCAAAGCCTTGTAGATACTCAGGTATGCCATTGTAGAACTAGTATCAGTAGCAGTAGTGGCAGTAGTAGTAGTAGTAGTAGTAGTAATAGTAGCAGTAGTAGTATTAGTGGTAGTACTAGTAGTAGCAGTGCTAGTTGCAGTACTAATAGAAGTAATAATATTAACAGTATTGGTGGTGGCAGTATTTTATTGTAACCTGTATAACTCTATATATTCTCTTCTAATATCTGAACAGAAAAGAATGACTCATATATTCGGAGAATTAGCCCTGAGGGACCCGAAACTCTCTAGTGATTACACTATGAATGCAGAGACTCAGAAGGTTCTGGTAAAAAATGCTGAGCAACTGTTAGGTAAGGAGCATGCTCTGACTCAGCCCAGTATACGCATTACTTCTGTTTGCAGCTGCTTGCCTTGCTGCTTAGTTGACAGGTGTTGGTGTATAATTTCACAATGTGCACAAGATATTACAAGGTTCTTGTGTTTTAAATTCTTTATATTGATAAGAAATTATTGCGTTTGGACAAAACTATGAAATATTTTTCACACAGTTTTTATTACATTCACAGAACAATGGATGCAAAAGGCTGAATTTTGTATCATGTATTTTTCACAGGACGAAAGACTTGGTCAATTTTACAGTTTTAAATATATGTAGTTTTCGTGCCATTACTGTTCTTGTTGGATTTATAGTCTGGTGTGGTTATGCTGCACTACTTGCTATATTTTTGACTGTTACCTGCAGGTGCTATAAGTTTCTTTGCGTCCAGCTTGAAGACATTATGTGACAAGACAATGCAGGACTGCCTGGATACAGCTAAGAAGTACGAGTATGCTAGGTGAGGTCTTCACCCTCTATTATTGTTCGAGGCTGTCGTTTTTTGAGTCCACGTTTTAACCAAAGCAATATGCGGGATAACATATTTTTAATAATTTTTTAATTTTCTAGTCAACCAATGTGCTTGAAAACTACATAATTATATTAAGTCTTTTACCAGTTGCAAGAATTTGTTTCTTTTAAACTGCATCTTGAAAAACATGGTTTTGGAGAAGCCTAGTTAATTGTAAAATAGGATTTTCATTGTTATACTAGTCTGCATTTTATTGCTAGGTTTCAGCCATTGTTTACCGTTATTGCTAAGCCACAAATCTGAATTGTTTTAACTGCTTGACTGTTATATTTGTATCTTTCTGTTGTTAAGCAATACTGCTTCACATAACTGTTACTAGGGCCTTGCCTTTGCATTCTGGTTACTAGGTTACATTGTTGCTTACACTTTTTGCTAGGTTACATTGTTGCTTACACTTGTTGCTAGGTTACATTGTTGTTTACACTTTTTGCTAGGTTACATTACTGTTTACACTTGTTGCTAGGTTACATTACTGTTTACACTTGTTGCTAGGCTGCAGTACGATACATACAGAACAGAGCATGAACAAGTTATCCAGTCTGGGACATCCAATTCTTCCAAAAGTATGGAGATTAAGAGTAAGTTTGAAGCTAAGAAGAAGAGTTACGAACAGTGGAAGGCCGACGTTGTGATAAAACTACAGTTCTTGGAAGAAAACAGGGTATGCCATTTCTCTTGCTGCATTTACTTGTATGATCGATGACCATAATATTATTTGGTTTTAAGTTTAGCGGTAGGTGTGTGCGTTAGCTATGACATTTCTTCCATGTGTCCTTCTGCTATTCTTGCATATGAAGAGGTAGGAAAGATGCCCGTCCTTGTAATGGTTTGCTGTTGAATTGCGAGTATATCGATACACGTGTCTTGTCTTTTATTAATATGCAGTTTTTTCAGCATGTGATGTTACTGTGATGTTTGATTTGTAGTGATCTCCCCTTACTCTCAATACTATTTCTCTTTCTTCTGCAGAACAAAGTTGTACACAGACAGCTACTACTCTTCCACAATGCAACAGCCGCCTTCTTCTCTGGAAATCAGCAGCAACTGGAAACCATTCTAACTCAGTTTAGCATTCAACTGCGGAAACCCAATGCGGAACCTCCTTCCTGGTTAGAAAAGTGAATCCGTGATTCCAGCTCAAATATTTGTCAATCATTGCGCAGTAAATCATGTTCAGCTCAGCTCTTACTTGCTATAATATTCCCGAGTGGTCATGTGATATTATAGAGGAGACAATTCTCAATATAAGAGTCTTATAAATAAATCTCGTTCTTATTTTTTAAATAGCAAAAATTTCCAGTCTGATAATTCAGCTTATCATATTTTCTATAGATTAGCAATTTTCTCATTTTGTAGTTTTCTAGCATATATGATCTTTTCCAGGTATTGGTGTTTCTCCCACAACTTAGTTGCTAGTATCAAAGGTCTTCTACTCGGCACTTTCTATATAATTACAAAGCTTGATGTTCACTGGGTGTTCCGGCTATAATAATTAGCATCAGGAAAACCATGTTAAAAAGAGTGTTAAAAGCATTATTATGGTAAATGATTCTGAATTACACCATTTCTATACTTTGATATATTTCTTTCACGTTACAAAACTATTGCGGTTCGAATCATCAGGTCTCAAGCTTTTAATTGAAATAGAAAGTGCAAGCGATAGTGGAAGACGTCTAAAGTTTTCCATCACTATAATCATTTGTTCTCATTTTAGCTCTCGAGGAGTTGTCTTTTTGAGCTATTTACTCTTATAATTTAATAACTATTGACTATATACTTTACTTCTAACTGTTGCTCATTTTAAAATGTGTTGCATAGTTTTGTTTTTCAGTTTCAATGTTAATTAGTTGTTGGCTAGAGAATATGAAGTTGTCTCAGCTAAGATTAATATATAATTAATATATAATATATTATGTAATATGTAATTATTATGTAATATATTTGCACTTGATTTCGCTGTCTATTATTATACAAGTTGTTCTTTGTACATACACTTTTATTCATGTAGGTCAGCCTTCACTCTGTAGAGAAAATAAAATGGCCGTACATACAGATACACGAGTTCTGATTGACGCATTATAACTATTGGTATAGTATGCTGCAATAGAAAGTGTAAAGAGCTATATGCGTCACATCAACACTTAAAGGATACCAATTTTTCAAACCACATATTATGTTTCTGTAAATATTTATCATCAAATAGTGAATGGGGCCAGTGAAATTAAAACATTCAACAGTACTAATCTTACAAAAGTGAAAAATTCTTCAAAAAACAAGAGTTTTAATTCATCAAATACCATGTCTTTATGTAGCAGTTCTGTACACAAAATACAATATCTAGGATAATTATAAATTGCTGTAATCAATTGCTCTGTAGTGCATTAAGTTAAACATTTTACAAGATAATATATTATATTGTAAAAATGGTATATAGTAAAGTTCATTGTCAATTATGTATTGCTCACAGCATATTATTGAAATTAATATATTGAAATAATTTATATAACATAGTTCATAGGCTGTTGCGCTGTTTAAAGAATAGGGCTCTGTAGGAGTCTTTGTCTTTATGGAGCTTCGTGATTTTCCAGTTAGCCTCAATGCAACCAAACTCAGCTTTAGTACGAGAGTCTGTGAATGCCATCCGCATTTTGTAAGATCCCTATAGCAACAATTATACCCTACAGTTGGCAGATAAAATTTAAGGAAATCACTAAATGCAGCACATGGTTTGAAGTCATTGAGTGCAACAGAGACCTGCCCCTCCTTAACCACTGCAATCAATGACCCCGAACTTTATATTCCATCAAGAGATTTTCGAAATTCAATGTAACTTTATTTTTAAAGAAACATTCGTACAATATTATGTTGATTTTACTCATCTATTTTTTCTTTATGGTATACAAACCGAAGGAAGAAACTTCACCAATTTTTTGAGGGTTATGAATGCGCACTAGTTTTCAAATTAATCATGAATATTAAACGCATCCCTGATCAAAAATATCATTCTAGCAAACAACTTTTTCTTTATTGTTACTGATAGCATAGAATCTTATATTTAGCAGCCGGAGTTGTCTCCTCTACTCACTGTGATGACTGACTCTACTCACCTTGACAAGGACATCAAATATGCTGTTGATGTTTGGTATGATATAGGTTAGAGGTTTGCTGAATGTATAGAACCCAGGAGTTATCTCCTCACAAGCACACGGCAAGCTGTTGCTCTGAAATGTAGGGCAAGCTGACCCTTTAACCGAGCTGCAGACATCCCAGTATGTGCTGCAATAAACCAATAGACTGCCAGCATGATGCTAAGATATTTAAGCAACAATATGCACAATTATGTTCGTCTAAGTTGGAATCAAAGCTCAGCAAAAAGAATTGCTATGCTTCAGTTGACAAAAATGGAAGTTATTAGCTATAATGTTTTGATCCCAATTGCCAAAGGAAAGGAGAATTAGTGATCTGCATGTCTGTCATTTTCTAACTAACAACTGTATTAATTTATATATATTCTGGGAAACATATTCTAAAGTGTAAGGATACATATTTTGTATAGTTGTTTAAAAATTGTTGCCTAAATAATCCTATCATAAACCAATTAATGGCATCACTTATTGCCAGGCTGGCATTTGAACTAAATACTTAGCACAGGGTTTAGCACATGCTTTCTTGCAGTTTTAAATTAAGATAGACTATTTTTGTTGATGCAAATCTATGTATTCTAAGTACATTTATTTCAAATTAGCTGAAGTCTTCTGTTACAGTATAAAAAAAAGCAAAAAGCCTTCATTAGGAGTTTATAGTTTCACAATGTATCATAAATTGAGACACAATAAAAGTAGGGATGAAGGCTTACCATGAACCCAGGCTAAGATCCTTCACATTACGTACAGTAAGACACGGCACACTTACAGGGAGAGTATCAAACATGTATTTGTATACATCCACATCAATCTGGAAATATTATCACAATCAATTTTAATAAAATATGACATAATCTAAAAAGAAAACCTGCATGATTACATAATAACTAATTGCTTTTACATGAAAATGATTGTTGCACATCATATAAGTAAAGTGTATTATAATTGTGTTATTTCACATTAGATGGAGTATAAAGATATATTAATTGCATATTACTACAATGAGGTGTAACTTTGAAATTAAATGCATTAATAAATACGTTCATTAAAAAGGTTTTAGTCAAACAAAAACTATTCGCCTGTTCATCAACATTTATTTTTAATGGTGGTTTTTCACATCAGTTCTGTTGAGTCAATTAGCAATGTGATCACATGTGCTTACATAATGCATATTCTAGGTTGTGTGCAGCCAGAAATTTTATGGACAAAAGTTAAAATACTTCATAAATTATCAATAGGTTATTTAACAAAAAAGACATATTTTTAATATGGTGTTTATGACTATGTTATTATATATGTTAGGATGGAGTGAGTAATACAACTTCAGTCAAGTTTACACCTACAAAAATTTACTTTCTAAATGCAGCTGCTGCATAAATCTTTGTGGTTGTGACTTATGGTTGCGGTTTCACCATTAAAGCTCATGTATATACATCTAAGGAACTTATGTATAGAGCATCTATTAAAAGCATATTATTTCCCCAATGTTGTTAAATAATCTTTATTTTTGTGAAAAAATTGCAATTGAACAAAACCAAAAATTAATTAAGCACCATGCAGAGTGCCATTCTGCACAACTAAAATTCATCAGCTACTGTAAAGTTAGCATTAGATGAGTTAGAATAAATGGAGATACATTTACACAATGGAGTTTGATACATGTGTATATTATACTAAACTATTTTAATCTCATTGGTTTCTTTATTAATACAACTAATCTGGCATTTCAATTACTTTCACATGTGGCAGAAATGAAAAATGTATACTACTATGTTAACCAGCTGCTTTCATAAACAGGTGCTCTATAACATATTTCAAATAAAATATTTTGAACACACCTAAGTACACATTGCCAGTATATTAACCATTGTTCTCTAATTATTCTGTTCCATTGATTCCATTACATTTCAACACGACAATAGACTTGTATTTGCTCAGCTGCACTATGCAAACATATAACTGAGTTCAACTCAAATCATCAATTACTAAGTAAACTACTTTCTTGCTGTTCAACTTGATACATTTTCTTTCTATAATCAAACAGCTTATAATTTGATGCATCAGTTTTTAGTTCAATTTCAAATATAGTTGTTCTAATACTATATCGAAGTCTTGTTACTGAAATATACGTTAGCTCCTATATGTTGCATTGCTATATTTTATTTTATACATATTCCTATAATACAATATAATATAATATAATATAATACATTTTCTGTTTTGGGGATTTTAAAGAACAAAATGAGCTTTGCAAAAACACTGTGTTATGTTTGTATTGATGATACATACCTGAATACTTTCTGGAAGTTGTTTCTTAACTTCTGCATCAAAGTTGACGTGGAGATTTCCTGGGGCTATGAGAGGGGAAGGAGAGAGGCTGATATTAGATAACAGCAAAGCTTCCTCTCCATTCCAAGCAGTACCTATAAATATACATTAAGTTAAAATACAAATACTTAAAAAATTGATTTATTATTCAAATTTGTTGGCAGGTTAAATTTATTTAAATTATTATAGTGATGATAAAATATCATTGTGCTACATGATGTAATGATATTTTGTGTAAAGAACTTACATTATAAAGTATTCTAAAGAACTTCACAATTAAATAGTAAATACCGTCAATACTCAATACCTTATAGAGATGTGGTAATTTTTACACCTCATATATAATGACATGCAGCTTAGAATATTGTGTAAATAAAGAAATGTTTGTTTGAATTTATTACATGCTATGATAGCCTTAAATTGTTGCCAATAGCTCTACAATGTACATAAAATATTGTTTATTGTAAGCCGCATGCCAATTAATGAAACTGCAAGAATTATTTTATTATCCCACTGAGCTGCGTTATTAATCATTTATTTTACTGCCACATTTAGAAAATATCGCCATTTTGTTACAATGAATAGTAAATCTAAAAGGGGCACTTAGTTAAAAGCATAATTAAAAACTATTTAAAACTAAAAGATAAGATTTACAGGGATTACCAAAGCATTTTACAAAAAAAATTTCTTTTATATATTATTTAATTGAAATGTTTAAAAATTTCTAAAAAAACAATAATACTAAACTGTTTTATGTGCTATAGTAGATATATGCCTCAAATAGACAAATTATTAAAGCTATATATTTAATTATTTTATAAACAGGTCTATCCTACTAAATGCTTGAACATATATATTTTTTCTTTTTTGAAAATTTTAATGTATGTGGCAGCATAAATATTATAATATTTAATGCATTAGAAATTGCTTGCCATATTTGTTTGATGCATCTTAGGCCGTAAATTATATTAAATAATAATATTTTCTTCAAAAAAAGAAATAAATCTTTAGACCACAAAAATGTAGATAAAAGTATAGTTCATAACTTCATATACATTATAATGGAAATAATGTCTAGGAATTTTGCAGTATATTCCAGTGTAGTGTCCTAACAATTATAGAAAGAAATTTTTAAGCTGTCTTTTTGTTCGACTTGTCATCACTTTTATTGTAAAATAAATATGTTACACTTAAAATTACTACACTTGAAATTACTACAATATAACAAACTGAAAAACTCACATCTTTGAAAAGAAACATCTTTAATCTCTCTTCTCAATCTCTTTGCAGCTCGGTCCTTGCACTTGCAGCTATTTTTATCTTCCTCTGTCACATCCACTTGATTTACAGAGTTTCTCCTGATTTTATTTGACTGTTTAACTAATAATCTGCCTGTGTCTTCCTTCTGTAGAAGACTGAGAAATGGATTTAATCCTGCAACGTCTGTTTTTGCTTCATTGAGATATGAAAGCTGCTCAAGCTGACAAGCTGACAGCAGAGATAGAAAGCAGATGACAAAAGATGCCTTCATTGCCTTGAATTTACTTTGAATGCTGTTCGGTAGTACAGTAACTCTAAACCTATCTTAAAAGTTATACATGTACGCAATTAATTTCTGTGCTACCTTTCTAAGAACAGCTAGAAGGAGCTGAGCTTTAAAAAAAAATAAACAATAATATTCAAAGAAGACAATACGTTGAGAACAAAAGGCTTATACTTTGGTGGCTATACTAACCAGACCTGCCAACTGGCCTTTTTATTGCTGTTGAGTTGAAGAAAGAGTATATGGACAGGTCTGAACTTGAAATGAATGTATCGATTAATTTGTAGAAAATAATTATTTAAAAATAGCAAGTATATTCTTATACTACCAACAAGGTCCTGAGTTTAATCAAATAGTAGATATCTATATAATAACTTTAGGATATTCAATCTGACATCGAAATAGAAAATCATGGGTATTTTTATTTGTAAGTAGAGCTTTGTTCATAATATCTAATTAACACCTTAGTATTGAATTATAACAGGATGATTTCGAACTAGCAATATACAGTGGCTAGGCTACAGTTCTATAAAGTATTATATTATAAACAGGAACATTCCCCAGTTAATAAAATGCTGTGATTATTAATGTTCTGCTTATGTATATTAGCATAATTATAATACCAACATGGTTAGTTCAGCTGTTTTAGCTGAACTTTAAAAAGCATAATGGATTTGGGTTTTTTATAATTTTTTTTGCAGAATTACGCGATTTTAAAGTAACAATTTTGTTGACTATAGTTATTCCACAAGTTCAGTAGTAGCCATGCTGCATGAAAAAGAAACTATAAGAACCACTTGTTAAATCAAAGTAGTATTTATGTTTAGAACAGCAATTACTTGTTTAATTATTTGACGATGTTTTAAAATTGTGTGTGTGACTTTATCTGTTATATATTTGAAGTATTGGCTAGACTTAGAAGGCAGATCGTACACACACACACACACACACATACACACACACACACACACACACACACACACACACACACACACACACACACACACACACACACACACACACACACACACACACACACACACACACACACACACACACACACACACACACACACACACACACACACACACACACACACACACACACACACACACACACACACACACACACACACACACACACACACACACACACACACACACACACACACACACACACACACACACACACACACACACACACACACACGCACACACACACACACACGCACACACGCACACACGCGCACACACGCACACACACACACACACACACACACACACACACACACACATGTGCGGACTGCATAAGCTACTTAGAAGGCAGACATGCAAGTAAAAGTTTAATTTTATATACTTTTAGCACACAATACAACAATTTTATTATAATATTTAAAATTTTCATTCAAGTATACATAGTTGAAAAGCATATAATAATTTTAATTTTCAATTACGAAACTATTTTACAATATAGTTACGCTTGCAATTGCTCTATAGATATGTAATATTTTATCCACGACAAAATTGACGTAATTGGAAATGATTTGTTATCATAACTAAGTATAACATAAGTAAGTAATATATTATATTTAATATACAGGATATAAAATAGTTGCTTGCAAATATCTTTTGAAGTTATAATGACTCTCAGCATGCAGTATATGCAAGCCAAGAAAACTCAAACTGCAGTTGCACATGTTCAATAATGTCTTTTTAGAATTATATAATGCAATAAAATGTAAATAACTGTGCAATCATAGGCAAACATGAGAAGCAAAAAAAGTTTTGGTAGTATACATTTTACTCGTTTAGTTTTCAGTTAGTATCAATGCTATCTTATAATGTTTTTGAAATGCAGATTTGACTCAAGAATGCAACTGTTTTAGCTTTGTATTCATAGCAAGTCAAATGATTGGCTTACATAATGGAATAATAACACACCACTCCTTTTAGAAGTTTCTCATCATTTGTTCGATCTTGATTGTGTAGCAGGCAGTAGCCTCTGCTAAGAGCAAAACTAAACGCATTGCATTGACTATTCTTAGCACAATAGAAGCCACACGACTCGACAGAGTCACATGACACCCTCTCCAGAGTCTCCAATGAACAGTAACTGTCAGTGAGTTCCACTCGATACGCAAACCTCGAACCAAAATTTTTGATAAAATGAAAGCTTTTACTGGATTGGCTGTACGCAATAATTTGGTTGATTCGAGACGAGACAAAAATCTGACTCAACGACTCAATCTCTCCATGAGTCATGTTTTGAATCGGCAGGACTTTGAGCTTTCGACTAGAATCATTCTCATAATCCAAGTAGACAATGTTTTTGTTATATAGGACTATGTACCAGCCTAAATATACTTGTGGTATAAAGGAATTATATTCATACTCGTTTGTTATAAAGGATGAATAACTGGTGCCATCATTTTCATAAAGCGTTGCAAAGTAACAATTAATTGATGAAGAGCCAGTAACCTGTGAAGTGTCATATAGAAAAACAGCAGGGTAATGAAAGTCTGTAGGTATCGATGGCACATAGCCAGCGCCACTAGTGTATCTGTATCCAAATATTGTAGACTCAAATACATGTATCACCACGTGATTTGGAGGACAACCGTATTGATTTGAGGAACATTCGTTGATAATAATTTTTCCAGAATTAGACAAGTTAATTACCGACAAGTATTTTGGAGATTGAAAGGCTATATCTTTCAACTGAAACTGCATATTTTCCAAACTATACATTGACAAATCACACTGACCAATCACAGTGCCCGTATGTTTGTTTATATTCTCCAAGTCGACTATTCTTATACAATTCCTGCTTTCTTCGGCAACAAGGATGTAAAACTTGCTGCCAAACAAATCTGCTTCAGATCTAAAGTAGCTGAAGTCAACATGTAAAATGTGACTGATTGAGTCAAAGCTATAGTCATTCGACTCAAAACGACATTGATCTACAGCTGCACCAGCTACCACTGTGCATTCACCATCGCTGCCTACAGTTATCAGTTGTTGACTAGTGGCAGCAAGTATAGAGTTGGAGGTTTGAGGATGCTCGATAAAAGTTACAACATCCTCTTCTATGGAAATCATGTTTATTGAATTGTAGCGAGTTGATCCAGAAATTAAATTGACATTTCGAGATTTTGATACTTTTCCTTCATCTAATAAATAAACAATAAAAATGACAACTGCTAAGAAATAACATAATATATGAAATGAACAGAAAATATAGTTTATTATAGTTGTTTGAAGCGAAAATTAAAATATGCAAGCACTGCAGTAGGCTACTTAAAAATTAGAAACACTTAATGAATTGTTCTTATGATAAATTTCAACCGTAAACAAAGAAAAGATGCTTTGCTGTAAAAAGTCGTTCAACAAGAAATCAAATTTAGGCTTCACATGTGTAAACATATAAATTATTAGCAATGTGTTTTATATATATACTCAATGTTGTAATAAATAATATTAGTCATGTGTGATTATATTTTGTAGAAAATTTTGACTATGTATAATGTATATTTATATATGAATTTTGTGACAAATATTAGCCATGCATGTACTCAGTACACATCATGCATGTGTGCATTTTTTATTTGTGCAAAAACTGAAGATTTCCTACCTGAGAAGGTCTGGTAGACGCTCATAGCTATGCTAGAGCCACACAACTGAGTTGAGTTTCCTGTACACTGATCATTACAGAGGTTATCAAATGTGCTCCCATCTCTGTCATAACTCAATCCACACGAACATCTCCCTCCGGCATCTAACCCAGCATATGGCTGACCTAAAGCATGACTCATCGTGATATTATATCTCCAGTCAACAGATGTATAGTGAGTATACAAACTTAATAGCATGATTAGATGTTGATTTTAGCAGCCAAGTGTTGAAGACTTTTATATATTTTCATACTTTGAGAGTATCCAAGTTATAAAGAAGAAATTGAAAATTATATTCGGCTGTTGATTACCATCAAAATATTACACTTGTATACAATGTGCACATGGTATACAAGTGTAATATTTTGATGGTAATAATCAACAGCCGAATATACATACATGATGCATGGATTGTTCACACCTATGTTTTCAAATTAACTAGCTTGGATAATAGCTTAAACAGGGGGTAATATACTAACACCAAATTACAGAAAATAAAGCAATATAAATTTTTATTTTATATGCAATAATTTTTTTTTCTAAAATGAAATTTTGCTGGTTTAACTGCATAGACATATTATAGTAATAAAAATTGTCATATTTATACAATAAAATACTATAGTAGATTCACAGTGCATCAGTTAATAAGGTATAAACAGTGTATATATATAGTTGTCAATCAGTATATTACCTTTTACAATGCACAAACCAATGCAGAGTTCTACTACCATATAAGGAACATTCTCTGTCTCTCTCTTCATTGGTGGATTGTTTACAGAACTGCTAACTAAGTAGCATCCAACATAGAGGGGCTAGTTTGGTGTTGTTGGAGGAACAGCACCTAGACCTTTAAGCCAACCAAAGGCTGATGCTACTAAAATATTTATTATTGATATTAGAAGAATTATTCAAGTGTTATTATGAAACTTCCAATAGGCTAACAGCCTAAAAACATAATTTCCTTGAAACAGAGCAATTTCAACGTGGCCTAATATTTTCAAAACATTTTTATTTGCTGGTTTGGTGGGTGTGGTCAAATTTCAGCAAGAACATATATATAGGTGATATCAATATCGACACTCTTAAATCCGATCCTGTGAGTACATCTTACCTCAACATCCTATCCTGCTCTCATTTTATAAATTCAATTCAGATTCCTACACGATACAATTCTTGCTTAGATCATATAAATGTTAATTTTTATGATAAATTCTTAACATCTGGAACAATAACAACAAGCATAGCAGATCACTTGCCTACTTTTATCAAAATAGAAAATTTAACTAACTATTTTAATATAACTAAATCTACAAACATTAGAAATTATAAGAAAATAAATGAAGAACTATTTTTGAAAGATCTTTCTAAAGTAGACTGGAACTCCGAAGTATATGCCAAGAAAGATGTGAATTCTAGGTATGACAGTTTCTTTAAAATATTTATGGATTTATGCAATAAACATGCTCCATTAGTAAAATTCTCAACAAATTGGCCACGCAAACTTAAAACAAATAAAAGACCCTGGATTAGTGTTGAATTAATTAAGCTGATGAACAAAAGGGATTATGTTTATAGACAATCCTTAAATTCCCCTCTAAACTTGAAACTTAAATTTAAACATAAAACTCTAAAAAATTTAGTTACGAAGAATTTGCGTAGATCCAAGACCTCATATTTTGAATCTTTTTTTGAAAATACTTCAGATTCTAGTAAATGTTGGAAAGTCATAAACGAACATCTAGGAAAAAATCGATCAAAGGGATTAAATGCTCCTAAAAGCTTAACATCTGAAAATATTACACTAACTGAAGATAAGGACATAGCAAACAGTTTTAACAAATACTTTACTTCCATAGGAACAACGTTATCAAAGAAATTCACTGACGACAATTTTGATTTTACAGCTCGGAAGTCAGATAAAAAACTTGATGAACAGTTTAGCTTTACAAATATTGAAAGCACAGTCATTGAAAGCTTACTTAAAGATGTAAACCCAGCCAAAGCTGCAGGATTAGATTTAGCTCCCACTAACCTAATAAAAATATCTGCATCTCATCTTTCATTATAAACACAATTATCAATGATGGCGCTTTTCCAAATGAACTAAAAAAAGCTAAAGTTGTTCCTCTACACAAAAAAGGCATAGCTACTGATGTAAGTAATTACTGCCCAATTTCTATATTACCTGTTTTCAGTAAGATAGCTGAAAAGATTTTAAATAAGCAAATAGTAAATTTTCTACAAAGCAAAAATTATTTAACTGATAAGCAGTACGGCTTTAGACGAAATAGAAAAACAAGTACTGCCTTAATTAATCTAACAAATAAGGTTTTAAATGCCATGAACAATGGTAGTTCTGTAGCTGGAATTTTCCTCGATTTTAGTAAGGCCTTTGACACAATAAATCATGAAATCTTATTAGCTAAATTAAAAATGCTCCACTTTTCAAGTCACAGTGTGAAGCTAATTAAAAATTATCTGTCCAATCGTCAACAGTCTAGGCTACTATTATTAACAACACATATTCTGACTTTATTCATATCACATGTGGAGTACCACAAGGATCCATACTTGGTCCTACACTATTCCTTATTTATATAAATGATCTTCCAGATGTAACTATGCATTTAGACCCTATATTATTTGCCGACGATACGAACCTCTTCTTTGAATCAAAAAATCTATTAAACAATATGGACATCATAAACTGTGAATTAAAGAAAATTGAAAATTGGTGCAATAAAAATAAATTAACTGTAAATATGAGTAAAACAAACTACATGATAATCAAAACAGCGCAAAATAAACAAGATTTAAATGGCTTTGCCTTAGAAATGTTTAACAAAAAATTAGTGGAAGTAAAACCAACTACCTTCTTAGGTATTATAATAGATTCACATCTTTCTTGGCAACAACATTGCAGCAAACTTTGTCAAAACCTAAGGCCCTTAGTAGGCTTGATAAGTAAATGTTCCAATCACCTACCTAGAAAAATTCTAATACAAATATATAACTCTTTTGTAAATTCTAAATTAACATATTGCTTAGAATCGTGGGGTAATGCAGCAAACATTTATCTTGAACCACTACATTTACTGCAAAAGAAAATACTGAGAATTATATATAAAAAGCATCACCTTTCCCCATCTAAACCACTGTTTCTTAGTTCTTCAATCATGCCTATTCACACTCTACACAAATTCAAACTAATACTGCTCTCACATAAACTTTACTATTCTCAACTAACACATCTCACACATAACTAGCCCACAAGATTTTCAGAGTTCAGCCTACAAACTCCTCCATCATCAACTGCTGCAGGTCAACGAAGAGTGGAATTCCAATGTTCGTCGCTATGGAATAAATTGCCTAGTTCTATTCGTGCTGTGGAGAGGGAGGCTGGTTTCAAACTTGCCCTGAGAGACCATCTAATGGCAAATTTCCAGATAAAAAAATAATACTTTTTAAGTTGCTAAAACTTTCAAAAACCTAAACAGAAATCTTATAAACTGTCAACCATTCATGGCTCGGTGCCTCGACTAGCTACAGTGCTATAATTGCGCCATAGGCCCTGTCATTTTGTTTATTTTTTTTTTCTCAATTAATTTTTTCCCGACTATTACAAAATAAAAACAAACAAACAAACCCATTTTTTTATCTAAGGTCACTGCGCTCATTATAATATCTAATATACTTACTATATGCTATACTATACTTACTATACCCACTATACTAAACTTGATACAATTCATAAAGTAAGTTTTTTTTTCATTACTAAGAAGAGTGCATTGATAATTATATATAATTAGTTGCAATATCTGCAGCTATTAGTAGCTGGTATTGTTATTGCAATGACAATATACAGTATATACTGTCTAAATACTACATAAAATTATCTTTTGTTTGGTTTTCTAGTATAAATAATACGCGAAAGGTGCACATTTATAGTAATTTTTCACATCATTTTAAAGCTACCAACTTTCAACTCACCTATAGTACTGCAACAAATTGCTAAGCCAACTATGTAGGATCCCATAGCAGTAAGAGAAGAGTTCCCACACAGCTGTAGCGCAATGCAACAAAATAATATAATGATCAACTTGTATAAAATATTATAGCATACGAATATGATAGCACATAAGAGAGACAATGATAGCAAACTGTGGCTATATGCAAATAATATATAGTCTTGTAATTTTTATTCATTTAAATTATTTGGATGAAATGGTTTAGCTCAAATATTGATTTGAATGGTTTGGTGAGGAAAGGGAAAGAGTTTTCAAGTAACAGTCTCACAGCAACCATTAGTGTCAGGTTAAATTATAAATCATAATCTATTTATAACTTGATCCCTCTGCAAATACAAATAGTAGCCAGAAAGGAAACTTTTCATCAAGTTGAAATCAAAATCAATACCTCTCACTAGCTTATGCAACTATTACACTAATTTCTATAGCACATGTCAAGCATATATTACCTGATCAGTATAATATAATGCCTTTGTTTTGACTGAATACATTCAACTAACAATTAAAATTTTTTTGATGATAATTTTTGAGCAATGTGAAATAAAATCCTACTATTAGCTATCAATGTCGTTATTATCACTGTGCAATATTAAGTTCAATAAAGCCGCTTTAAAATCATCTTCTCTGAGTGTATTTTTAAAAATACCTCTAACTTATCAAGTATAGTGTAGCTGAAAAGTCAGACCTGAAGTCAGTGAAACTTTCAACATATTATAATAACAATCTTGATACATACTCAGTATACCTTTTATATCAAAGAGCTTAATATAATTTGATATGAAAAGCTGCTCATCGGGAAGTATATATTATAGAAGTGCTAAAACTGGCTCAGAATGATAATTTCAAGACATCATATATCCTACAAATAGTCGTAGTGTGTTCCTACAGTATGCAGTAACTTATATCTGTATTGTATAGCTTAAATACTAGTTTTTTCAAATGGTGTTTTACCGTATTCGCAGTTAATTTAACTAAAGCATTATAAAAATAAAAAATATATTATAGAATAACTGCTCACCGGAAACATATTATTTCAGTTGCATTAGGAGTCGTCCTCTACTAAATCCTATTTTGAGTATAGCCGAAATTAACCACTAGCAAAGCATGTAAAACATTTGCTGATAAACAAACGATGCCTTAATGTGATGCAGTAACAATAAACATTTTATTTCTATATGATCTATACAAGATATTATTGCAGGTGCTACTGTGAATTTTATTATATTTTGTAATTATAACTACAGTATAATATATTATTTAGCTTATTAAAGCATGTGGTCCTTTGTTTAGTAAAGTATACATATAATAATTTTTTGATCTTGGGCATTATTTGTTGTTGTATATAATTGTGTTTATGCTGGAACAATTTTCTGGTGATTATTTTTAGTACAGATCCTATATATGCAATATAAAGTCAAATTCAGTCTTAATTAACATCTTCTTTTTTATAATTTGATTTGTAACAATATTCTTAGAAACTCGTAATTGAAATTTTAGGCTATAAATTCAATTTACCCCCTCCGCCGAGACCACACCCTTCTCTCTGCCTAAAACTTCTTACTCACCAGCTAGAGGCCACACCCCTTCTCCTACCTGAAGCTACATATATTTCATATGCATGTTAGGTCTAGTAATGAATCTAATGGTTATGACTCAAGGAGTTGTTGCACCATAGGTTACTTCTCTAAGCTACTGTGAAGATAATAATATAATATAAGCTGATCGAAAAAAATATTTATTTTGAGCTCTCTTAAAGTTATAAGGCAGTATATTCTTATTATCCTGTATGTTGTCTAGAAATTTCCTCGCCGTATTTTATACTAATTTAGTTGCATCTTGTGAGTGATTTCAAACATTTTCTGCAATAAAAGCATACTGTCTTACTTTGCATTACTCTAGTTTGTTTTTCATGCTTAAAAGCTAGCTAAATAACTAAAAGCATAAGTATGTTAATTAATTATAGCAGTAAACGTTACACCAGGTAGAGATAATATCTTATCAGCCACATAATGAAGCCCTTGGCTCAATCTTTCTAATACTTTCACTTAAAATTTTATCTCTAAGACAATATTTGTAGTGAGTAGTTATTTGCAAAAAAACTTGCTGTACCCATCAATGTAAATATTTGTTTACATACACAAAAACAGAGAGTTACAAAGATAAGAACAGCTATTTGTGGTCAACATTGTGGTATATACTGTATAACTTTGCTGTATTTCATTGTCTATGAATGACAGCTTATTTGTGGAAAGCATAACTTGTATCAACTTCCACCTAAGGCTATATACACACCCAGCCACCTGAGGTGACACATTGCCCTACCTCAAACTCCATAGTGATTCCCCTAAGGCTATATGTTTTTGCCTTTAGCTGTTATAGGTAATGAAGCTTACATATTGTGTATGTCTGTTATACCAGTGACTGAATTCATTTACATCATCAGTTTATTAAATTTTCAAATTAGATAAAAGATTTTGCATCCGAACAACAGAGTTTATTTGATTACGAATATATATATATAATATTGCATATTTCAGCCAAATTTAAAATTTGTATAAATAATTATCCAATTTGTAAGCGAAACAAATTAAAATTGGTTGTTGACAAAAATATTACTTTGATCTGTGATATAAAATAATAAACATAAAATCTGTTGAAATGTTTCAGTCCTGACTAGTAAATTTATCATCGAGGTAGCTTTTCTTGAGTGAATAAGCACGCGTTTGGCTATAAGATAACCTTGGCTTCTATAACAACTAGACCAGAGTGTTACTGTAATTAATTTCTGTTCAAACAACACCGTAGCTAATATCATCTGTAGCTGTCATGAATAGGTTTGGACGTGCCTGGGCTACCTTTGCCTTGATGAATGGGAAAAGGGGCTATTTCAGATGCTAAAATTAGGTACTATACTAGCAATAACTCCTAAAGTTGCTAGTTCACACCTATATAGCAGCTGAACTGACCAGTTACAGATTAGAAGATATTATAATAGTATTTATAATAAGATAGAAAATAGAGATAGTACTGTGTTGTATAACTTACAAATGTATGTTTTTTACTTTTTTGTACTATGAAAATTATTTGTGTGGTTATGTGTCATGTTGTTAAAGTTTCTGTAATTTTTCAAAGTTATATTTTTCCTATTGAACAAACAATTATATTATTAAATAATATTATGCTGTTGAAAGATTATTATTGTGTAATTTTAGATTTCACTTGACGTTATTAGATTCAATAAAGAAAACTATTGATTTCTAATTGGTGAATTTCTCTAACCTTCTATACACAGGACTATGCAAAGAGAGCTCTAAAGTTAGAGGCAGAAAAATATTAACCAATAGGAGGGCATTCTGTATAAATTGCCAGCTATAGCAGTCAGCATGGACTTGCTTAAGTTACTATGACAAATTACTAAGTTTTGCAATGAGTGACTAAATACTTTTAACTATACTTATCTTCATTAGATCAATTATATAGATAAATATAAAAAGATATGTCTAAGTAGCAGTTGTATACGTTGATTGTTTATATACTAGGCAATACTTTTTAATAAAATAAAAATATCACATTGGTTTTCTATCTAGTTGCTTATAAAATATCTATGCTCATAAATCATCAAGTTATTTTTATCAGGAGGAATTGTGAATAGCCAAAATCTGATATAATTTACAACAGCATTGTATATTATATGAGTAACTATAATTATAGCCGAAGCATATCTATTTGGTTGAAAGAAGATTTTATACTATAATCCAAGTATAGCTATGATCTGTCGTTGCCAAAATATATGCCAATAAGCTTTCATATACGGTCTCACCTTAGATAGCCGCTTCCCACTTGGAAGCTTCCCAATTAGATGCTATTTAATTTAATTTAATTTACTTATTAACAAAATATCTTTACCAACGCCAAGTATAGAAAACGAAAAATTAATAAGTTAATGCAGATCACAGAAGTTTATTAATGTGCTAAATAACAAACAACTGATTCAAATTTATTTAAATATACATATATTTCAATAATATTTAAATAAATTGCATATGAAAAGTATATATTGTAACAAAATAAATATATATAGCGTCTATATAACTATATAGGAAGTGTCCAAGTGGGGAGCTTCGAAGTGGGTAATTTAGCCTAGCGTCTATAAAGTGGGAAGCGTCTTATATGATACCTGGAATGACATATCTTATTTTACAAATTGTGTTATTCAACATAACATCAAATAATTTCAAGTTATGTGTTCAAGATATATAACTATATATATATTTATACAATAAGGTCTTTCAAAATTTTAGCTATTTGTGTATTTTCACTCATCATGTACATTCAAACTCATTAATAGAGTTTTTACTGCAATGAAAAGTTTCTTTAATTTTGTAAACTATGATAAGAGAACAATTTTTCACAGTATAAATCTAAAGAAAGGTTTTTCAAAGAGAACTGCACCCAAATAGCATCAAAAAAATCATTGAGTCAGACAGATTAGTAAGTTTATAACGGCTCTGTGACTCAATAAGTAATAACTCATTGCACTTGATACTAATGGTGGCCAGTTCAGTTGGTGCAAATGTCATCGAGTAACAATAACTTTACAACTTTGCAACTTTATTCAAGTGGAAGATATAACAATTGTGGTGATGTATCATTGCTTTATACCATCTAAAGTTATCATAATGCAACTACATGCAATAGTGAAGAAAAAAAAATCATTTTTACCCAACACAAAAAGAAAAATGAGTGTATTGTGGATAACAATTATAGTAGATTCTCTGTTTCCATGCCAGCCACAACCCATCTCCAAACAAAAGCTAAATATTTAAAATCTTTAATTACGCTTTATCCTAGAAAGACGTTGGGCTGAAACGGTATTTTACATCTAGAGAGTAAAAACTAAAAAGCGTGGCTGCGGATAACAGAACACACAGAAGTTAGAGCTCAGGCTATCTCCAACAGATCAAAGGCTACTCTCAGATGTGCAACAAGGCATGTCACTCAAACATTGATTGACACAAACCTATATATAGTAGCTGCTGTTTAACTCAACTCCGTGATGTCATCTTTATAGTCAGGCTAATTAAAGACAGCTTTTGCATTTATATAAGCTAAAACAGTTGCTGGGCCATAGCATAGTGTTGGATCATCATAATATAGAAGATATTATAGAAGCTTCTTAGCAGTTATAGAACTTCACGAATTCCTGTGCTTAATTATAGGATTAAAACGCTATCATTAAGCTAATAATGTCACAGAAATTGTAAAAAACATTTTATCAAAATTTAAATATTTTGTGCAAGTTATATTATAAACAATTGCAATAATAAAGTTGCGCCATGTTTTTATGCAATAGTAATGTTTTCTTTGAAGTAAAATATTTGTAAATATTTTGTATCAAAGTAATCCTGTGTAAAAGCCCATCTAGTAGAAAAACTTGTAATAAACAAGCCTACTTTTCAGTCTATCTACATCACATGCTTACTGCATCAGAGTTTTCTATAGCACATGGCTACTATAATAAAGATTAGCTGAGAGTACTTGAGATAAAGAGAGGATGGGAAGAGAGACTCTTGAATAAGTTGTAAGAGATGCAATTTAAAGTGATTAGTACTGATACAACAGACAGCCCACTCATCACGTCAACACAAACAGTTCCGACTCATCGTATCTACGCAATCACTCCTATCCACTACTCCGTGTTTATACATGAAAGACCCCTTCATCAGCTAAGGCACATTTGCTTCCCAGGCGCTTGCTCAAGAATTGTCTACACGTATATACCACGTTGAAGTAAGTTATCCAATTCAATAATGAATAAATATAAATTTTATTCAATTGGCTATAATAGTTTAAGGTAAGTAAAGTTTTGCTAAGTTAAAGAAAGTTAAATCCATTGGTTAAATTTTAATTTTGACTATATAGATCAAAAAAATCTTATAAAATATTATAATGGGAAAATAAGTATAAACTCAATTCGCAGTAATTTTAATAGCACGTGTTTCAATAAAACCGAGCATTAAATGTTAAATTATACTTGAAATATATTAAATTTCTGGCGTTCTGTATATTATTTTATTATTGCATAACTGAGCTTCAACATTGTTGGTCAATTAGCAAAACGTTATTACCATAATCAGCATGGAATTAATCTATAATATAGAGAATATATTATTTCAAAATAGGAATAGGGAATGTACGCCATAATAAACTAACAGATGTAATAATAATATCTCATAATGTTTGTATAACTTATTGTGCGCTAATTATAGCTCTATAGTCTCAAAATAGTAAAGGTGTAACAAAAAAATTTATTGTACTGCAGGTGTTAACCATGTGCTTAGAGTTTTACCTATAAACATATAACAAGAACCATTTGGATCTCCTTCCATATTCCATCAATATTGTCAATAAAATAAGATGCGCAAAATTTAAAGCTGCTTAGTTGTCATGGGGGTGTTAATAAAGACCATGATGGTGACAGGGGAAATTTTTTGTGTACTATAGCTCCCCGTTGTTATGCCAAAATTTTAATAAAACCAAACATTCAATTTAAAACGCTAGATTATCTCATAACTATAAATTATATTGAAATAGTAAAAAGTTAGAATATATTAAAACAAGAGCTGCGTTATAATTACTAAGAAAATAAGTTGAATTTTTTATTTTGGCTCTTTTATTGTTAGAAGTGTTAAATTTATGAACTTATGTAAATCTAGTGTATAGTCATTTCTTCTACGACTATAACTTGACCTAAAAAGTCTCTACTCCATTAACTACTATTTTTGAAAAACAGTGAAACAGTGAGTGTTAAAGTTCTAGTTTATTCTATATCTCAGTGAGCCTTTGTCTCTATTCCATTACAACCCCATTCAAGAGGACGTCCACGTTAGATTAGCTCTTAGTTCCAAAACTTAAAGCCTTATCAATATGAGGCTGTAAATGGTGAGCTAGTCAAACATCAAAAGGAATGTCAAGGAGTAGAAAACTACGAAAATATTTTAACAATTGCAACACTCGAAGCAGGGAAGACAACTCCTACAATGTAACAACAGCTTGTAACCTCTCATCATTAATTTTAGAATGTTATGTTCATTTGTACCTAATTCATTCGTATAATATGCTAAAAGTCAAAATCGACTAATAAACACAAGATAAAAAATCAGCTAGGTCAAGCATGTTATCAGTTGTGAAGCATATTTATAAAAAAAATTATTGGCCTTTTGTAGCAAATTCTGCAAAGGTAATTTGATCAAAGATGGGTGACAGCACTAACAGGCATGTTTTAATGATGCTGATGGTCATTGGATGTTGCTGCCTGACTTATACCAGCGTTTCTGCAACACACCAAATTTCCGAAAAGTTTGTATTTATGTATCTTTTTAAACTTATATTCATGCAACATAAAATTGTCTAGAAATGGCCTTGCACGATCTGTTTATATAACAGTTTTCTGACAGGATGGATGGAACATTCAACAAATTAATTGAATCAATTTCAGGTTGTCTTATTGCACTTGGCTCTAAAAATAATAAAGTTTGCAAATTGTTTTGTAAACAGTAGCTAGCTTCGCTGGTAAACATGCAGATATATGTGATCAATATACCTCATTGTAATTTTGAATTAAATATTTAGCTTTGAAATAAAACTTAGTTGATATAAGTTAAATAAATAGCTTTCAGCATTACTATATGTAAATAAACAACTTAGATAAATAATGAATCTAAAGTTCTTTTCCAATTATGTTTAAAAGTGAGTTTCTAAAGAAATACATATCTATAAGAAATATTAATCTACAAACAAACAGTATTTAGCATATAAAAGAATACTTTGAAAACAAGCAATTAAAATATATTTATTTTCAATAAAGCCATTAATAAATCTAATCTTCCAAAAGTTTATTAAACATTTTTCTACCTAATTAAGCTTTTTAGAATACTAAAATAGTGTTTCTTTTTGTTGCATTCAGCCTAAAGAAAATTTATTATAAAAATATATATATATAACTTAATAAAAGTTAATAAAAAATTAGGTAATAGTAAAATTGTTCTAGAACTTTTTTGCCCAGCATTGTAATGACGTAGGGATATAAACTAAAAATTTAGCATTTTAAAACAACTTTGCAGTCAGCATTAAGTATTATAATTGCTATATGAATGCTATGTGTATGAAACTTATCTAACAGTGAGCTGTGTCTTGATTTCTAGAGAACTGTGGAATGCACTAGCGGCAGCATATAGGGAGGACCCTCTAGTCAAACGAGCTTCAACCAGTCGCTGCCGCCAAGGGCAGCTCATATGTCAAGCTCGTTATATGGGTGGTCAGCGAAAGAGAGTGATTCAAGATTCAAACCCATTTTATGACAGGTGTGAAACGCTATATTAGAGCAGTTTATAATGCTTTTTAAATTTATTTAAATTTAAAATTAATTAACCAATTGTCTTAAATTTATTAAATTTATAATTCCGAATGCTTTAATTAAATTAATAATGGCTCTAGTCCTTTAAAACTGCAAAAAAATTGAGAGAAGATAAAACACCCAGAAAGTTTATTATTATATTATAAGCATTTTAATTATAAACTAGTTATTTATCATGCTTTAGTGTTCAGTTATTTGTAATAAAGTTCATTCTTTCAATACCTGGTGTAGTCTAGAAAGACGATACAGTGACTATGACATTCCAACGCAAGAAAGTGTAAACTATGGACGAGAATCCCTTCCCTTAGAGATAGAAACAGCACCAACAGATCCTCTAGATGGGTTTGTAGATTCAAAACTATATACTTATTTTATTAAAATTAGATAACAAAAGGAATTGCATTTTCTAACTTCAAACGCAGACTCTAAAAACAATAGTACAGACATGTACATGTAGCTTTTCTATATATCATATATTCATGTGAGTCAGTTTATCATTGTATTGAAAGCATGTTATATGTGTGGTATAACTTTCTAAATGTTGTGACTCAATAATGCAATGGATGTAAAGCATAAACAGATAATTTTCTAGAAAAGTCAACATTGAGTAGATCAAATAAAAAACATGCAGCTTTTCAATTACTTTCAAGCTAAATTATTATTATATGCTTGCATACTCATGGGCTTTTTTTAGAATTTCATTATTTTACGTGGTTTCTATAATTCTTATAAAACAAAATACTACTTCCAACAAAATATCAAACTTTTGTGTTTCAGGCAAGAAATGCAAAAAGAGTTGCTGATTGAGCTTTTAAAGGAATACATAAAGAGAAACGATAAAAATGAGTCCAGCAGTAAATAAAAGACCGCTCTAACACCTTTCGCACTTTCCACTGTTTCTAGCACAGCTATAAGTGCAGTGCTAAACTTCATGCAGCTGCTTTAAAAGTCCTTTTTTTGTTTTTTTATTTCTGTTTAAATATTGTCTTCAACAACACTTTACAAATCTTTTAATAACAATATTCTGCTGCCTAATACATGTGAATAAAGCTGTGCTATCATGTAAAGCAAATAACTGCATCTGCTTATCAAATAATCTTAATGAATAAAAACAGATAATTATAACTGCATGTGTTACTTTGTTTAGTTTCTGAACCATCAACTACTGTTATATCAATTAGTTGAAAGTTATCTCATGTTAATTATAAGTAAAATTATTATAAGATCAGCTTAATGTGTGGTTTAAAAAGCTTAATTGAGGAATACCAATAGATGTAATGCTTCTACTTGTTTGACTATATTATATGTATATACACCTTATATTTTGAAGGCTGCGCCTATAATGTAGTAAAACAATGCTTGATTTAAAGCTTCAGCAATACTGCTTTTTAATTATATACTACTTTTATTAACATTAATTCACCTTATATCTGTATATTCAGCAAAATACAGGATCAAATGCACAATTAATTTTTCCACTGTAAATCAAATTGTATAGTATTTCTAGGTAAGATGACTCCCAAAATATTCTTTGTATATATATTATGATAACATGTGGCATTTGGGCAATAATACAATTTCATTCAACTAAAGTTAGAATTTCATTATGATTATTTTAACTAAATCGACCGTTAGAACAGCTCATTAAAATTGTTTTAAAACTAACGTTTTCAAGTAAATTACCCAATTTTCTTTACCTATAAATCAAAGTCTTATCAAGGGCTGGTAAGCTAAAGCCCGACCTTAGTCCCATACAATGGCTATGAGAGATCTCAGTCTACAAGCATTTTTCTTCTTGAATTGTCTATTTGACTAACCCATTTATATGTTTGTTTACATTTATTCATATATATATGCATACTTTATATTTTCGCTTTATTATAAACATACATGAAAAAAAGCTATTTGACTCAAAAAGCCTAAATTATTGCTTTTTGTGTAAAATTACTCCGGTGAGATTAAAGCTTATAAACCTTTTTTCAAAAAGATTATGCTTTAACGATTCAAGAGCCACGTTAATGGAATTGATGGAGAGTCATTTAATTAAGCTATTGATGCATGTGTTAATGCTTTATGATTCCTTGGGAAGCGCCATGCTACAATAAATTTACACCTAATAAGAGTCTGTTCGTCTCATGCTACATTTGATTTATAATATTTTGCAAGGTGCGAAAAAGACAATACGAATTATCACTAGCATGACTTATATGACACACCAAACAATTATATTTTCATATAATATGATATTGCCTGCGATTGAAAACCGCACAACCATGCAGTGCAGAACATTTACAGCTACAGAAAGATTTGATTGGTTGGAGATTAAATTATTTCTAGTTCAATGAGTGCAATGTATCGTACAGAATCTACAGTGCATAACAACCTATATAGATTCATCCGCCTAGCTGGTTACTATAATAGTTCAGTATATAGGCTTCAGGCCTTACTTCCCAGTTCTCCTCTTTTCGCACCACCAGGCAAACGGTAAGTTGTCAGGGTTGATTATAACTCTATATCAGTGTGACTTACTGTTGTTTAAAAGAATAGCAAAACTGCTATAATTTCACTGCTATATCAATTTAATTGGAATTTATTTTTATCACTACATAACGAGTTGTACTCATTTACATTTACAATGATATAACTTATAATGTATTGTGCTTTGTATAATGTATACTGTATAAAATTTAGTTTATAATGTTTACGTTATGCATAAAGTAATGCTTAGTGTAATGCATAATATAATGTGCAATGCAGTTTTATAGTTGGGCAAATCCTTAAACTCATTTTAGCTTTGTGTTTAAAGTTGCTTCTTTTGTAGTTGCATATTGTATTATAGCTGACTTTAACATTTGGCTATATTAATGTGCTTTGGTGATCTTAAAGTTGAAACTGCATAACTTTTACAAATACAGTTTTAAGTTTTATAATATTAAATGAGAAGCCTATAATTTTGATCTGTAGCTTACTTCAAAGTATAGTTTTCCACTTTATTTATTCACAAGTAGAAAGTTTAAAAATTGAGTTGAATTTTTTTTAAATATTGGCACTAAATATCTGCAAAAAATTAGATCACAAATTTTATTCACTAGTTTGAAAATTTAAGGTGGGGTTTAGAGTAAGAACTTGGGAAGTTGGTCATATAGCAACACCCAGCTCACTCTCACTAATTGTTTACCTTGATTATATTTTGCTACTATTTTGAAACATTATAGCAGACAAATTCGTAATTCTTTTACTAAAGTTTCCTTCTAAATCAGTCAAGTCTTATGAGATCCAACTTAACAATATTTTACAGATATAAAGCTAGGAAAATGTCTGCAGGAAAGAAAATATTGATAATTGTGGCAGTCATAGTGATTCTCCTTAGTATTACCTTGTCTATCGGAGAAATAGCTGTAGGTAAGTAATAAGAGTACCATGAGTATTGTTTCCACTTGCCTTGCCTCTTACCATACACTGCAAATGTACTCTAAATTTTAAGAATTAAGATGTATACATTTATTCTACCACAATAACAAACCTACACAGCATCCTTTCTGCAAACTCTTACGTAGTATGACTCACAATAACATGCTCAAATTCCTTGACATCAGCCATACAAGAAGAAATATAATAATTTATAAAATATTTTGGTATAAATACAGTATGTTATGATATCATAATTGCTACAATATTGTGCCGTGACTTATATTTGTTTTATAAATTTTATACGCTAAAGTTGCACGTACTGCACTAATTGCTTAAAACAATATTATTGTGTAAATACATTCATAGGAAAACCAAATAGCATAGAATATTTTTCAAAAGTTTATAACTACATAAATACCTGCAACACAAGATTTTTATTCTTTTCACATTGTTTGCTGCATGGTTCATGTTCAAAGGTAGTCAAGCTTTATTGTGAAAAGCTAAGAATGTATATATGACTATGAATGTATGAAATATAGGTGCATGATTAGGTCATCGTTCAACTGGCTGCTATTAACATCCATGTTTTCTAAAGCTAGATTAAATTTGAACTGATTGAGGTATTTCAACTTCTGCGTCATTTAAAGTTCGCAAATTATTATAGTTTGGTTATTGTGACTTAATTGCTATAAATATATGAACAAAAGATTATACACTTATAGTTATGGTAAAGTTATAAGGCAGAAGCAATAAATTTATAAAGTTCAATACATTTCTTTGGAGCTAGCTTAACAGAAATTGCATGCTAGCACTTTGCTAAACTATCTCAATTCAAGAACACTGCAAGGCCTCAATAATAATAAAAAAATTACAATTAAAAAGTAGGCTATGCATGATATTTGAAAGTCAGTGTGAACCAAAAAGAGACAAATATCTACATATATAAAGCATTAAAATCTAGTAAACAAGGAAACAGTTTGCTATTTTCTGACACCTTGGTTGATTTATTTTGCATACCGAAAAGCTTATGTTTTACATCAAAGTAAGTATAATAAGGGTCTGTGATTTTTTCACAAAAATATTTTCAAACGTTGCCAGCAGATACTTAGATATAATCATTCAGAGAGCTTCAGTATAAATATTGAAATATTTTTTAATTAGAAGATGATTTGTATTTAAATATATAATATGTGTAGAAAGTTTCACGCTGGCCTATTTGATGAAACTGTTGTTATAGGTGCCTTGTATCTCCGTGACTGCCCAGTACAGCGATACCTACCAATATATCTCATAGTTGCTGGTGTCTTCGCCTTTTGCTCCGGAGGGGGTGATGGAGCTAAACTAAGATCTAGATGTGAGTTTCTGTATTTCTGTAAAATTCCTCAATTGACGTGTTGGAAAAC